>JACBWW010000047.1:3855672-3950312 GCA_020086605.1 Lanius collurio
CCCCGCCCCGCCCTGCCCTGCCCTGCCCGGCCCCGCCCTGCCCTGCCCTGCCCTGCCCTGCCCTGCCCTGCCCGGCCCCGCCGGAGCGGCGGCGGCTGCGGCAACTCATGGACGGGGCTGCTGCGTCCTCCGGCATCCTCCTTGAACCGCCCTCCCGCATCTTCCTTCTGCGCGTTCCTGCATCAGCCTCCTGCACACCTCTGCAACTCTCTGCTCCTCCTGCACTCTCCCGCATCCTGAAGCGCCCTTCTGCTTCCTTCCAAACCCTCCTGTAGCCTCTTGTCTTCTGCAGCACCTTTTCCTGCTCTTTCCCATCCTCACATGCCCTCCTCCATCCCACTGCATCCTCCTGCATCCTCACACAACCTTCCACCCCCTGTGGCACCCTCTTGCACCCTTTTGTGCCTCCTGCACCCTCGTCAATGCCACATTGCATTTGCAGCCTCCAGCCCTCATGCCCCCAACTGGAACAGACCCTCACTGCCATCACAGCATGGCCAGAACCAAAAAATCCTCCTTTTCCAACCCTCTGCACCACTGTGCTTCCAGGTGTGTTCCCACTTGGCTTTTGGACACCGGGCTGTGATTCTGGGAGCTGCCATGGGAAATGGGCAGGGGGTGATGGACTCGGCTGTCTCCTGGTGCAGGGGCTTTTGAGGAAGAAGAGAAGAGCCTAAAATATTCCTCCCTTCTCCATTTTTTCTCTTTGTCTTACATTCCTATCATGTGCCTGGCTAGGACTCCAAGAAGGAAAAGCTTTAACTCTGAATTAAAATAGTCCTGGATGTTGTTTAATCACCACAGATTTGTTTGCATTTCAGAGCAGCCCATCAGGCATCAGCCAGACTCAGAGCAATTGCTCTGAGTCTGGTTTGGCCACGCACATCCCCAAGAGTTATTTAATTTTAGTACGGCAGCTTCCTGACGCCACCGGACCTTTTGCTTATGCCAGCAGATATAATAATATCAGCCACTACATCCTTGTGTCCAGTGTGTGCACGCAAGGAAAGGTGAAATAAGATCATTTTGAGCTCACATTTCTCTCCTCCTTTTTATTCCAGAATTGTTAATTCATCAGCAGTGGATCCATCCCCTGCATAGGAAATGGCAGATCCCAGGTTGCTCTGCCACAGATTCTCAGGTGACTTCTAAATTTCACTTAATTCGCTGGCCCCACAACCAGATTTCCCATCTTCCTAAATTAAAAGGTGAAATGGTGGGAGAAGGACTTGCTGTTATTGTTTCTGGAAGCCCCCAGAAGTGGGACTGGGCATCGCTCTCCGTGTTCCCAGCTCCTGCCCGCACTACTCATCAATCATTCCATCGGGAAGGATTTATGGCCGGATGAGCCGAGGGGCGAGGCAGGACTGCAAAGCCAAGGGCGCTCTCCTCTCCAGGCTTCCTCCCCTGCCCTGAGCGTGTCCTTGCCTGCCTTTGTTTCCCCTCCAGCCTTTTGTGTGCTGGAGCACGACAATCGCCAGCCACTGCCGGCTGCAATTGCAAGGATCCGCCAATTGCACGGGCACGGATGCACTTCCCCAAAATAGTCACTGCTGCAGGAGTTCCCTTCTCCCTCTCCTCTCCGGTTTACCATCTAGGTCTCTTGTTCATCTGGGCTTTCTTTAGACACAAACAGTGATTTTTCCTGGGTTGCAAATGCCAGGGATAGCCCTGATCCCAGCTGAGATCTTGAGGCACAGTTCTAACACGTCACTGAGACATGCTCGATTTGTGGATACCTCCCTTCCCTACAAAGAGCTTTATCCATACTCCACTGCTTTTAAGCCAAGAGAATTATGTTCTTCATTAATTTAAAGTCTGAGCCCTCTAGGTTTAAAAGACCTTTGAAGACATACCAGCTATTTTCCAATCCCTTTATTCCTCGTTGTGATAATAAATCTTGCTCCTTTTCCATTAGAGAACAAATAAAGAGGGAAGAGTCTCCCCAGAGCTGAAGCCTTCATGGAATCTTAAAACCAAATCAAGTTTTCCATAAGGTAAGAGAAATATCACCGGCTTCTCCAGGGGACCCTGGGGATGGGGAGGTGGATCCCAGCCCACCCAGTCTTTTGGGTATCCTCCCTCCCGTGTGGTCCAGCAAAGAGCTTCTAAGTCTATCAAAGCTCAAATGAAATTTAAAACAATTAAATTTGTAAATTAAATCCAGCAGGATAATGGTGCCATTTTCCTCCTCTTCCTTTAGCTCCAAGCAATCCATCCACAGGGAAACTCGTTGGTGAAAAATACCAAATGACACAGGAGGACTGGCAGGCATCTCCTTTGGCCTTTTTTTTCCCTAAAATAGATTAATTTTTTCAGTTCTAGTAAAGTCCAGAGTGAGATGCATTCCCAATGAAGGTCTATTAATCCAGGACCTCACTAAATAACTTAAATCCACAGGGCCTGAAGGTTTGGGGAACAAGTTGGGAAGATCTTAGGGCACTTTGGCATTGCTTAAAGCCTTTAGATATAATAAGTGGGCAGGCAGGGATGATAGACAGTGTCTGGTTCTTTGTGCCTGGTGTTCAAACCCACATTTGGCCTAAAGCTCTGCAACCCAAAGGTGAAGGAAGCCAATTTATGGCTGCACTGTGCAGGGCCATCTGAGAGTAGCTGTCCCTTGGGGAGGACAATAGACTTGGAGTAGGGAAGTAGGGAGTCAAAGGCAGCTGAATCCAGTGTGCCAAAGGTTGGGAGAGCTTAGGAAAGGCTTGGTGCCATTTGCAGCCCATGCCTGGCTGGTGTTTTGTTGTCCTGCAGGTGGTTGGTGTCAGCTGTAGCCAGAAGACCCCCCAGTGAAACATCACCCATGCACTGCCCATGAGAGCAGCCCAGGGACCGGGGAGCTGGGACCAGGGCAGGTGACCGAGGCCTGAGACACCATCCCTTGCTGCCTGCAGTCGTGCTCTCAGCAAAATACAGCCAAAATGGGGGTGCCCAAACCCCAAAGAGCCGGGTTATGAAAACACAGGAGCATTTGGGGATTGCAGCGTGTTCTCTCTTGGTCACCCCTGCACGGTTAAGCAGCAGGTGGCCCAAATAAAACATTTGGGACACAAGCCCCATGCTTTGATTTAGCAAACTGCTTCAAGCTGGCCCCTGTCTTCAGCCCTTGAGTAAGTTCACTTCTTTCTCTTAAAATTAGGAGTGGCTTAAAGGCTGTGCTAATTAGCATGGACCTTTGACTGTTGTGCAAAGTACAAACTGAAGGGACTGTGCTTCCAGCAAACCACGGCTCCGTTGGCCTCAGCTGCATGGAATTAACATTACTGTCCTGAGGGAGGGGTAGAATCTTGCCCCAAATCAGGGGAAACTGCCTAGTTCTGAAATACCAGTGTTCTGAGCTCTTCAACTTCTGTTACTGGGGGCTCTTGCTACATTTTCTCTTTCTGCTGGATAACAGGTGGGATTTTAGTGCAGACAGAGCTCTGTAGGTCTGATTTTAGCTGCCTGCAGCATTTGAACCCTGAACTGTTCTGCTACTTTGCAGCATCTTCTGGGCTCTGCATCTTCTTCCTGACATGTGGAAGCTGCCGAGCTCTCCCAGCATCCGTGGGCATTTTGAAAGCTGTGACTCTGTAATTAGTAACCACAGAGCTGTGTAAAGACCAAGGCTCGGCTCTGGGGCTCTAGAATCTCGGTGGGATAGAGCTTCTGGAAGTTGCCTTCTGGATTTTACCCCGCGACACCGCCCGGCTGGGCAGGGGGAGCAGCGGGCGGTACCGGGGGCGGTGCCGGCCATCCCTCGCTTTCCGCCGCCTTCCCCTTCGTGCCGGCCCCGCAGCTCCGGACTGGGAGGCGCTGGGAGCTGTTGGTGCGGGAGCTGCCGGCGGTAAGGAGCGGGGATGGCTGCGGGGAGAAGGCTCCTCTGAGCGCTTGGAAAGCACTGGGAGGATCCCTCCAGAAAGCGCTTTGGCAGTGCTGCTGTTCCCTGCTGGGCGCTCCAGCCCTGAGCTGGTTGAGCATCTCTTCCTGCATGAAGGCAAAATAATCCTTGATTTCCGATGTCTTTGTGCTCGATAAGATCGCTGCCTTTGATCCCTCTGCCCACCTCGCTCGCTGCGGGCACACGAGTGGGTGTCCTTCCCCGGGAAGGGGGCACGGAGCCCTCCTAGCGGTGCTCAGGGTGGGCCCCGGGAGCTGCCGCTGCCCCGGCCAGGCCTGCTCGGGCACCGACACAAACAGGATACGGCCGGGAGCCTTCCGGGGCGGCGCGACGGGCCCGGGGGCGACGCGGGGGGAGCGCCGTGCCCGGGGAGCTGCCGTGGCTCCCCGGGGCTGAGCTGCGAAGGGCCCCGCTCGCCTCCACGCGTGGTGATGGGTTCAGTGGGGCGAGAGACTTTGAGCGGCTCCTGGGCGAGATGGGCCGAAAACCAGCAGATGGTTCAGAAAGCACCAGGTGGAGTCGGGATTCTGTTGCTAATACAAAAATATGGATTTCCTTAAACCCAAAAAACTCCTGGTTCTACTGGTAGTTTTTCAGCTTCTCTGCTCGGTCACCACCACATTCGCAGATATTCTAGCAATGGTGATTTATTTGAGAAAACACCCGGGCGGGTGGGGGAAGCAAAGGAGTTAAACACTCCTTATGGAGTGCGTAAAAACCTGGAAAGCTTTTCCTGTTGGACGCCGCTGGTTTGCTTCTGGGATTAGTTTAGGGCTGTGGGAGGGATTTTTGGAGAGCAGGTTCACGCTCCCTTGCTGGAGCCTCACGGGCAAAGTCCTCCCCGTGGCCCTGCGGGGAGCTGAAGGTTTCAGTGCCCGCGGTCACAGCTAAGGAGGCGGCAGGAGTTTGGTCCCGTGTGACATCCCCGGCTTGCTCCCTCCTGCCAGGTGCCAGGACAGCCAAGCATGGCCACCCAGATGTTCGAGGGCAAAGGGCATGCGGCCGTGTACCAGAAATACAGGTTTGCGCCAGGAAAAGAGTTGAAGCAGACCATCATCTCCTACCTGCAGGAAAAGGTGAGTGGGGTATGGCCAGGCTGTAGGAAAAATCCAAGGAGTATTTAATTGTGGGTGGCAGTGTTTACAAGCTGGGAGTGTCGCCTTGGTTGGTGCCTCAGGGGAAGATAACTCAGCAGGGCTCAAGGCCAGATGGGGACCAGGAAGAGGTTTTCTACAGGTTCTGCCATGCCAAGGCCATTCCTGAGTGGGTGCTGGGGAAGGAATGGGATAAAAGCACAGGAATTGGGTGGCTGCCCACTGAGGCACATCCACTCCTCCCTGCAGAAGGCGATCCCTGCAGAGCTGGCGGTGGACGTTGGCTGTGGGTCTGGACAAGGCACCCACTTCCTTGGGGAGCACTTCAAGAAGGTGGTGGGGACGGACATCAGCGAAGCGCAGATCCAGGAGGCCAAGGACACCCCCTGCATGCCCAACATCTCCTACCTGTGAGTGTCAGGAGGGCACGCTCAGCTGAAGGCAGAATTGGGGTCCTCTCATGGAGACAGTGGTTTGTGACTGTTGCAAGAGCCAGCTGGCACCAAAGATTTCATTTGATGGAATTCCTGGTGTGAATTGCTCTGAATGGGCATTATCCTAGGCTTCCAGCAGCCATGGTCTTGCATCCCAAACCGTCAAAAAATACTCCATGTCCCACTCTGTAATTCCCGTATCACACGTGGCTTTTTCCCTTGCTCCTTGCAGTGTGTGCCCTGCAGAGGAGCTGCCATTCCAGGATGCCTCTGTGGATGTCCTGACTTCATTCACGGCCGCGCACTGGTTTGATTTTGCCAAGTTCATGAGGGAGGCCGAGCGGGTGGTGAAGCCGGGCGGCTGCGTGGCCATCAGCACCTACACCGTGGACATGAGCGTGCGCTACGGAGACTGCTCCGAAAAGCTCACCAAAATCTTCAGGGAGGTGAGCTGGGAAAACCTCAGGATGGGGGAAATGTATAGCACTTGGATGCAGAGAGGAAAGCAGTGGGACTGAGGGGGCATGGTAAGAGGAATCCTAATGCAGGATGGGGCAGAAGGATGGGTAAATGCAGGGATAAGGCTGAGGCAGGATTTAGGGGCTCCCACACAGGGCTGCCTGGATCATGAGGAGAGGGACATGAGGACTGACAGGGCAGACTCTGGTGAGGGTGAGAAGGGTGCCAGAGCAGATTTGGGGATTGGTATTGTCCAAGAGGCTTTTCCTGTTGCCATGATCACAGTGAAAAGAATGGGAAGTAGAAACTGTTGGGAAGAGGTCCTTTTTTTAGTAATCTTTTGTGACAAAGGGTGTTTTAACTTTCCACTATGAGTAAGAGCTGTGCCAGGAGGACAGGACCCTTCTTTCTATAATAGGATCCTTGAATTCTTGACACTAAGCAAGATGTTAGTGTATTTTAATGCAACAAGTAATTTTTAAGAAAAAGACACATTAACATATCAGATGTAGGCCCAAACCTGAGTTAAGTGGCAACTGAGAACTTCACATGGTTTTGTGTTTTTAATACACTGTTTTTACAGTGCTGGGACACAATTTTAAAATACGCACATAGCAGACTAAAATATGTCTTGGAAGACTACAAAGAGATCTTTGAGGCTCTGCCATTCCCAGACAAGAAGAGGTGAGCAGAACCACCTCTGATGGTGCCAGATACTTTATTCACCCCCATGTCATCCTATTGTCTGTGCTCCCCTGCCTTTGAGACTCAACTTGCAAATGCTCCTTTCTTTCCGGTGTCTCTTGTAGAATCACTAATATCTACGACCAAATTCCCATGACTGTTAAGGGTGTGATTGGTTACATGGAGTCTGCCTCTCCATATCAAACTTTCATGAAGAATGACCCTAAAGCTGCAACATCCCTCCTCCAAGAGACTGAAAAGAGGTGAGAAAGCCACTTGGGAAAACAAGCAGGATGTGGAGGACCTGTCCTATACAGTGAATGCAGAGGGAGGTTGTGCAGGCCCCTTCAAAGCTGAACTGAGTGTGCAGGGATGTGCTCCCTCCTTTCCCCCGGGGTGGATACTTGTCAGGGGTTAAACAGCAGATCCTTGAATTTTAAGTCTGTGTAACTGTAGGATGTGCTTGCACTGATGTATCCAGGAAACCTCTGACATGAGACTATCTTGAGTTTCTTTACCTTGCTTTCAACTAGCAAAGGGCATGAAAAATATTGGTGGTTGCATCGTCACCCATCTGTTTCAGCCCCAACAAGGGCCTGCTGGGAAGGGGAGGCATCCAGCTCACTCACTGACCAGAACCACCCTTGTGCAGCAGTTGGAAGCATTTGCCATCCCCACCTCTGTGCTGTGGGTGGAAGAGACCTATCTCTGGTTGTGGGTATTGCCCAGGTGGGAGCTGTCTGGGCAGGGTGAGACCTTTCCTCTGCTTCTCCTTACAGGATGCTGGAGACAATGGGAGTTTCTTCTCCTGAGACCCCAGTGGAGTTCTGGGTGAGGCACGTCTGTGTGCTGGGGTGCAAGGGGCACTGAGAAAGCAAACCCTTCTCTGGATCTGGTGCTGCAATGGAGGGAGAAGATGGGCTGTCTCCTAAAACCCTGCTTGTAACTGCTCTTACTCCTTGGGAAGATTGGTGCTGATTTTGGTGATTGAAATTTTGGTCTCCTGTGGAAAGCAGATGGGTTTTTATGCTCCTCAGTTTCCTGTCCACCTTGGTCCTGCAGTCTGCCCAGTGCTGCTCCCTTGGCACTGGAAGGGTCCTGTTTTGGACTGCTGGTTTGATAATGTGGGGAAGAGAATCACAGCTGAGAAACTCATTGCATTTCTTACACAATAACAATTAAAAATCAAGCTGAGAAAATGTTGTCTGTGGCTCCTGTTGTACAAAGAGGCCGTGGAGCACCCACGGGGATGGGAAGAACTGTGCTACATGGAGTGTCCTGATGCCCTCAGTGCTCTTCTGCTCCATGGGGAAGGTGGGTTTTGGGTAGGAAGGGCCATTGACCCCTTTCCCTGCCCCGGCTGAGTGAGGAGCTGTGTGCTGTCTTTGAAGGCTGCCCTGGAAAGGGGCTGTTCTCACCCACAGTGTGCCCCCATCCCTGGTGCCTTGCTGGCTGGTGCAGGTGTTATCAGCACCTTACCTGCCCCAGGACTGCCTCAGCCCTAGTGAGGCCCCTCAGCACAGCTCAGGAGCCTTTATGGGGTCACTGCTGAAGGAGAGCGAGTTTGTGCCCCTATCACCCCTCCATGCTGCAAAGGGGAGATTAGAGGCTGCATTTTGGGGAGGGGCAAGGGGAGACAAGGGCTCAAAGCTGGGCACACCCTGGCACAGGCCACCTCCTGTTTGCTTTCTGGCTATTACAAGTCCAGGCCCAGCCTTTGCATGGATCTTTCCTGTAATCCCTGTCCTTGGCAAGAAAGCTTCCCTGTCACCATGGGAAGGGCTGTGCCCTCACTGTTCTACATCACTGCATTATTAAGAAAGGCCAAATGCCACCTCTGCTCCCTGCCCAAGAGAGTGCACCTGGAGGGGGCTGAGGGGGGCTGGAGGTACTTCTGCTGAGGTCCTGGGCTCTCAGGGTCCTTACTGAGCTCCCCTCAGCTTGCCCAGGGTGGGGAGCAAAGGCTTTGCCCCTCCTGTGTCCTCCAGGAGGATGATGGGGTCTCAGGAGGACAGCTATGGCGTGGGAAGCCCATCATGGCTGGGAGGCTGGTCCCTGTGTCCACAGTCCTGTGCTGGAGCAGCCATACTGGATCAGGCCCTGCTGTCACTGGCTGAGGGGCAGCTCCAGGTGCAGGTGGGGTTTGGGCCAGCAGCAGCCATCAGGCTTCCATTGCTAGGTGAGAGTGAGGGGTCTCTGCTGCCCAGGGTGGCACTGGGTGACACCATTACTGCATTGCCGAGGGTCTGGCTGGCTGCCTGGGCCAGGGAAGCCCCAGCTCTGCTGGCAGGGCTCATCCCTGTGAGGTGCATCCCCACAGACATTCCAGGGCAGGGAGGGGTCCCCCAGGAGGTGACATCCTCGTGTCCATATAGTGCTGGCAAAAAGGCTCTGGGGAAAAAGTGTTTGTGTTTTTTCTTCACTTTAAATTTAATACAAGTTTGAATCTGCTCGCTAATTACGTCTGTAATTTAAATTAAAGGTCCTTCCCTCCCTGCATGGGCTCGGTGCAGTGGGTGCCTGGCCATGAACAGGGATTGCATTGCCAATGTGCACGGTGGTGCAGCAGAGCCCTCACGGGTTCTGGGGGCTGGAGTGGGGCTGGGGGGCCTTGGTGGCCCTGACACCCTGGGCTGGCAGGGACAGGTCCAGTGATGGCTGATGAGCAGAGCCCACCTGGTATCCCCTGTCCCAGCACCATTGGGCTGTGGGCAGGGCTCCCACACATCACCTGGAGGTTTTGTTTTTAAAGTTGGCTGTTTTGGGGCACACTTTCTGTTCTTTGGATCTTCTTTACCCAGACTAGTCAGTTTTGCAGGAGTCACTTCCTCTCAGACGAGACGGGGGTCAGGAGCCATCTGGGCTCATCCTTACCCACTCCAGTGGCTTGGCTTCTGGTGAACGGCTTTCCCACGCTTGTGACACGAACCAATGAGTCACCACAGAGCGATTGCCTCACCCGCTGCTGACGCCAACCCCATCCACAGTCAGGTTTCACTTTTGTTCTCGCACCTGGAAATCCCACACACCTGGAATTTCTTGCTCCTAGCAAGCTTGAGTGGCTCCAGCCTTCAGGCTCGCTGAACCTGAGGAAGGGGCTCCATCATCACCATCTGAGCTGCTCTCCTGGCACAGCACCATTGGCAGCTGGGACTGGAACGATGACTGTGGGACCCCAGTGCCCTGCAGACTCTGTTGGGCACAGTGGGATGTCCCCAGCCTGTGCTGGCTTTGGGGAACTCTCCGCTGCCAGGGCAGGAGCTGGCAGTGGCACAGTTTGGAGGAGCTGTGGCAAACACAGCCACGCTTTGCTGGCTGGGCTGTGGTGGAGCGTGACATCACTGTGCAAGGCGTGCGCCAAAGCCTGGGGTGGCAGGACCCCATCCCATTAGGGAAAAGCTGTCGCTGCTGCTCAGCCCAGCACCTGGGGCTCAGCTATGGCTGGGGGGGGCACAAATACCTGAGCAAGGCCCCAGCAGAGATGCTCATCCCTCCATCCCAGCCGCCATGAGGGCTGGGGGCTGCGCTCAGGGCCCGGCTTCGGCCCAAAGCTTTCGCTTTTCTTTGGTGCCTCTGAATTTCCTTTTGCATGTGTGAAGAGATGAGGTTTTGCTTTACTTCTCCAAACAGAAATGGCACCTGGGAGAGAAAAGCCACAGTGATGGGAAACAGGAGCCAAAGCTGTCCCACAAGGATGTGATGCTGCTCAGTGACCCGACGGGTGACCCGAAAGTGTCTCAGCAGGGACTGGGGGTGTGGGACAGTGGCTGGTGGTGGATCACCCTTCTTGCACTGAGGGCCACATTTATTTTACATCTATTTGGATTTTCTGCTAAGGTGCTCTCTATTCCAGCTGAGCTGTGCCTGTTGGGATGACAGAAGTGGAATTATTTATGCTGGTTTGGACTTGTATTTCACAGCTATATTGATCATGAACTTTGTTGTGTTGAATAAAAATTAATCTTCTGTAGGTTTCTTTAATGGGAGGGAAAGACAGAGCCATTGTCTTGTTCACCAAGAGGGTGGACAAGGGACCCCAGCCCACACCAGGCTCGGGCTTTTAATTACTGACCTCCCCTAACCTGCTGCTTTGAGGGAGGCTGGTGTGGGTGCCTGGGTAGCAGCCTGGTCCAGTGGCCACATCCACGACTGAAAAACCTGTGCCCACCACCCTCTGGGGCTTTAGAACCACATTTGGCTGTCCTGGCTCTTCTCAAAGCTGTGTCTGCATCCAGTTTGGACAAAGTGGAATTAGGCACTGTCCAATCCATGTGGCTCCCTCCCATTTTTCATCTCCGCTGTGGTTTTCTGGGAAAGACCTGAGCCCTCTGGGGTGCTGCTGGAGCAGGGGAAGGGCTCAGGAAGGGCTGGATGGACCCTGAGAGTCAACAGCTGGTCCTGCTCGACCTCTTCATTAATGATCTGGATGATGAGGCACAGGGGACCCTCTCTGTACCAAGTTCAGTGGTAACACCAAACTGGGAGAAGTGGATGCCCCAGAAGGGGATGGTGCTGCTGTCCACAGGGACCTCAACAAGCTGGAAAAATGAGCTGATGGGAACTGTCTGAAGCTCAGCAAGGGGAAGGGCAAAGTCCTGCACCAGGACATGCTGGGAGGAACAGCCCCATGCACCGGGACATGCTGGGGCTGCCTGCAGAGAAGCAAGCGTGGCAGAAAAGGACCTGGGGGTTCTGGTGGGCACCAGGTTGAACATGAGCCAGGAAAGTGTCCTTGTGGGAAAGAAGGTGAATGGTATCCAGGGCTGCACTGAGTGTTTCCAGGAGGCTGATGAAGGTGCTTCCTCCCCCTCCTCAGCATCGGTGAGGCCACCCCTGAAGTGCTGGGTCCAGTTTTGGGCTCCTCAGTGGGAGTGAGATGTGGCAGGGACTGGAGGGAGTCCAATCAAGGTCATGAAGATGATGGACAGGAACATCTTGTATGAGGAAAGGCTGAGAGAGGAGTCTCAGGGGCTCTTGGTGGTGCTTAATGGCAGCACAGCACAAGCTGAACCAGGGGGAGTCCATCTGAACACAAGAAAACCAGAGATGTTGTGAAGTGTCCACTCCATCCTTGGAGACACTCAAAACTGGTCACTGTCTTGGGAAACCCGTGACAGCTGATCCTGCCAGAGCAAGAGTTGGATTGGATGATGTTGAGAGGTCCCAGCCCACCTCCATGACCACATCCATGCCACTCTGCTCACCCACAGATGTACCTTTACACACGCTTGCACAAGAACTTTTCTCCTTTTCTTGGACTCTTTCAAATCAGCCCTTTAGTTCCAAATATGAACATTAAAAATTGGCTCCTCCTGGAGTGTTCTCTGGCCACTGTGCAAGACCCTGCAAAGTGCACTTACAACTGTTGCTTTCTTACTGTTTTTGCTTCTTAGATCCAGGTACTGCCCTAATCTTTTATATTTAATGCTTGATGACCACGTGAGACTAAAAGCACAGAAGCCACCACAGGAGGTTCCCTTGAGGGAAGGACAGTGTGCTGAACAGAGGTAGAACATTCTAGCTGAGAGATGTCAATACACCCTATCTGTGTCTCCAGGCTAAACAGGGAGGAAACCCCAGCCAGCTCCAGTGGCTTGCAGGGTGGCAGCCTTGCTCACCCACATCCCCCTCCACAACTGTGTCCCACCTGGAAAACTTCAGGTGGAAGTGCTTCTGCTTTCACCTTTCCCCCTGCTTTGGTGGTGAGCCTGGTCCCTTCAGGATAACAGAGACATAAAGCTCATGCCTGAAGCCTAGATTGTGCAGTGCCCCCTCCCCACCGTGGCCTTTCCCACGGGGAAACTGAGGCATGAACTCCTGCTGCCACTCAGGAGGCACCAAATCCCTCCTGTCCCTCCCTGAACCTGCTGTCCCCAGGTGTCTCCCACAGCTTTCAGCATGGGGTGGGGCTGGGTCATGCTGGTGTCCCCCCCTCTTGTCAGCCTGGCAGCAGCATCCCCCCCAGCCCCCTCACAGAGTGTGTGTGCTGGAAGCAGCTCCAGCATCCCCTGGCATCCCAGGCTGAGGTGGAGCAGGCAGCAGGGCAGGTAACAGAGGGGAGATTCCCTCCACCACTTTCATTTTCTTGTTTCCAGCTCTACCAGCGCTGGATTTTCCTATGAATATGAAAGCGCCAGGCAGGAATAAAAAGCTGGAGATGAAGCAGCAAGGCAGACACAGTGGACAAGGTGAAGCAGCTCCACGTCTGAACAAGCCACCTGTGGCACCTGTCAGGCATCTCTGCATCAGAAATTTAGTGAATCCTGCCTGGAGTCCTTCGGTTCATCCTCTCTGGCATCTTGCACCGCAGCCTCCTCACCCATCGTAATCCATCGCCGACCGTCGAGCTCTCGTAGACAAAATGTTGCGCCTCAGCCTCACCCCACTGTTTGTGCTGGTGCTGGGGGTCAGCCTGGGGGCTGCCTTTCCCCATGACACCCTGAGGAAGGGTTGCAGGCTGTCCAAGTACCAGAACATTGTACCTGAGGAGCAGAAGGCTGTGGACAAGATGAGAAAAGAGTTTGTGAGTACTGCTGGCAACAGGGGGCTGTGGGGTGGCAGGGGGCAAGGCAGAGGGGACACTGAAGTCAAGACCTGAGTGACAAGGTGCATGTTTTCTGCAGCAGTTTGGGGATGAGGAAGGTGTTTTCCAAGGGGGTTTGGGGCCATGAAGGATGCTGGGCCAAATTTTGTCCTGGTTTCAAACCCCTCAAGGTTGGCCAGGGTTGTACAACATTGCCAGAAATCACGATTCGAGTTTTTCAGTCTCTTTCTTGGTTTATGCCTGCAGGTGAACAACCACAAATGCAACACCAGGCTCTTCCACCGGAAATGGAACGCAGTAGACTTGCCGGTAAGTGTGAAGTGATGCTGTAAAAAGGGGGCACACCTCCTGTCAGCCGGTCCCACCTCCACCCCCATAGGCAGCTCCTCGAGTAGCACACCTGCCAGCCCAGCTGCTTCGGGTCCCTAACCAGGACACTCCCACCCACAGATGTCCGACAGAGTGGTGCTGGTGGCGGCCGAGCTGAACCTCACCACCAGCATGCTGGAGCTCCCCGCTGTGCCCAGCTTCGCCGAGGTGCGCCAGCGGCCCCTGGAATTCTTCACCCAGGCGCGGGAGGACGTGCGGGGCTGTGTGAGTGCCTCCCCCAAAGCCCTGCCCCGGGCCAGCTCAGCGGCCCCGGCGAGGCTGCTCCTTACCCAGCGAGGCTGCTCCTTGCCCACCGAGGCTGCTCCTTACCCAGCCGCTCTCCTTGCAGGTGGATCCCTCGCATCAGCCCTCGGGCAGACTGAGGCACTGGCTGCACAAGCTGCAGGCGGCCATGCGAGCAGTAAGTCAGGCCAGCGGGGGGACGGCTCTGGGGTTGCGCGGGGCTCGCTGCAGCCCCGCTTCGGTGCTCACCGCCCTTTGTCCCCGCCGCAGGAGAGCGCCGAGGGCACGGCGTGCCTGAGAGCCACCACCATCCTCCACGCCCTGCAAGTGCTGGACAACCTGCGCTGCGCGGCCCTGCAGGACAAGTGCTGAGGGGCCCCGGAGCCCCAGCCCACGGCACCGCCCCGAGGGCCGGCAGAAATCACTGCGCTGCACTTCCTATTTGACCCTTTTCCTCACTTGTGCGAGCTCGGGAAAGAATTTTATTATTTTCTTTTCATAGTCTTTTAAATTATTGTCTCGGGAGAAGGCAAAGTGATGCCCTTCCTGAATGAACGTGAATATGCGTATTTATAGGATACCTTTGTTTTTCTGGTTCTCAAAATGTTTTTAAGGACATCTATTTTTTTACCTGCTATTTATTAAAGACTATATTATGCATACATGCTTGTATAAATTATTTTCTTACGTGTTATTTAGTATGAAAACTAAAGTAGCTACCATAAGCAGATAAGCTGCCATCACGCGTTTTTACTATGCTTTTCTGCAATATCACAGCACAGGTATCGCCTGCACATCCTTGCAAGGACATTGCCCGAAAGGAACCTCATTGCGTTTCATCTGAGGAGAGGAAAAAAGCCTGGATGTTGGGTTTTTTGGAGGGTTTTAACAGATTGTGTCGCTTGGCCCCGCCCCAGGTGCTACCCATGTGCTGCCATCTCATGTCAGGAGCAGCGCCCCAGGCAATGAAAACTCCTGCAGAGGGAAACGCCCTTGGGCGAGTGAATCTCCCCAGGGCAGGGAAACCCGCGGAGGCGTGTTTGGAATTCCCGCTGGATTCCGGAGTTTGGTTATGAGGCGCAGCTCATCTCTCAAAAAAACCCAGGCTGCAGGAACGCGTTGCCTCTGTGACTTTGGGCTCCCAGGAACAGGCAGATGCCATCAGTGCCTGCTCTGGGACCCCACCTCCTGGCCCTGCTCCCTCGCTTTTGAAGGCTTGCAAGAAATCCCTCTCTGGAACCTGTGTACAGCAAGCATCTGTGGGGGGAGGTTGTTTTTGGAACATTTCTGTCCAAACCTGCTGTGCTGTGTTATCCAAGCAAGACACGGGGCTGGAGAGAAAAGCCTAAGGAGGGAAGAAAAGGCTTTAAGCAGCAGTTCTGTGCTGGTTTATGTCGGGCGAAACCGCGGGAGACATGCACTCCAGGCATATTGATCAGCAAGTCTCAGTTTATTTCTGATAACCAGTTATATTTATACAGTAACTAATTAAGCTCATACATTTGCAAAATCTGAGCTCCTTATTAGTTGGCAATATACCATGAGAATAGCGAGTATTGTATCTTTTACTATGCTAACTTCTTGATAGAGAAATGCCTTTCTGCTTAACTATGCGGTTTCTCATTCTACTATCGGCTTGCGGTTTGAGCACAAGGACACGATGTCGACACAATGTCTCAGTCACATCTACATTCTCACAAGTTTCACAGCATCATGGCCTTTACTTTGCAACTATTCCTCTGTGAGGCTCTCAACAGGTTTAACTAGCTTCCAGTAAGCTAAATTCCAATTTCTTTTTAGGGAAGGGGTAGTGGTATCGATGCAGTGAGTATTTCAGTAGCTGTCTGCCAGACTTCCCTCGTGTCAGGTCTGCAGCTCTGCCTTAGCACACCTTCTAACCTGGATGCTGCTCTAATGGCTAAGTTTTGGTTCCCTTATTCAGTGGAAGCTACCAAATGGAAGAACTTAAGTTTATGCACGTATTTTATGGATGGGAGGGCTGATATTACATAAATGTGAACATTTCTAAGTTTTTGGTCAGTCTAGTTACAACACCCCAGTATTCACTCTCCACTACTAAATGCACACTTAGGATCGTTTTTTACAGATTCCATCTGATGGACTTGTGCTTCCATATGACTGTTTCATCTGATTGACTGCTGCACATTGATATTAGTGACATATTGATTAATATTGACTATTCCATCTGATTCACTAGTCTTCCACTCATCTGCTGCTGGACTGTACAAAATAATTGATTAATTTAAGCAGGCACTAAGGCAAACGCTGCAGCCTGGTTAAGCTCTGCTCCTGACATCACCCTGACAATTGGGTTTTTTTCTCCATCTTGGTGTGTTGCTATTTGCCATAGACTCAGCATAACTTATATCGCAGCTGAATCACCCCCATTTCCACAGCAGTGTGAGGAGGCAGTAAAAGAATGGAATTTATTGGAAATGGCTGGCCAGGAAGGCCTGAAGGTGTTTAAGGAACCGCTGGATGCAGCACTCGGTGCCGCAGTCTTGGTTGACACGTTGGAGATCCGGCAAAGGTTGGACTCGGTGATCCCAGAGGTCTTTCCTAACCTTAATGATTCTGTAATTCCCTTTACAAAAGGTGCGAAAATTAGGCCTGGGGACAGATAACTCAAACGACATCCATTTCCCTCAGGCACCGCACCACCCCGCTGGGGCTGAGGGACCGCCCCACTGTGGCGGCGTTGCCTGAGGGCTCCCTCAGGGGCAGCCCCAACATGGCGCCGCCCTCCCGGCGGCAAACGGCCTCCCCCCCGCCGCGCCAAACTCTCGCGAGAGCCCAGCGGGAACACTTCCCGGCCCCGCCCTGGCTCTCGCGAGATCTCCGCTAAGGGAGGAGGAGGAAGAGGAGGAAGAAGAAGAAGGAGGAGCCGCCACCGCCGCTCCCCCCCGGGCCGGCGCCGGGGATGGTGTTGGCCGTGCCAGCCGGGCCCTGACGCCTCGCTCAGGTACGTCCGGGCTGTCCCCCGTCCCTCAGTCCCCGGCTCGGGCCTGGCCGCTCCCGGTGTCCCCACATCTGCCGACCCGCCAGGCCTCGACTCCCCGTGGGGTCCCCCGGCCCCGCTTCCCCGTAACCCTGCGGTCCCCTTCCCTGGCCCCCGCTATCCCCCCTCCCGGAGGAGCGGGAGAATTCTCGGGACTCTTGGTCCCTTCCATAGAAATAAGCGCAGCACCTCTTCCTTGCTTCTCTGTCTCCCCGGTGAAGCTTTACCTGCGATTTATGAGGGCTTTCTTGCTGTGTTCCATGAGAGTTTGGGATATAGTGCAAGCGAATAATTTCTTTTCCAGACTGGTCACACTTGTCTTGGGTTTCCTGTTTTTTTAGGATAAGGTATCTAGGCATTCATTGCCCTTCGAAGTTGAATTTATTTCGAATCAGCACCTAAAAGGTGGAGCTTTTCTTGAGACGAGAGCTGATCTGCAGATTACGGATTTTTTTTTTTCTCCTTTTTTTTTTTTTTTACATTTATGGCCGCGTTCATTACTTTTCAGACCCCCTACTCCCCTCTTCCTTTTTTCTTTCTTTTTTTTTTTTTTTTTAAAGCAGCTGTCGTTTTTTCCTTCTCCAGGGAAAAATGGACTATTTTGTTCTGCTTATTCTTTCTTTCTCTGGGATAAAACGTACGATTTGTTTCAGTTGAGCCAGCTGGATTTTACATTTACCCTGAACTTTACTTTTGTTTTTAAACATACATCTGGAAGCTGACACACACATTACTTGCCAGCATCAGGGAGCTTGAACGTCTTGTAGGTCTCACCAGAGCTTCCTACTGTTAGGGACTGTTGTGAAATATGTTTTCCTTTCTTTAAGCTTTGTTGCTCACTTTTCTGTTAAGTTCTTCTCAACCTCCAAGTAAAGATTATACCCTGGCTTTTTGCATTTTTCCCCCTTTATTTGGTTGAATTAATTCATGTGACTAAAAGAATAATAATTTATCATACCATTTTAGTGATTGGAGGCCTGAAGGGTTAGGATTTTGTCAGCTTTGTGTTGGTTTTAGCCAAAATGTTAAAGAAGGAGGAGTTGCTTTGAACTGGGAATAGTGTGAAAACATACTAAGCTATGACAGACTGGATTTTTTGGCTTTATGACTTCGTCATTCTGACCACCTTTTACTGTAATTAATTTATCAGTGCACTTATCTTCTAGAGTGGATGCCTGGCATCTTTCCATTTCAGCCTCTGCTTGTAGGGTTTTTGCCCCGTGAGGAGTTGTGGTTGTGCAGCTGTGTAGATAATTGCACTGTTCGCAGCTTCAGTCCCTGTCCTGTGCCACAGGAGCTGTCTCAAAGCTCACTTCCTAGTGTTTGAGAGTTGTTCCAGTAATCCCTCCCCTTTCTCCTTTTTATTTATTTATTTTTTCTTTTGGCCAGCCAAGAGGCAGCTGTGAATGTTGTCCTGTGAGGTGTGGAGGAGAGTAGGGGGCTGGCAGGGGTATTTTCAGCAGGTCTTTTGAGAAGGAACAGTGTCAAGCAGTGAAATTGGGTTGTAAACACTGGTGTAAGCCTGACCTTTCTCCAGAAAACTGAATTTCCTCTTGGCATAATGCACCACAACTCCCTCAGTATTCACTGCCCAAACAAGCTCAGTTATTCTGGTGCCATGGGCCATCCTCCCATTCAGTCACAGCCCTGTTACCTGTGTGCAGCAGTTCTGTGTTGATGATGGTATCTTGGGGTTATCAGCTGTCCACTGCTTAATTTGTGGCGAGCTTGCCTCTTTATGTCTTGGAATATCCTTAAACCATTCACAAACAGCCTGGATATCCCTCGACTGTGCAGCCCCACTTAAGCCAGTGTTTGTTGACAGCCACCACCAGAGCAGAAGTTGAGAAGAGAAATAGAGCTCAAACCTCTCATGGTGTTCAGTCATTTATTCCCTCTGTCCTGGGGGGGACAGAGCACCGACCTGGGCAGAGTCAGCGAGGTGAGAGGGAGGGGCTTTGTGTCCTGCTGGTTTTATCCCAGACAGGGGGAAAGGGGATCCCAGGGGCGGGGATGGGACAAACACCCAACCAGCTCAGAGCCCGGGGGGCTGGAACCTGAGGCAGCCCTGACTCAGTGACATGGCAGGGACCCAGCTGGGGGGGAGGCCCAGGGGGTCCCACCACAACAATGGTAGTTCACTCCTCGTTCAGCCGAAAAACCAGGACTTGTTTTCCTCCTCCTCCCTCCTCGCTGGTGGCTGCTTTTTGGTGACTGTCCCGTTGTGTTCCAGGTGGGAAGCAGCAGTAATGCTAACTCTGGCAAGCAAGCTGAAGCGGGATGATGGTGTCAGAGGCCCCCGTGCATCCAACCCAGCGTCTGACTCCACTCGGAGAGTGTCTGTCCGGGATAAATTACTCGTTAAAGGTGAAAGAATATATTGAAATATTTGGGGATTTACTGGTTTGGGGTATGTTGCCAGTAAACAGCACTAAATTGCATATAAATTCCCACCAGTATTTTTCAAATGGCTCTTGACTTCCCTGGGGATTACTGCTTTAGTGTATTGACATACATCTCTCCAGCAGCTTGTTGCCTATAGGACACTTATTTTTATTGAGTAATGAAAAACAAAGCAAGTGTCCTCCTTACTCTGCTGAAAATCAGTCTGTCATCAATTAAAACATGATAAAAAATTGCCACATAAGTGTAGCTAAACATGTAGGAGGAGGCCTTGATAGGAAGGTGATTTTTGAGCAAAACCATAACTGCCTGTCACAGGAAAGAACATCCTGAAGGTAACAACATTTTGGTGGTTTTTAATGGCACAAGTCAGAGGCCTTTAAAGAGCTTAAAAAAACAGTGAGAGATTTTTGTAGGGATGGAGTCACTAGGAGTTGAGTATGAAGTTGTGAATAATAAACCAGTGATTGTATTGCAATGTGGTGTGTTTTAGGATGGCTGCTGTAGGTTTTTACCAGCTGGTGAAAAAAAAAAGCCCCAAACCTACTGTGTGGCAGTTGTGAATAAATGGGGTTGTTCATGAGGCAATAATTAAACTATTTTATAGTTAAATCAGGGAGAGCTCTTTCCTGCACTTCATTTTTTTTTGTAGCATAGATAATACTATATTTAAAAGTCCACAGATGCTTACAGCTTGCAGTTACTACAGACTTAAGGTCAGGTTCACTCCCTCTGGTAATAGTTGAGTGTTAGTGGCAAGGAATGTGTTGTTTAGGTTGATGTTTCTGCTGAAAATGACCAGTAGCAAATACACTGCTCTTGATGTGTCAGCTGCCACTATAGGGATTCATGCCAGTCAAAGGAAATCCCCATTTCCTGGTCTCCTTTCAAAATTAGTTGAGACCAACAGGGGTGTGATTGCCTGACTGATAGTACCCAGCTAGCACTGCATATGGGTTTTTTTTTTTCCAAATTAGGGTAAACTCTGTCATGTATCTGGTGTAAGGTGTGACTGCAGGTGCTGCTGCCTCAGTGCACTGGGAGGTGCCTCAACTAGACTGTAGGAATGGTATAGCTGCACTTTTCTCTCTGTATTGTTTTAAGGACAGGGAATTTTTATATGTTGTAAATTGTGATTGTGATCACTCTTACACTCTTATTTAACTCCAGTTCTGAGGGGGGAAAGATTCAGGCAGGAGAAATAAGCTCTTTAATCAGAGTAAGCTACAAAACCAAATTACTAAATATATATAATCTGAGATTTTCCCTAATCTATAGACATGAGGGGAAGACAGCAGTGTGAAATAAATACCCTTCATGTGAGGTGCCAAAGAAATGTTACTCTACCCTTCGAGCAATCATGTTTTTCAAACCCATACCCTAGTCTGCAGGGGAGGAAGAGAATGTAAGCTATAGAAAATGAGTATTGACATTGTAGTTGTTGTGGCTGTAAGCAAACCAGTACAGACTAAGTATTGAACAAGTCCCAGACTGACAAATGTTAAAAGCAGGTCAGTGCTCACATGGCTTTGACAAGCATTGGATGCTGATCTGATTGTGCATGGAAGTTGTGTCCCTGCTGTGAAAATGAGTGGTTTAGGTCACTTAGAGTCACTACCAAAGGTGGTGGTGAAAATCTGCCTTAATACGAATTGGTAAAAGCACAGCAAAGGTTGGTGGCAAGGTTTGTGCTGCTGCTTACTGCATGGATAATATATATAAAAGAAAATGAAATTAGAATCAATTTAGAGTCATATATGCAGAGGCTGGAATGAAAAGAGAGTAAGGGGGGAAAAAGTTCAAGGAGACACTTGGTTGAGTCAGGGGGTTCAGAATGAACCCCTTTCCTTTCTAAACTCCTCAGGGAGGAGTCTCAGTGCAGCTGGATCCAGTCTCAGGCTCAAACTCAACAGTTATGTGTAAAACATTTAGCAGAACCTAACCATAAAAGCACTTCAACGTTATATTAATTATTAATCAGCTATAAATGTAATACAGATTCAAGATAATAACATGTATACTGTTTTACAGGGTGTTGAAGTCAATACACACACATGCACAAAGGTATATATAGATATATATCCAGACTAATCTGCAGAGGTAACACACACATATATGGATATTTATGTGTACATGGGAATATGTATTAAAAAACTCCCCCCCAGAATCCATAACATATTCCTGTTAAATACCTTTTTGGAGATTACTGGAATTTTTTGAAATTCAAGTGAGGGTGGTAGCATATCACTCAGGCAGTAATTCAGGTAAGGAATGTCCCAAAGCCATCAGGGAATGGCTGATTGTTCCCACTCCTGGCTCCCACCTTGTCCAGGCAGCAGGAGTTCCTGGTGCAGTCAGTGCTGCTCCCACCTTAGCCTTGCAAGAGTTTCAGGAATGCTTCACCACCGAGCTCTTGTGTGGAGTCTGGGGCCTGACAGGAATTACTGACCTTGCAGAGCAGGCCAGAGGCTGAGAGAGGGGGGGATGCACCACCACAATCACGATGCTCTCCCAGAAGAGTTGTAGGAACAGCTGTCAGTGTGCTTAGGATGGTTTCTGGGTGAAATGGGAACTGACAGGAGAAGCAGATGATTCCAGTGTAAGTGCTGAGAGGGAAAGACTTGTTGGAGGTGTTCTGTTTTAAGCTGCTCAAGCTAAATCTGGACCATTTGTTTACAAAGTGCTCCAACACTTGAAGGTAGATCAGCTGCAGCATCATGTACAGTGTGAGACTGAGGGGAGGTGAACTTCTGAGGTTGAGGTTTCTAGGTCAGGTAGAGATTGCAGGAATGAGTGTGAATGGGAGTGCAGGGCTGCCTGCTAAAGGGGTGCACACAGCAGTGATGCTGCTGCAGCTGGACCAGCACCACTGCCTTTTATTGCCTGATGATGTGGAACTGTAATAGCCCAGCTGAACTTCAGGCTGTTGTATTGGATCCCAAAGCCTGGAAGAACTGTTGCAAGTAGAAGTTGTTACTGCTGCCTGTTCAGGCTGCAGTTACCAAACAGATGACTCTGGCAGAATGGGGGGGAAAGCTCCATTAGGTCAGTCTTCTGGCAACAAATTAGAAAATAATCTGTCCTACCTAAAAGAAGAGAAATCCTGGCCATCAGCAAGGAGGAGGAGATGAGAAAAGATCCAGAGTGTTCTGCCAGTGGCGAAGCACCACTGTCCTATTCCTGCTCCACAGTGAATTGGGGATAGTCTAATAAATCCTGCAGACGGATGTCTGCCAGCTTTGCTCAGGGTATTGTCCAGACACAGACAGTGTCTGGTTTTTCTCTGGAGGTAATTTGGAGACAGCGTTGTTTGTGTTGATAGAGAGTCCAGGAAAGCAGTACAGGGTCTCTGAAGGAGGTGTTGTCACACTGATAACCCTGCAGTCCTCAGATGTGTTGTGTACTCTGCCTGGTCAATAGATCAGTGCTGTTTTGATTAAGGTGATGGGCATGACCCCAGCCACTGACAAGTGTAGGTGATGCTTACAAACTTTAAAAACTTGGTGTAGACCAACTGCAAGCTGCTTGAAAGTAGGAAAAAATAAAGGGATAATTTAGGTATGATAGCTATTTGTGCTATGGTTGTGAAGAAACATCTCAGTTGGTGTTTGAGATAGTGGTGTCAGGCACTGACCTTGGCTGTATTGATGGGTGCAAGGTAAACAGACTTGGTTCCACTTCTGTGGAAAAGCTACTTTTGAAATACTGGTGCCCTTTGTTAGTTTTTCTAAGTTGTTCCTTCAGTTGCTTGTGTTACATTTTCAGGTATCAGTCATGGCTCAGGACACCTGGGTTATTTTATGGACATACTATGAATGGACATACTCCTAAAGCTTTATATTGGGAAGTAATTCTGAGTAATTTGGATATTCTCTTTCAGCTACAAAGAGGGTCTAGTAAAGCACAGCTTTTTTTAAAAGTTCAGTCTTACTTATTTGTGCATCTCTTTTCACTGGATTTCCATCTAGGCTCAGTTGGAGAGTAAGGCCCTAATTCTGTAGGCCTAGTACCCAAATTGAAATAGAGCAAGCAGTACAATTGTTTTAGCAGCTTTCATTTTGTTCTGTGTTGCAGAGGCAGTTTTTAATGTTCTGTTTATCTCTAAGGGAAGCTTCATTAAGCTGTGAGCAGGGGCCACATGACTGCTCCTCCAGGATGTTGAGCATGCAGTGCTGAACTCGAAAGGCAGATCCTTTCTGAAATTTAAAAAGGGATGAGAACAATCCAAAGTGGTGTTTAAGATTAATATTGTATAATGAAGGTGACTGCTAAATTGAGTTCATGATAGAGAGCATGCCAGGATGGCAGGAGCAGCTCATGGATCACAAAGGTTGTCCCTTATGCTGCTTTTTTGGAGTGCATCTAAGCTGCATCATTCAGTTTTGTATTACCACTAGTGCTTAGTTTGATTGTGGCAGCTTGAAATAACTTAATATATATGAAAATGAGTTAACAAGGTTTATTCCTTGGTTGTCTTCAATATCTGTGGCTTTTACAACCATGTTTATGTAATAGAAAATATTTTGTGTGTGCCTCTGTAGAAGCCTGAGAGAATGGAAGTGGGAAACTGATGATGCAAGTGAGGTGAAAGTACATTGTAACTAAAAATGAGTTTATTTGCTTTCTTCAAGCCTTGAAAAATAGTAATATTCCTTCTCAGAATAACAGGCAAGGAAAGCTGAGAGGGCAGAAAATACTTTGTGTCTAATACTGGTCTGTACAGTTCAGAGGAGCTAAGTAGGGAATACTATAAAGTATGGGTAAGAATCAAGAGGCAAACAGCATTCCTAGAATTAATAGAATATTAGAATTAGTACTTAGAAAATGGAATTTTTATCATTGTCAGGGTATTTCATCTTCATCTTTTGAAGTCTTAAAGAAGTAAATTAAAGTAGGACTTAAAACAGGAGAGGGGGCTTTTTTTGAACAAAACCAGAGAGAAGTAATACTGCTGCAGATGAGAATGTTCAGTTGAGGAAGTAATGATTTTATTTGGTGTACTTAAAACCAAACTCCAGCAGGAAGCATACAGCCTGATTTGTGTGGCAGACTTAGTCCCCAAAACAAAGCACTGCTGTATTCTGACATGGGGAGGTGAGGGAGCAGAGCAGTGGGGTTGTGGTGTGTGCACTGAACATTCATAAACCTTGTACACACAGCAGGAGTGTTCCTATTTCTGTCTCGAGAACTGTCATGGGTAGGGAGAGTTATTGTTTGTGAAATCATTTATAAATAGCTCTAGTTGCTTGTGTTAGGCTTAGCTTTATTCTATACAATTCCTGAGCTGCTTCTGAGACTTAATCTGTTTGCATTCACCTCTTCCAGTGTTTGTGTTGGGTTTAAGCCTCGCCTTTTTTATGGTTTAAAATAACTGTTCAAGCAAGTGCATTCTGGGTCAAGAGCAGGACTCTCTAAATACACCTCCACTTGGGCTTCTCCTGCACCAGATCACAAGGTTTTGGTAACACCACATTTGGAGTTTCCTGAGGCTTGGATTTTCTGGTTGTCTCATCATCTTAATGGTGTGAATTGAGACACAGATGCTGATTCTCCACAAAATGACCATGAAAAGTCATCAGATTGAATTCTCTCCACTTTTTAGCTGTAGTGACAGTCATTTTTTGAAAGAGGAGCTCAGAAAACCTTTAAGTTTATTCTTTAATTTAGTGAAGTTTCTGAAGCTCTTGAAAATTCAGTGCATTGGAGCTCTGATTGTCACTTCCATGTTTTGCTTATTTACAAATCTCTGTTAAATAGGTTGGCAGCCTGCACAAGGGGCATTTTCTTCCAGAGAATGCTCATGCCAGAGGTATTGCTTTATGTAGAAAATGTGGAAGTTAAAACATCAGAATCTTAATGGAGCTTGAATGCTCTGGTCAAAAATGTTTGCTTTCTGAGCAGCCACATACAAAAATGGTTCCAGTGTCAATGTTGTCACTACCAAAGAGTCACAGAATTTGGAAAACTCTCAGACACTGAGCTTTGGCCTGTTGAATGTGCTTGTTAATTGGGTAATCACCAATATTTGTTTCTATGGCACAATTAATAGAAACATCAGTAACCTTACTCGATGATGCTTTAAACATTTAGATTATTGAAGCAGATCTTTATCTGCTTTGTCTTCATGAAGTTGTTTCATCCTTAGTTTCAGTGGTTTGTTGCAGAGTTCATTAGAAACCTCAATTTGGGGCCATTTGCCTTTGTTTCCAAAACTTTGGTGTGGATTTATTATAAGCCCAGCATTCCCACGTGTTTGCACACCTTCAGAGGAGGAGCACAGCATTCCCTTCTCCTCAGTGTGAGCATTTTGTTTTCCTGTTCTCACAAGAAAACCCACTCATTCTTGTGCCAAGACCCAGAGAAACACAGAAGTGTGAACTGATTACAGGGAATTTCACACTTCAGAGGAACTTGGATTGTGAACTCTCTACTGAACCTTGCAGGAGGCAGAAGTGAGGCCCTGGCTCAGCAGAGCTGCTCAGCTCAGCCATTGCTGGGACTCAACATGCTCTGTCCTTGGATGTCTCCCTTTTTTTCAGGATCAGGCAGGATTCATTAAGCTGAACAACACAAGCACAGAAAGCAATAAAGGAAAGCAGTCAACACCTTAAAATAATTGAATCAGGTCCTCAGCCTTGCCCTGTAGTGAATATTGATGTGCCTCCCACTGTGAAAGGCTGGTGAATTTTAGGAAAGGAGTGAGGGAATAATCTTATGAAAAATTTTTATAGCTGCTTCCTTCAGGGGTTGGTTGTTGTATCTTTTTTTTTTATCAGCCAGGAAAGGAAAATTGAAATAAAGTCCTTGATTACAGCTGAAATTATATTTTTATGTGTGTTATAAAGACAGTGCTTCAGCTGAAGTGTGGCTCCAGTGTTGTCTTTCAGTGCACGGCTTTGGTTAAATCAGCTCTGGCTGCAAGTGGGGGATTTAATTTAAAAGAGTGAAGCTGTGAATTTTTTAGTTAAGTGTGAAGCACAGTGCTTCTGTTTTGGTGGGTTTTTTTCTCTTGGTGTAGCAGGCTGCAGATGCAGAGTGTGCCAAGCACAAGGGATGTGGGAGTCAAATAAGCATCATTCCTTCTGCAGAGACCAGCCAAGTTTGGTGAGCATGGGTTGAAGAAAAAGTTCCAGAGAATTAGTGAGAGTTGTGATGGCATCAGTTTGGATTCAGTGCCAAGAACTCTGATGACAGTTTTCTGGAGATGTGTGGTTTTGAGAGTTGGTGTTCAAATCTCTTGCACATTGTCAGCCCAAATAAATGGGCTATGTTTCTGGAGGCCTGAAAGCAAAGTCAGAAGTAGAAAATAAGACTACAGGAAATGCCAAAAATATACACAGTTATATTTCCTAGAACTTTCGAAGTAAGAAAGGGAGATATCTTGATGCATCTCTCCCATACTTATGTGAAATACAGGTAGTTGTAAGTAAGGCTTCAATAAAATACACAAAAGCAGGGGTTCTTCCAGGGAAGGTAACTTGACAGGCTTAGGAATACACTTCATTTCTTAGGGGCTATAGAACAGAGTCAGGATGCTTCTTTTCTTTTATGAATTACTTATAAGCTCAGGAAATAAATACCAGGAAATTTTAATTTACTAGGAATGCATATCAGGGACAAAACCAAACTGTGCTTTGTAAATGCCAGTGCTCTGTGTGGTAGCAGCCCTGGCACTTCAGTCTTGGCAGAGCCAAACTCCCCATCAAAGAATGGTACATTTGCCATGTCTGTAGGGCAGATGAGCATTTTTAGTAATTAATTGAGTGGCTTAAAGAGAACTTTCAAGATAAACTTCTACTGCAGCTTAATTATATTTTTAAGTAAAATTGGATTTACAGGGTGGTTTAAATTAGATCTGCCAATTTGGACTTCAAGAAGGGCTTTATGCTTGCATAAATAATGATTTTATTTTGTTGTTGTTCTTTTTTTTTTTATTTTCAACAGAGGTTGCAGACCTTGAAGCTAATTTACCTTGTGAGTATAACATTCAATAGTATGCATTTTAAGGGGGAAGTGACCATTGAAGTGAACATTTCGACTGACATATGAATGCTAATGGTGTTTGTTAAACTCCAGGGAGAGCTGTGCAGAGCTCCACCACTCTGGCTTGACAGGTTTTCTCTGCTGCTTCCTCATAAGGGACCATGGAGAGATGGACCCTCATTAGTGTCCTTTGGAAGCAGTACTGATAATTTGCCTCCAGAATTTGATTGCTGGGGAGTGGCAGCAAAACCATTAAACACCCAAAATATTCCTGGGACTCAAGGGTGCAGATTAATGTCCTCACTTGTGGTTTTTTCTTTATTCTCTTATTTTCAATACAAGACATTCTGATTTAGGGGCAGAGCAAATAGCTCAGCTCTCAGGGAACATGAAGTCAGCCTGCAGTTTTTTCAGTTTAATGTTCAAAAAACCTGATGTCTTTGTTAATAGTGAAAATACTCATGAAAATTAATTTTTTAAGAGTGATCCATATTCCCTGGAAAAAAAAAAAAAAACAGGGCAAGATAATGTGATTTTAGCCCTGGAATTTTACTTGAGACATAAGCTTTCCTTGAAGGCAATTATAGAGAATTTACACAGTAATTTTAGGTAAAGTTTTTTCAGTGTAGGTTCTGTTATAGGGTAACAAATAAGTGAAAAATGCATGGTTTTAGCTACTACAATGTGAGTGCATTACTAGCATTTGTATACAGTTCTGGTTAGGTTTTTTCAGGCAAATAGGATTTATAACTATGATACTATTTAGCTCCTTGGCTTCAGCAAAGCACCAGCCAGCTTGATGGGTTAAGAAGCTAAAGACTACATAATAAGGGTGATAAAATATCCATGGATAGACTCATCTCCTCAAGCCAGCTTGTCTCTGCCACAGTCAAGAAAGGCCACTTTGGTTGTGGCATCAAATGCAAACAAAGGGCTGTTATGCTGAGAGCTTGCAGCTGTTGGACTGAAGCCCCTGACAGTTCCAGCAGATTGTTCCCTTTTCCCCACACTTGTTCTTCATTGTCACTGTTCTCATTAAATTCATCTCATCTGAGAGTGAGAACTTCGAGTTTGGCTTGTGATGTTCCAGAACTTTGGGAAATCACTTGTCTGAAAGGTAGGGGTTAATCAGGGAGTCAGCTTCAAAGAGGATTTATTTGCTTTTCAAACAGTGGAGAGCTCATTGTCTGATATAAATTATTCTTTTGCTTCTCACAGGTACATGTAAAGTGAATTTTCCTGACCCAAACAAGCTCCATTACTTTCAACTAACTGTAACCCCAGGTAATTTTTTAAAACATGTTACTTTTGTTTTTCTATGTTTTGGTGTTTAGGAATGGTAATTCCAAGAGGAATTCCAGGAAAGCCTTGAGTCAAACAAAGTCTGGCTGTAACAGTGATTATTTTGTTAACAGGATGGAGAAACTGGGCTGAGTTTTGACAACCAGATTCCAATAAAAAGGCCTTAAAAATGAGTGGGGTTAGGAAATACTCAGAAATACTCAGATCTTGGTTGCTTACTTTGATTGAGGATTTTTTTCCTCTCATTCTCAAACCACCTTGTTTAATTTGCTGAGAGGAATCTTGGGCTGGGCATTACTGCATTACAGCCTCGTTAGGTTGTGTATTCTGTTGTGCTGATTGCTCTGCAGAGGTGAAGAGAGAGGTTACCAATATAACACTGCTGGAAAATTTGAAACCTAGGCACGCCTGAAGATGCTTAACAAGGAGGAGTCTGAGTCTTGGAATGTTCAAATATGCAGAAATCAGATCTTTTATTATTAACACAAATACACTCTGAAGCTCTTGCTGGCAGGCTGGTCAATAAAAACAGTTTCATAAATTACCATTTCCATGTAAGTTTCTTAATAGCCACCTGAAATTAGTGTTTGCTGTGCATTTTAGACTAGAAAGTTGTGGTTTATGGATGAATTTGCGTGGAGAGTTATTTAAACTTCACATACACTTCTTGTTTTTGTTTGAGATTGTGCAGCTGCTTAAATGAGAACATTGCCATGTGCAGTGCACTGAGTGGTCTGAGTTAGATGTGCTTGGGATGCCCCTGCCAGCTCATTCTTGTAGGTGCCCATTTCCCATAGCTGCTTTTTGACCCCAGAATTTGGGTGAGGTGTGTCAGTGATCCTGAAGTGTTACCTGGAGAAATAGTGGTGTGCACTTCATGGAGTGCTGGCAATGTTTGTGCTGATCCAGTGCTGTGGAATCAGAGCAGCACTAGGTGTCACTGTTGCTGTTTATTAACCCAAATCAACTGGCCTTTCCTCCAGCAGAAATTTTGGGTGGTCTCTGTTAATGTGCCCATTCTTGTGTCTCCTCTTTGTGATGGAAAAATGAGTGGGGCTGCCCTTGTCAGTGTAATCAAAGAGAAATGCAAGAGCTCATCTAGAACTTAGGCCCTGTCATTCCATGTAGGAGTTATGATCAGGTTTACTTGGTGGGTGTTAATTCTGCTTGCACCACATGCCCTTCAGTTTATATGATGCTGCTTTATTATATTTTGGAAAGGAGTTGACTTTACAAGAGCATTGCTGTGCAAATCAGGGATGTATGAACAAGCTGTCCTAACTCCAAGGTGTCTGTATCCCAGGAATTGTTTAATCTGTTCACTGCTGGGCAGCAGGATGCTGCAGGCAGAAACCAGCTGTTGAATGCAGAGCCTGGATTTTGTGCCAGCTTCGTTGCTGAAATGATCTTGCCAGGGAGATGATCTTAATTAACATTTTGTTACTCTAAATATAGCTGCACAGCTGAAGTCTCTGCAGTTGCAGCCTGACCCAAGTAAACATCTATTTTCAGCTGTGTGTAATTCAGGTGTAGAATCTTGTGATCAACCATAGCTTAGCACTCTAAAGGCAGAACACAACACAAACCAAGAAAATCTTTGTAGTTTTCTGCCTTTGTTCAATGCTGAAGATTTTTTTAGTGTATGTTAAATCTTAGTTTTCTTGAGGCACTGAAGTGCTTGTCACAGAAGTTTTGTGGCTGAAGTGGGCTTGAGCCAACTCTTTTTGTATTGTGTGAACAGTATTGCATGAATCTTGACTTTGTTCTGTGCAGTCATTTTGAATGTGGCTGGTCTTGAAAGGACAGTAAAAGAAGCTTCCTTAGGCTCTCACAAAAAACCTAATTTGAATAAGAAAATAAACTTGACCACCAAGCAGAAATCCTTTCAGGTCCCTTGCTCAGCACGTCTCACAATAACCTTTCTCAGCCAATATTTAACATCACAAAATTATCCTGGTGACAGGAAGTTTTTAATTTAAAATGATTTTGTAGAAAATCTTGATTGAGGGTGGCTGCTTTTTTCACACAATTGAAGAAAGTCCAGTTCCTGTATGTTGCAGCTTTCTGCAGTGCACCATCAGTGGATATTTATCAGCACATGCTAGAAAATGGCTAAGACTTGGATTTTTCTGCTGCAGTGGACAAAACTCTGTGTTCCCAAGGCAGACACTGCTGGTTTTCTGTGCTGTCTGAAGCTTCTCTTCCCTTTTGTCATCTGAAACAGTTGTTCTGCCTCTGAAAAATGCCCTTGTGCCATCACTTGCATGTGTTCTTACTTTTGCACCAGTATCATTGGATTAAAATGTAGGGGAAATAAGGATGCTTAGAATACAGGCAGAGTCCTGCCTGCTGCACTGGTATTTGGAGCACAAAATTGGAAGCTGAGGACTAAAATGTGGTAATGACCTGGAAAAAATAAAGGAGGTGAGTTTAGGTAGCTTATACATGAAAAAACACAGAAGAGTAAGTGCAGTTAATGAAATTTCCCTGCAGTTCCCAGGCAGTTGGACAGGCAGTGTGAGGTTTATGTGGATATTTGAGTCCCCCTCTAGGGGGATTAATAAAGACCCTGTTTTCTGGTGAAATGCTCACAAATATTGGTGAGCATGGCTGAGCAAGGCTAATTCAGGGAGCTACTATCCAAAGTGCATCCTTTGTGGCCTTCCCTAATTATCTTGCATTTTCTCTGAAATTGAGGAAATAATTTGGTTAAGTGTTTTCCAGAGCACTTTCAGGCATTAAAACACCCTGTAAATGCAAGCTAAGATTAGTCAGGTTGTTGGTAATGAAACTTGAGCCTGAAGTGGGAGAGGTGCTTGCTCTGCTAATACAGCTTGGAGACATAAATTTAAGCAGTAGGAGGAAAACTGTGGCTCAGACTTACTCCCTTTTAAGCAAAAATCTCTGTGGCTAACTTCCTGAGTTATGTGTTAAAGCTGTTTTATTTGAAGGTTTTATTTATAGCTCTTTCCTCACTGTTAATTCTGCCAGGACTTTTTTTCCCACCACTTTTCCATGCATAAAAAATTGAGGACATCTCTCCCAGCCTGAGAACTTATTTACTTGAGATGCTGAAAGATGGCTCCATTGTGAAGGGTTATCTTGTTAATGCAGTGCAAGATTTCTGGCTGGCTGCTGAAGCTCTCCAGAATTTTTAATATACATTTGAGTGATTGGTAATGAGTAGCTTTAATGCTGCTTTACAAACATAGAGGGAGGATTGTAAAAAAGAGGGGAGGAGAGATATCTTGCTCTCCTAATTGTGTAAATTGTCCTTGCTTATTTTACAGCAGAGCCAGTAGCTGAGCCACTGTGGGTTTTGGTCAGTGCTAGTGGATTGGTGTCAAGGTAAAACCAAAACATAAAATGAGTTGTAATGTGAGGCAGTGATGAATATTGAGTTGTCTCAGAGGGAGACTTGTTCTGAGAGTTCCTGAGTGTTTCTCTTGGACAACCATTGCAGTGAGTATTCATTAAACCTGAGGATTTTCTTTGACATAAGACACGTGTGGATACATCCATCAGCAGGCATTTATTTCATTTTAGCAGGGGTGGAATGTGAAGAGCTGCTGCATGCTTTGCTCCAAGTCCAGCAAATCAAGGAACTACTGAAATTAAGCCAAGGAAGATAACTTTTGTGCATGGAAATGTGATAATTCCTGACACTTGGTTAAAGTCAATTATTGTGTTAGATGGTGGATAAAGTGCAGTTAGCTGTGTTCTGTTGAATAAAGGGTGGCATTCAAGCCCCTGGGGGACACTGGACCATTTTCCCAGTGATTTTTTTCTGGAACTGAGTCTCACTCTGAGTGTTTTGCACATTTGACAGTGAGCAGTTTTATCAAAGGATATCAGTGTAACTCACCTCTTGCTTCTTGTTCTTCAGTAATGGTTTGCTTTCCTATTTTTTTTTTTAAACAAAAGATAAATGCTTTTTTCTTGCTTTTTTTCATAGAAAAATCAGTGCATGTCCCTTTACTTTCTGGTAAAGCATAGCGTGCCTGAGATTGCTTAATAAATCCAGCACACTTCAGAATTGAATTGGAGTGGGAATGGAGAACGGAATTGAAAAGCAGATCAGGAGGCAGCAACCTGAAAGAGGATTTTTATGACCTACAGTAGACAAGCTAGGTTTGTTTTTGTGGTTTGGAACAAGCTGGATGATAACAAGATTCTTCTTAGTCTTTCTGCAAACTATGCATTGTTTCACAGAACATTTCCTTGCAGGGTTGGTTTAAAAACCACAGAAAACGTGCATCAAATAATGCCCCCCAGCCCTCCTGGCCTTCACTGGGGCTGCTCAAGGTGCTTTGAGCCAGAGCATCCCTCAGGTGTCTCAAACCCTCAGTGTGGGCTGGGTACCTGTTTCCCTTTTTTAATGAACAACTCAGTAATGGCAATGCCAGACACATTTCAGATCACTTGCAAGCACAGCTGTTTCAAGAGTTGCAGGCTGACTGTCACCCTGTTCTATTATCCCTGGTTAAATGTAAGTAGATATTTTAATATGTAATATTTGAGAATTTAGCCATTTCAGTTACTCAGTGTTGAGTCTGAGGCTGGCAGGGAGGCAGACATGTTTTCCTAGCTGATACATCACTGTAAGGTAATTAAAATAAAAGAGCTTACTCTTCTTGAAGTACAGTCTGAAGCATGCTCTTGCCCAGTGATTTGTACCACTCACCATGACTGCTAGCACAGGTTTGGGAGGATGTGCTCAGTCCTGGAGCAGGATTAGCAGTGTGTTAGCAAGTGCAGGGTTTCTCCAGCTCATTCCAAGGGTCACTGATATGGTACTGCCTGCCACATGCCAGGATTTTCTTCCTACAGGTGAGAGAAGTTCAGTCTGAGGTTCCTCTGGCTTGGTAGCCCTGTTACTGTGATAAGGATGGTGGGTTTTTCTGGGACTGTTGACTCTTCTGACTTCACATTTCCACTGTAAAAATGTTGGGAGTGTGGGAAGATGCTGCTTACACACTCCTTGGATTAGGGGGCAGCTGGTGGTGCAACCAGCTTAAGTATTTGTATTTGATAAGAACCCTGTGCTGTTGTTTTAATCTTTGTGTTTTTCTCTTAGTTAACTATTGATTTTCCTTGTTTTTGTTTTCTAGATGAGGGCTATTACCAAGGGGGAAAGTTTCAGTTTGAAACTGAAGTTCCTGATGCCTACAATATGGTGGTGAGTATTTGTCATTAGTCTAATAGTTGTCATTTTAGATTTTCTTTGCAGGTAAGAGGACTTCAGGGGCAACTTGGCACTGAGACTAAGAAAGGATCTTCTGTCTCCTAATAAAATAAATCTCTGCAACTGTCTGGCAGAAGCTCTTGGAAGTGCAGATGAGTCAGAGCTGAGTGTCCTCCCTTCTGGCTGAGGTTCTTCTCTCTGCTGTTAATTATTCATGAGACCTGCATTTAATGATTATTCTCATTTAAAAAATTATATATCTAAGAATGAAAGCAGTGAACCAAAAGGAAAAGGTTGATAGTTTTGTAGTTCCCTCCCTCCTCTTCCTTCTGCTTTGCTGTCTTAATTTTGGTGTTGATAGTTCAGGGTTCTTCCAGAGAGGCTGAAGAATGTATAGGGGAGGATCCTAGAGAAGAGTTTCAGGGAAGCTCTTTGGCTCCTGTTCAGCTGTGCTGAGCCTAAATTCAGCATTATCTTTATGTAGTAGTTGCAGTCACAACTGTGTGGTGTTTGCAGTCGTGTGGTTTTGCTTGTGGGATGTTTTAAGTTCCCCTTAACTTTACCAAAGAATTTCATACTATAACAAGAGATCAAACTTTTGTGTATTCATTTTATTTCCTTCAATTTTTGAATTCCAGTTGTTCACCTAAACAACATCTCTGCAGGAAAGTTTTTGCTGTGTGTAAGCAGGAGAGCTGAAGTTCAGTTTTGATCTGGGTTTTTTGCTCCTCAGTTCACATAATTAAAAAGCCTCTGGTTTGTTAGGGTTCCCTGCTCAGCACTGGCAGAAAAATCTGCAGCAAATGTTAATTAAATATTTTTAAATTTGAGCACCTCTCATCCAATACAAAAATAAAAAGTTTGCATTTGTGCCATTTAGGGAAAAGTGCAGGAGGTTGAAGTTTAGATTGTGATCAGGTTATTGATGCAAAGGGGTGCTCACCAGTGTTGAGGTGATGATGCTGAGGTTTGTTTCCTGCCAGGCAGAATGAGACTGAACCCAAGGGATGCCTGTTTTCAGGAGAGCTCTGCAGACCTGCCAGGGCTCTTAGCCCTCAGGCAAGATTGGGATATCCCACCTCTGCTCTGGGAAAAGGAGTGGAATTGTGGAATTGTGACATAGTGGAGAAGCATAAAATAAATAAATAAAGAGGAGAAACTTGTAAGATTTTGTATTGTGGTCTGCAGCCAAACCACTCTGTGCTTATCTCTGTTTAGAGTTTTATTTCAGCCCATCTCAAGAAGTTCTTCAGAAACTGGTGGTGCAAAGTGGCAGGAAATATCTCAGGGCTGGACTGTAGTTCACTCCCAGGAACTTGTATCCCCATTAAGGCCTCCTGGGGGAATTATGTTTAGTAAAAACATAATTAGTTGCAGTTGCAGAGTGGTTTAGCAGAATGCTTTGGGAGTAGCTAGTATCTAGAGAAAACATTTCAAATAACATTGATTCCAGATTTCTCTTAGGAGCCACATCCCTTTTCTAGGTAAAGTTCTTCACTAGGGAAGAGCTACAGCTACAGGATACTTATCAAATTAAATTCAGCAATAATACATAATTAAAAAAAAATACAAGATCTGTTGGTGCACTGTCTTTTTAGAGTGCAAATTTATCAAGAATTGAAACTGTTAATTTTAAATGAGGGATCCCAGAAGAGAAATGGCTGCTTGGAAATGGAGAAGGAAAATTCAGTGTCTGCTGTGCCCCCCAGCTCATTGGAGCTACCTGTGCAGCTGGTGGTGTATGAGGTGGGGAAGAGTTTGAGCAAGGAAATAAATGGATTTGGGGAGCTTTGCTGTGCAGTGTCACAGGTGTTCAAGTGAAACATCATCCTGAGGAAATCTCACATGGATTTCTTGGTCTGGGGAGGGTTCAAAAATGACTTGGAACAAGCTCAAAGGAGAAGTTTTGCCTGAAGATAAATGTTATGGTAGTGCTGCAGTTGCCCTGTCTAACAGGGGAGAAGGAGAGAGAGAGAAAACCTTTGTCTTACTGTCAGGAGTGGGTTTTTCTAAGTTTTAGCAATGAAAATCACTTCGAAAGGATAAAGGAATTCTTTTGTTTCCACAGTACAAAAAATGAGACACCACTTCATTCACTGTGAGGATTTGGGGATTTTTTAAAAAGAGTTTCTATAAAGCTTTTTTTTTCTACTCCTTAATACATTCCCTGTTTGAAGGTGCATATGGTAGAAATTTACACTTTTATATTGATTAATGGCATGAAATAAATTCTGCTTTCCTTTGCTTGAGAACTAGACATCATCTTTCAAAACAATGTGTAAGTGTAGCTAATGAAAAGCTGTGCTGTTAGAAAACTTCAGAGAGGTTTTGGAGGTTATAAAAAGTCTGAGACTGTTTTCTGTGAGCCACTTAATTTTCAATAATGCCATGACTGATGTCTCTTTGAGTTATTGCACAGACATGAAGTAGAGGCAAAATCTGCATTATCAATCCCACATTGGTTGTGGTGATCAGTGTTTTTTTCTTCTAGAACATCTCTTTTAGGTGTGTTTTTGGTATCTCAGTGCCATGCATATTTTCTCACCTTTTCCAAGGAGTCCTAATTTAAAAAAATTCTTAAAAAGGTAATTGGGAAGTTGAGGACAAAATGATGAGACAAAACACATGATGCTGTCATGCAAATACAGCTCTTTAAGCTGTTTTGCCTCTTGACTGAAGACTTCATTGGAAAAAGTGGAGGGAGATGGCTCCACATCCATAATCTGTGATTTAATTGAAGTTCTGCAAGGTGCTGATGGATTCCAGGACATTTCCTATCAGAAATAATCTGCCTGATTGAAACCTGTGAATCCTAATGGGGAGAGCAGGAATGGAACAACGTGCTGTTGCTAAGCTACTGAAATTTTTATGTCCCACTCTTTATTTACTTCACAAAACTAGAGCAAAGGAGACTGTATTTTAAAAATCCGTATTTTAAAGCCCCACTATGAAATTTGGGAATTTCGTGACCTTGCCTGTGGCTTTTTATTTTAGTGTCTCAAATTCAGCTTTCATGCATTCCTATTCAGTTGTGAACAGGAGAGTCTCTATTTAAAAGAAATTATTTATTTGGTGTAGTTGTTATCTTTGCATCCTCTGCTGATTTTTAACAGATTCCTGATTCGGTCAAGCCTTGGTGGAAAGCACTTAGGTTTTTTTTAGTCTAAATTATTGTCTTAATAGTTAAGTATGGAGCAATTGAATGACTTAGAGTGTTTCCTTTCCCCTGAAGGAGTCAATTTTCTTGGCTTTCTTAAAAGCTACATTTTTCTAAGGAAAAGCCCAGTTTTTATAAAGAACTGAAACAAGTTTAAAGGGCAGAGAAATCTGGTTTGACTCTTGTAGGTTATGTATCATTGCCCTAAACATACAAACTCAGGCTGTGGATATCAAATATATATTTGCCTTTTTCTGTTTTCTGAGTTACAACAGGCTTGTGTTTTAAAGGATAACACAGTAATTTGTTTTCTCTCCTGGCAGCCTCCAAAGGTAAAATGTTTGACAAGAATCTGGCACCCAAACATTACAGAGACAGGAGAAATCTGCTTAAGGTAGGAACAGCATTCTGTAGGGTTTTTTTAACCTTGGAGGTTTATCTGTTTGATAAAATATTGCATGTAACTGTCGTGACTGTTTTTTTCTGCTGATTCTGCATGCAACTTTGAGGAGCACAAAAATCTACTCAAAGTCTCATTCTTGCTGAGCTTTAGGGAGCATGTAGAGCCTGGCTTTTCAGGTTCAGACTTAATATTTAGTTCTACTTGGGGTAAAAATGTAAACTCCAAACTAAACAAAATGTAGTTGGGTTTTTTTCTTCCCTCCCTCATAACTGAATCATCCTCAGGCCATGAGGGGGGCTTTGAATCTTTACCATTTAATACCCAAGTGTGTTAAGTGCTTGAAAATCCTTTATATTCCAAAAACAAAGGAAAAAAGCATTCCTTAAAACTTTGACAGTAATTATTCTTTGTTTGCCATTTGTTTGTTATAATATTTAATATCCAGTGATAAAACACATGTGCCAGTTACAACAAAGCAGAATTGGGGTCAAGATAAGTCCAGATATGGAACCTGAAAGCTTTACTTTGTCACAGTGAGAGGCTTCTGTTGCTGGGTGGTTTGCCTTGATAGTAAATGTTTCCTCTTCAAAACAAATTTGTGGAACTTTGCAATTTCATCCTGAGCACCTGATGGTGAAATTGGCCAGAAACCAAACAGAAGTGAGAAGCCTGCCTGTCATTTTGTAAGTTAATGGCACATGGAAGAAAAAGCAGATGAAGCAGAAGCAAAGCCCATAAGTGAGGTGGAAAGCTGTTCTGGAAATCCAGCAGGGTTGTCACTGTGTGTAGCAAATCAGTGCTGAAAGAAAAGCTGAATTTTTCCTCTTGATTGAAAAATCATTGTAGTGCTGTGTTGAAGGTGGTGGTGAAAATGAAGTTTTTTATTGCTCTTCATAGGCAGGTCAGGCTCCTCAGCCTTAAGAAAGCTTAGATGCTCTGAGTGCAGGTGAGGGAATGCACAAGGGAGCTGTTTGAACCAGGGAACAACAAATAGCAGCCACCAAACCAAAGCTGCAGCTCCAGCTATAGCACAGCATCTTCTGAGGTTCAATAAAGCCTCACATTCATAAAATCCCAGAGTGGTTTGGGTTGGAAGAGACCTTAAAGCTCATCCCATTCCACCCCCTGCCTTGGGCAGGGACACCTCCCACTAAACCAGCTCCAAGCCCCATCCAGCCTGGCCTTGGGCACTGCCAGGGATGGGGCAGGCACAACTTTTTCATCTCTTTAAATGTTTTTAATTGTAAAAGATGAAAGTTGTGTTTGGAGCATCATAATTCTAATGAAGTGAAGTCATTTTTGCAGCATCTGTGCTGAAACAGCTCGGATTGTCAGATACCTCAAACATCAAACCTTGGAAATGTCTGGCATTAAATGGGAAAACTAAAATAACTTAATTGCTTTATGCCTGTTAGAGAATGCATTCTATATATAGTACCTGCAATCAACTTACACAAGAGTCTTTACATTAAAACAGCTTCAGTTATTTTTAAAAGCAGAAAAAGCATCTTTATCAGTGTATTTTTTTCCCCCATGTGCCTTGTGCTATGGGATGTGTTGGTTTGATAATCATCCCTGGATTAAAACATTCTATATGGTTAAACTTGGGGTCAAACATAACAGTTCTGGGCAGGAAAAGTGGTGTTTCTCTGTGCTGCATGGTCTGCAGTTACTCTGGACCATGTTATTAATGACTCATATTAATTAGGTCTGGCCCATACTGGATATTGCCTCCAGTGCATATCTGGATAGAAAAAAATGGAAGTTTCTTCAGGACTGATTGTCCCCTTAGAGTAAATTTTAGTCACTTAAGCTGCAGATTGGGTCAGCTGGAGTTTCAGAAGGTTTTACACTTACTGGAATCATGCAGTTCCCACTTCAGTAGATGTTTTTGAAAGCTCTCTTCAGGATGTGTGTATTTTAAAAAGAAAAAAAAATCCTCAAAGCTTTCTTCCATGCAGGAATTACTCAGAGAATGAGAAGATATTTGTTGAAATGAAAGCTGAGCATCTGACTGGTCACATCAGGGGCTGTTTTGGTTATTTTAGCTTCAAAAACAGTGCTTTTGAAGTCTGCCCATAGAAAACCAGAAGATTTTAAAATAATCTGGTAGGTCTCCTTAGACCTGGGCAAAGGTTCTGATTAGGGGCTTAATGATCATTCCCAATCTGTAGAAGAAATGGGGTGCTGCCCTAAAACCAAATTCTGTCAGCAAATGAGGACTATTAAGCCAAGGGACACTTCTGTCTGCACTGCTCTGCTGAGTGTTTGTGAGGGGTGCAAGTGTCTCAGGTCCTGGCTGTGGTGTCCCCACATGGAGAGGTTCCAGGAGACCTCTGAGACCTTGGGAAGCTGCAAGGCTGTTCATGAAGGCTTAGCTGATGCTCAGGTGCTCCATCACTGGATATTTTTATGATTTTTATTTTGTGTGTTTACTTGCTCCTCACTTGGAATGTCCCAGTGAGGTGTATGGAGAGGCAAATGGAAGTATTGCCACACAGTTTGATAAGGAACAGACCAAAAGCAAGCTTATTCTGCTCTTACTTTTGTCAGATGGACACAAACTGCAGCCACAAGATGTTATTTTTAATGCTGCACAAGTGGTAATGGCACATTTTATCTTTTTAAAGGCACAGAAATGAGATTAGCAGCACAGTTAAGGTGGAATGGGCTTGTCCAGGGTGATCATCCTGTTCTAGGATCTCTGTGCTGAACAAGGACTGAATTTACTTGGATAAAAGCTTGTCATGTTCATTAAAAAACTAAATAGCCTGTATGGTCTAGTCATCTGTTGTAATTTAAAAATTACTTAATACCTGTCACCCTGGAAATTGCTAAAACATAATAGTTTCAGACTATTTCACTTTAACCCTGTCAGAACCAGTAGCAGAAGCTGCTGCTGATGGTGAATTTCTGTGCTTTGCTCTGTGAGTTGCCAATTTTAGATTACTCCTTACAGAGGAAAATGTGATTGTGAAGTTATGTTTTTTAGACTTCTTCATTCAAATTATTACTTTTCTGAGCAAGATTTCATCTTATTTCTCAACAATACTCTGATCCCCAATATATCTCCTTCTCATACTCCTGAGGTTTGAATCTGAAAGGTCCAGAAATGCCTGAACAGCTCAATGATTTCAACCTGCAAATAGATCAGCAGCTTCACTGGGTTTAATATGTACCATAATGTGCTGGTCATGTAAACTTTCTATACTGGATATGTGCATACAGGAAATGTTGTCTTTTAATATTCATATGTGTTTATATTAAAATTCAAGTTGTATTTTTTAAGGAAATTTTTTCTCCTGGGCAGGCAGCCTAAAACTCTTTCACTTTCTTATCTTTGCCTGTAGGAAGCTGAAGTTCTTTCACACAATAGAGGATGCTGATCCTCTCTTTGCTAGTTAGCTATCCCTCCCCAAAATACCATTTTTTGGATTGGTTTGTGCTAGTTTTGGTGAGGGATGGGTCATGCTGCTGGGCTGTCTCTTCACCAGAGATTAACATGTTCTAAAATGTATCAGGGGACAAAAAAACCCTGTTCAGTGTTGAGACTGTCACATGGGTTTCCCATCACACTTGCTCTGCTGGAGGAAAATAATTCAGGTGTTTTGACAAAGGTTGAGCTCAGATGGGGAGTTCTGTAATGACACTGTGTAGAAGGTAATTTTAGGCAGACATCCCAACTCCTGGGGTTTAAAATTCCATTATCTGGATATAAATAGTGCAAGAATTAGATCTTATCTTGCAATTACTTCCTAATGTTTTCTGAGGTTTCTGACAAAGGCAGTTTAACCAGAAGTTGCTCTGTATAATATGTGTGTCTTTTTTTTTTTTCCAGTTTATTGAGAGAACACTCAATTGATGGCACTGGCTGGGCCCCAACTAGAACATTAAAGGTACTGTTTCCTTTTGGATGTGTACATCAAACTAGATAGATCTTTAAAAATCCTTTCATGGCCTTGGAAAGAAAAGCTCATGTGGTTTGCTCTAAAGAACAGCTGAGGTGTTTGTCTTTCAGCAGGTGTTGGTGGCAGTAGTGGAACAAGTACAGTGCTGACTGTAAAAATTGGTGGTTTTGGTGTGGCTGCAGAAATGCTGCTCTGATAAAAGGTTCTGTAAGTTGGTGAGACTGCAGGTGACTCAGAAAGGTGCTGGTTTTCACCCAGGCAGCAAACACAAGAGCATCCTGTGAGCAGGACCAACAGCACTCCATAACCCTGGAAATTTCCATGGGATTGATATTCCTGACAAATCAGCACAGAGCACTGAGCAGGAATTAATCTGCCTGTTGTTGTTGCCAGGAATGCTGCCAGAATTGTTCCTCCCAGAGCTTTAACAACATTAGGTGGATAAAGGGTGCACATCAGGTGTCTGTCTCTTTCCAAAACAAAATTGAAAATGACCTTTATCTGGTACTTGGTTTGCTTTTTGGCAGATGATCTTTATCTGTAAAATCTCTTCTGAGGTGAACTTGTAACTGTCTGGAAGTAGAATGAGTGTGTTATTTTGTGGATTTTCTTAATCTTTCCCTATTGTTTGTTCATCAATTGGTGTGATTCTGTTTTGCCCTTTATGTTTCTTTTTTCATCTCGGATTAAATCAAGGCTCTGAGTAATTAAGTTAATTAGTTCTGTTTCTGTCCCTGTATTTTCATTCAGAGAAAGTTTTTAGGCTACAAATTTTAAGCTTCAGCCATAAAAAATACTACAAGTGGACAAGAAACCCAAAAGACAGGAGCTTTTTCTGTGATTGCCAAAATGAAAGATTTAGCAAGAGAAAAGGAAGTAGTAGTGTAACTTTAAAAAGAAAAAGATCAGATGTCCTCCTTGGATTATTTTTTAAATGTATGTTTGTTTGTTTGTTTGTTTGACATTAAAGCACCACAGTTGTGAGCTCACTTTTTACAGCTTTTCATCACCCCAGAGGGAACACTGAGAATTTGCACAGGAGCACTGTGGATAGGAATCCAGTCTGGGGGACTTGAAAGTCAGAATTTCATTCATCAATAATATGAAGTCAGCCTGGTTTTTTTGGAGGAGCAGTACCCAAATCTGCCCAATAAAGCACTTGAACTACTCCTAAGGTATTAAATTGAGAGTGGGCATGTCCTTCTGCTACAAAAATTGTTCCAAGGGCATTAGAAAAACCATTCAAATAGAGAGTACACATGAGAAGCCCATGCACAATTCTGCTGAATGCAGCTGCCTGCATGGAGCTTGTGTGCTGAACCCTTCAGAAGGCTGAAGTTTTGGATTGTGTCTCAGTTTTGAATCCTTGCAGTGGCAGCAGAGCTCTTAGGTGAAAAATCCTCAAATAAACTGTTGTCACCTTTTTAATATATTTTTTTTTAAGTATCAAATGGGTAGAAACAAGAAACTTTCTGAAATAAAAATGAAAATCTGCTAAATTGTCTGTAAAAATTACCTGGTAAGATGTATTTTTAACAGTGTAGAGGATTCTTGAGGGGAGACGACCAAACTTAGTTTTGTTTTCCAGCACGTTTTTGCTCTTGGGGACATCTCATCCATGACTAAATTCTCCTCAGATTACCAAGTGTTGAGCTTTATCTTTTTTCCTTTCTTTGTGCCTGAGAACATGTTTCCATGGACCGCTGTGAAGAGCAGCCTGTGTGTGAGTGAGTGAAGGCACTGAAGAATGTGCTATTTCTGAATTCCTGCATTAAGTGCTTTTTTAAAATCAAGTTCTGAAGAGAGTTGAGCTTTTTTACCCTGAAACAGGTTTAAAACATTACTCTCCAACTTGTCTATATATACAGTTTTTAAATCACTTTTTTTATCCATAGAAACACTCCAGGATCCCAAACCTTTAGATAATTTTTGGTAGCTGTTGGTCTCCAGGCTGTGGGTTGTGTGAATGGTGCTGCAGTGCTTTCTAGCTGATCTTTGTCATCTTTTACTCCTTTAGAGCTAAACATGAGTTAGCAACAGCAGCTTGTTTACCTTTCAGTCTCCCTTCTGTTACATTCTGCATCATTTTATTGCATTCTTCCCTCTCTAAAACAGCCTGTTCCCAAAGCTGGAGCCTGCTGCAGTTACTTTGGGCCCTGCTCAGAGTGTCTGAACTTGCTTTTTTCCTGGTTTTAGGTGTGATGGTCAAAATGAAAGTTTTCCAGGCAGAAAGCAAATGGATGGCTTTAATTCCATTCTATTCTCAGATTTCTTTATGTCACTGGAAATACCAGCTTTTAATTACCTTATATGACTTAACACTGTTGCTGTTACTCTGCTGCTCTGCTTTGTACCCTTCAGTAATTTTGATTTCAGACTCAGAAGTGCTTTAGTAGCTCCTGTTAGTCCTCAACCTGTACCACATTTGCCAGGATTATCTCCTGCCTAGCTAAGTTAAGCCTCCTTAATATTCCTCACCTTTATCCTAAACACTGGCTTTCATTTTGCTTTAAAAACATCTCATGTGGTTGATTTTAAAAACTGAGCAAGTGGATCTTTATTTTGATTGCCTGATTGGTTCTAAAAGTCAGGCTCCTTCTGCAGTTACCTGTAACCAACTACAACTGGAAATCAGTTCATAAATGAGTGGCTGATGGATGAACATTAAAAATAATCAAAGCACACTTGGGCAGCTCTGTGGAGAGCTGAGCATATCACCATTAAAACCAGTGTGTAAAAATGTATGTTCATGGGCAATATTTGTCCTTTTTCTTGTTTTTGTAGCTGTGTTCTGGTAGAGATCCAGCTGGTCTCAGATAGCTGGATTTGCTGGAGGGTTTCCATGTTTACCAGGTGTATGTGCATTTCAGGTTTTCACAGAGTTTGAAGTGCTGTGTTTTGTCCTTTTCCTGTGGGTGCTGTCAGGAGAGACAGGAGCAGGAGTGGGAGACATCCAGGTAGTCTTAAACTACAGGTCTGCATTCAGCTTTTCATGCCCACCTCTAGGAAACCACTGTTTTTTCAGGAATTTTTCTCCCATAACTCCAGGTTCTAGGTTAATAAATATCTGTCTGGGCTATTAGATTACCTGATCTAAAAGGAATTAAGACTCATTTCCAGTAAACTATTGCTACTTGGAGTTGATCCTTAAGAGCCTTGCTTATTTAATTAGTGATTTAATACTAAATGGCAACATTTTTTGTCCCATTTGGTTCTCTAGTTCTGCTGTTGTCTTCAGGGGGTGGAATGACTTCATTTGAAATCATCCAAATGCCAAACTAAACTCTTGGAGAAATAAATCTGAGGGTCGTGACTTAATTTTTTTCCAGTTTACCTCAATGTTTAAGCATCAACCTGAGGAGTTTTGAAAGTACAAAACTTTCACCCATCATCTTAAGAAAGACAGTGGGTCTGCTGTCAAAATCACCTGTAATTAGTGTAGAGGAATATTTTAAACAGGCAATAAAATAACTGTCACTCCCTTGAGGATGAAGGGAAAAAAGAAATCTCTGTGTCTTATGTTACATTAATTCTTGTTGCTCAGGCTGTTTTTCTCAGCGTTATTGTAACATTGTACAGCTATTGATTTATTCAAATCTTGTTTTGGACTTGGTCTTTTTATCTCTCTTCTCTACCTCTAAAAACTGAAAAAACCCCAGACAAAAAAAGCTTCAGACCCAGTATTTGGAAAGAGAAGCTACAAACCACTGAAGACAATCTTCTGTGTGAATCTGACATTCAGTTTTTTCTTAAAATAAGCTTCAGGAAATTTTTCTCCAGGTTTATATTGTGTTGTATTTTCACTTTATAAATTGGCTTTATCGGTTTTGTAAGAAGTGATTTCTTTCCCCTCTGTACATGCCCAGGCTGGTGAAAATACACAGCTCAGTGTCTTCTAATAACTTTTGCTTCGTGAAAGGTTTGCAGAACTTTCATTTTCTCTCTTTAACATCCCCTGACAAAGCCAAATCTTTGGGTTAGGTGCAGTAGCTGTTCCTATGAGCATGTGAGTCGGGAGAGCTGAGACACCTCAGTAAGTAATTAAACCATGCTTGTTCTCCCCAAATTGTTGATTTCTGAATATGCAATTTGTGTCAGCTTTAACCCACTGAACAGGCTGGTCTCCAGAGGGTGATGGCTTTAGTGTTCCTATCACTGTGGTGTAGTTCACTAAGAAGCTGTCAGAGAATCCCCCAGGGATAAATTTATACAGGATTACCCATTTGCCCTGCAGTAACCACGGGGACAAATGTCAAGGAGTCAGTGACAAAAGGGAGGCATTTGAGAGGGTGCCCCTGCAAACTTGGCAGTTCACAGCTGGCTTGGCTGGGAGAGGAACAGGCTGGAATTGTTTCTGTTTTCTTCCCCCTCCTATATTTAAGTACAAAAGAAATGGTTTTGCAGCCTTCCTCCTTGTTTTGTATTTGCTAACTGGAGCAGTTTATGCCTTTTAAGTAACCCAGAGCCCTGCAGGAAGCTGCTGTTGTGTTTGAGTGGGAAGCATGGGCAGGGATGGCAGGCCTTTGTGGGTGACTAAAGAAAGGTGACATTCACTTAATCACCTTACTCTAGGTGGAAACTGTGTTTTTCAATTTTGCAAGATTAGAGAGGAGCAGGAGGAGAAAATAAAAGGAGATTTTATTTGGGAGAAGACAGTTTAGGAGGGAAATAGTTTTTTATAAGCTAAGAAGTGCCTACATGTCTGGAAGGAAAACATTTTTCTTTTGATCCCTGGGACCAGTGATAAATGTGGTGGGGTGGGATGAGGTGTGCTTGGTTTTTTAGGCTGCAGCAAAGAGAGGAAGAAGATGGGCTTGTTTTGAAGAGATGGTGGAAGAAGGTGAGTGAGGAGGAAAACCACCTTGAGGTGATGCATCGGCAGACAGGACAGCAGAGAGCTGCCCCAGGACATGGCCATGCATGGCCTGGCTTAGAGCAAGCTGAGCTTTGGGGTGGCATTTCAAGCCCTTTTTCAAACAAACCCAAAAAATTTGCTTCAGACAGGTCCTTGTAGAAATAACTGCTGCTCCTCTTGTTCATCTGACTGGGTTAAATCGTTTGTTTATAAAACATGGTTTAGGAATGAGCTTTGATTTAGTCAGTCTGTTAGCTCAGAAATGCTCTTTGTATCTCTTAAAGGAATTTATTTGATTGGAAGTTTGTAAAGTGCTTTTGTCTGGTTTGCTCTCTTCTTAAATGAATGTGTTGAATATCCTTTGCCTGTTAAAGGAAAATCTTAATTTGCAATTTCCATGTTTGCTCTCTCTTCAGAAGTGCTTGTGGTTGTCTTTCTGAAGCCCTTGTCTGTGACATGGTTTCAGTGGCTTTGCTTTTGTGAAGTGGCTGTGAGAACTGTCACTGGGCAGGGTCAGTGACTGAGTTAGGACCTCCTGCAAATGTAAAGCTTTGAGACTCCCTGGCCTCAGGAGAGGCTGTTTCAAAAGCTGCATTGAGGATTTTGAGTCACTGCTCTTGAACTTCCAACACTTCTGCAGCAGCAGGTTTTTTCTCCTCATTTGGCACACTGTAAATAAATCTGTGGGCAGGAGTTTAGTGTAACTTTTCACTCAGATGCAGCACAAAAATAGTTCAGAGTGAAAAGGGGCGATTATAAAGGGGTTGTTTACAACAGTCTGTTGATCTTCTGACTTGCTTGTGTTGACTTCCTCATGCTCAAGCCCAGAATGGTGACAGTGCCATGGAGCAGAGTGTGCTTCCCTTGTTTTCCCCTGTTCCCTTCACCCACTGAGGATTTAGCTGTGTGTGGGAGCCCCAGCTTTTGATTTCCAGCACCATCATTGCCTCCTCTGAACTAACAGAATAGCTGGGAATTAAACCCACTTGCACATCCAAGACCTGCCTTCCACTCCCAGAGGCATCTGACCCACGGGTGACATCTCAGCTGATGGGAAACCTCTGGGATACCACACAGGGAACAGCCTGGGCACAGCTGGAGCAGGTACCAGATAAAGTAGCTCGAGGAATTGGGCAGCCCTGGCTGCAGGTCCAGCCTGGGCAGGTCCAAAAGGCAGGTTTGGTATAAAAGCAGAGGCTCTCAGCTTTGCCCTGTGGCTGCCCCTGGGCAGTGGTGCCCGTGTCCTCTGTAACTTTGATGTTGAGCATGGAGAAGGAATTGGGTGAAAAGCAGCTTTGTAAAGGGAACAGCCTTGTCAGGTTCTGGTCATTGAATAGCTTTGTACACTGTTTAATTTGTGTGGTGAGCTTGCCTCTTTATGCCTTGCAATATCTTAAACCATTTACAAACAGCCTAAATATTCCTTGGCTGTGCAACTCCACTTAAGCCAGTGCCAGCTGTTAGTTACTACTCACCAGAAGCAGAGAGAGAAAAATTGCTCAGATCCCCCTGTGTGATATTAGAGTCATTTATTCCCTCTGGCCCAAGAGACAGCACCCACCTGGGCAATCAGCAGGGGTCAGAGGGCGAGGCTTTGTGTCCCGTTGGTTTTGTCCCAGAGAGGGGGAAAGGGGATACCAGGGTGGGGCTGGGATAAACACCCAACCAGATCAGAGCCTGGGCTGCTGGAACATGAGACAGACCCAGCTATCTCAGAGTCACAGGCAGGGACCCAGGGGGGCCACCACAACAATTCCCCAGATTTTCTTCTTTAAGCTGAGTGTGACTCTGAGCAGCACACAGTGTGCAAACAGTTATAACAGTGCAAAACATCATTGAAACCCATTGTCCCTACAACTCAACATCACCCAGGATGTCCCTTTTCAACCTCCTAATAGAAAACTTTAGGGGGTTACTCAGGGCATTTAGGGCAGGGAGTATCAGGACAAGAGTTTACAAAACAAAGTACAGAACTAGAGTGCAAAACCAGCATAATATAACTTAAATACAGAACAGAACTGCAACATCAGGTGTTACCTTGTCAGGTGTAGATGTCTGATCTTGTACAAGTGGCTTCTCACTGAAGTGCAGCACCATCAAGGTGTGCTCTGTTTACATTTTAAGTTGCCACCTGCCCTGCTCCTACCTGTGAAGATAACCTTTAAAAATTCCTGTACACAGGCTTAACTTTGTTTTCAGAGTATTTAAGCCACAAGTTCAGAAAATATTTGAAGCCAAGCCTGATGCTTGGCTGAAGCAGAATAGAAGGAGAATACTGAAGGAGAATAGAAGGTTTTGAGCTGTTAAATCTGACAAGATCTTTAGTGGCTTGCACATCCTTTTAGTTACTCAAGAAAACCCAAAGCAAGCAGCCAGGCCAGGGCTTATCTGCATGCAGGCACCAGCTCTCCTGAAGTCAGTAAAGCAAAGTGATTATTTCTGCAGTTCAATGGTGTCGAGTTTTTCAAATACCAAATACTTGCTTCGCTTTTGCTCATCTGTTCCATCCCACTTCCCTTTCTCAGTATCCAAGATTTAAATCCAGGCTGTCCTCAAACTCATTACAAAAAGTATTGCCCTCTGGTAGTAATTTAGCATTATTTTTTTTATGGAGCCATGCAAAGGTATAATATGAATCCAGCAAGTCATAAAACTTGAATAGATGGAAGCATCAAAAATGGTATTAAGACTTTCACAGGTAAATTATTCAGTAATAATAATCCTATTATGCTTTTTGGTGTCTAGAATGGCAGTGGAGATGTACAGCATTCTGACAACTTGTGCCCTTACAGAGGGTTTTGTTGGCGTTTTTTGTTTGGTGTCTCTTTTTTTTAATAGAACTCTGTAAAACCAGCCTGAATGACTCAAGCACCTTGAAGCCTTAAAACCAGGGTTCAGCAAATAAGAATTTGGGAGCAATTTATGATGTAATGTGAAAATACAACATCACATCTCTTCTTTGAGCAGCAGCATTAACTTGTGTGAGGCATTGGAGCAGGAGTTTTGTCTGGAGAGAACTCTGCAGGTGTCTGTGGGGAGGTTCTGGGAGACCAGAACTGCTCCATGGAAGGAGAAGCTGAGCTCTTGAGCATCTCAGAAGGCACTCAGTGACTGACTTGCTCCTGGCTTGTTCCTTTTTAGCCATGCTGGTGCTTGAACAGCTGTGGCCAGTTTGTAACCCTGGGAGTGCAGGTTTGGCATTCAGGATTGGGTAATGGCCGGACCCCAGAGCACTCCTGTGACCTTGTACCTGATTTTCAGGATGGTTTTAATGCTCTGTATTGTGATTCTGCATCACATTCTCCAGCTGCAGCCTGCTGTCTCATGCTGTAGGTAGAAGGCAACTTTGAAAAATGTCATTTTTTCCTGCAACTCTGCCTCTCTGAAGGGCAGTACAGCCTTGGAGGGCAGCAGTGGAGGGGCTCCTGACCTTTGGGGGCAGAGCATCTGCTGGGACAGAGGGGTTGCCCAGAGCTGCTGAGCATCCTCTGATGCTTGGATGTAGGAGAATCAAGTGGAAATTGAGACCTTCCTGCCTTTTGCTACTCTCCAGGCTCTCCATGTCACTAAAATCTTCCTTTAATCTGTGACTTTGGCACATCACTGCATGGTGCTAATAATTTATCCCTAGGATTCCTGCAGGTTTTCTTAATACCATGCTCTGCTAACCTCTGCTCTGCCTGGTTTCTATGCCAGCAGTTGAACAAGCACAGAAGCTTAAATAAAGTGTAAAACAATGATTTCCATCTGTTATTTGAAACAGTTCATTTTCTCCTGCTTGCCAGGGAACTGGCAGAGTGATTGTTTGGGGAATGAGGATGACTGCTCAGCACTAGAGTCTTAAAATTTACAGATAACTGTAATTAAATGTCTGGGTCATCCCTTTTGTGCAGTTCATGTGTCTGTGCTGCCACTGAAGGTGATGAGCATGTTTGAAAGTTGCTGCCTTTGCCACACTTGAGAAGGTGCTGAGGCTGGAAATGCTGACAGTGCCAGCCCTGCAGTTTCATGTTTTAAAAGCAGCTGAACTGAGTGGGTTGTTTGTGCAAGATCAAAGGGAAATTGGATCGTCAGAGGCTGTTGGCTGCATAATGCTGACATCGTGTCTTGTTCATTAGGGCATAATTGGACAGTGGCCTTAAGGGATATGGATTTCTGTGGTCCACACTCTCAGCACGGGGCCCAGAACAGGAAACAAGCTCAAATACACTCATTTATTGAAGTTCCTTGCTGTGCATAGGAAGTTTGTTACTTTGAGGCTCTGTCTTTATTGTAAAAGGTGCATTTGAGCCGTGGAACGACTTGAGACTATGCTTATATAGGAATAGTATTTCTCTGTACTCCTACTGCTCCTCACTCTCTTTTCTCTGATACTTTGACAGTTTCAAGGATTTGTTTGACCCCTTTTTAATTTTAAGAATAGATTGCTGAATTCAGTTTTATACCCACCCTTTATACTGAGCAGTGCAGTTTTCAGTTGGTGGCACATCCTGAGGTGTCACTGCTCTCCTTGAATGGAGAAGCAACAGGGATAAGGTTCCTGTACACACAGAAAGATCTGATCTTCTATTTGAATATGCAGTATTTGGGTTTTGCTGACCTAGTGGCCATAAAATGGGAAAGCTTTTTCAACATTTTGATTTAAATTAGTAAAACATCACTCTTAATATCGATATTTTTTTCCAGGTATTTCATGGATTAATAGAAAAATAAAGTTTGTGAACATGTTCAAAGTGCCTGAAATACTTGTCTAACTATAACTGTGTTTTTCCTTTGCAGGATATTGTCTGGGGGTTAAACTCTTTATTTACTGTAAGTAAATAAATATTTTGCATGTCCACTTTCCTTTTTCTTGCCTGGTTTAGTTTCAGCATCACCTAATGCCAGTCCTGTGTGTTGCCTCTAAAAGTTTAGGTCTTTATTTCCTTTGGCTTCAGTGGGTGTCAGATAAGTATGAAATCAGTTTGTGCTTTTGTTTGTGGAGCTCATGCAGACTGAAATGCCAGCTTCTTGTATGTGGATTTTAGCAATACTAGGGGATGTTTTGATAACAAGTTATTTGACATCTTCCACACAGTATGAAACTCCTGCTGATTTGCAGGAAATAAAAATTCATACTGCTCTGAGAAGGAATTGTGTTGGTGTTAGTCTTTAAAAGGATGCTATTTAGGAATTAATGACTGCCCTGCAGTCATTCCTGTTTTGAACACTTACATTCCTATTCGGGGGCCTTGGTATCCACCCACAGAGTTTGCATAAAACCTGATTTGTCACAGAATTTATGCGATTTTATTCAGGGATCACATTTCCTGCCCATTTTTTAAGATTGATAATAGCAAGGAACCTGGCACAGGAGCACCTTGAAAATGGAGGAGAGGGCAGGAAGCTACAAGAGGCAGGCAGGATGCAACAGCTGCTTTTGCCCTGGAGGTGGAGAGAGGTGAAGTCTTTACAAAAGTTGCTTTTTTTAGGGATTCCTTTCCACAGCTGTTGCTGCTGGGTAGGAAGGCCAGGAGAAAGCAAAGAGCAGCACTAAGTTGGTGGCCACATTTCATCCCCTCTGGAGAGAGCCACCCCTGCCACTCCAGGGTGTAGAAGGAGGCTTGGATTTCTTGGCATCCAAAGGCTTGGTTTGTTTTTTTTTCAACAGCTTCTTTGGTAAATTGATGTAAAAGTTTGGAGAGCATTTGCCTGTCCAACAAAAGTCAGTTGCATTTCAGAGTCAGTCTCCCTGTGTATGCCAAGTAACTGGAAGGATGCAAAATCCTCCTTGGGCTTTCAGAGACAGAGCTGCACATAAAAATACTGGACAAAGAGCTGCAGAGAGGGGTGGTCATGCATAGGAGGCCACAGGGATTTGTCATGGCTGGTAAGAGCTGTGCTTCCCTCCTGGATTTCCCTCAGACCCGGCTTCTTGAAAATAATTAGGCTTTGAAAAGTTGGCACTGGGATCACTCTGGTCTGGCAGATTCATGAGGGGTTTTATTGAAGGAAGTGAGTGTGAACAAGGTGGGTTGGTGTCCTGGTTTGAGTGAAACATGGGGTTTGCTGCTTGAGGATGAGTTGGGGACTGCCAGGAGCTTTTCATGTTGTAGGACAGTGGTATTTTACTCTTAACACAGGCTAATCTTACATCAGGGCTGCAGGCAGAACAGGGGCCTTGTGATTCAGTGTTGTTTCTAAGGATAATTTCTCTTTTCCATTGTTTTTAACCCTGGTCCCTTTCTCCTTCCAAAATTCATATTTGAGATTAAACTGAGAGACCTGAGGTTTGTTGTGACTGTTTCTGCTCCCTGACCCCACATACCTGTAGTTCTCGGGGTCTTTGCACTCCTTTTCCTCCAGGCCTGTTTTTCCCAGAGCACTAAATCTTCCCTGTCAGGCTCCAGGTTACATAGCTTCTTCACAGAGAGAATTAAATTGCTTTTCTATGGATGTGGCATTAGGGAAACTACTACTTCATCAGCACACTGTTTGCAGAAGTTTTTTTAAAGGTTTACTTTGCCCTCAAACAAAAATTAACAAGAATTGTGCTTCTTGAAACTTTGAATGTTCCTCCAAAATTTAGCTTAAAACTGTTTTCCAGTAGAAATGCATTTGCTTCCAGGGAGAAGTGTGGGGCTGCACGTGGCCCACACCAGAAGGGCTTAAATGCCTTGGTGCTGTTGTCATTTAATTGTCCTGTGATTTGGTTTCCAATTTTCAAACTCATTTGCATTTACCTTTGGCAGGGACACCACCAAGGTACTGATTAAGCCCTGCCCTTGCTGCCCTGTTTGCTTTGTTCCATCATCTTGTTCATGAGGCCTTTGGGCTCCTTGTGATGCAGTGAGTGGGAGCCCTGCAATGTTCTCTCTTCTCTTTCCTAGGATCTTTTGAATTTTGACGATCCTTTGAATATTGAGGCTGCAGAGCATCATTTGCGTGACAAGGTGAGTCAGTGGTTTATTTAAGGCACGTTGTTCCTAAACAAATACACATTCTGTACTCAGCAGTTCCCAGCCAGTCCTTTTAGAGTGGTGGAGCTGCTGCTTGAGGCAGTCAAGTGACTCATTGTATCAGCACCCAGTTATTCAAACAAAAAGTGCTTTCTGTGGGAAAGCAAGCTCCACACAGTGGAGTGTTAGTCACCACATGCTGGGATTGTGGACCATAATGTGGTCACAGCCCCAAAATAGATGATCTTCTTCTCGTGTCTGAGATTTCCCCTGAAGCTGTGCGTGTTCTGTGCAGCAAGCTGGTGGTGAGTTGGGTTGGCTTGGTGATATGAGTGACCTTTACCTTAGAAGACCTGTGAAAAGATCCCCTTTCTCTGTCCAAAGGCAGCTTTTTTATTCAGAGCTCTTACATGTTGCATGTATTTATAGAGCCTGGAAAAATCTGGGCAAGTTTAAAGAACAGGAGTGGGAATTTCTGTTTCCTTTTTACTGATCCGAATTTTCATGTGTGTATTATGGACTGGACAAAGCAGAACATGGTCTGGATTAGTGGTCTGGTAAACATATATGAGCTGTACTGCTCATTTGTGAGCAAAAGTGCCAATTTCTTCTTTGTATCCATCTCCAAAATTCCATCATGTTGCACTACACAGATTTATTCCTCAAGCACACGGAACTCACACTCAGTAGGCTCAAGATCTCTTGTTCTAATTAAACTCCTCCAACACTTTTGTTGGAGTTAACCTTTAAGATTGAAGGAAGCTTCCAGGTAAGCAAGTGTTGAAGAGTTCATTGAAAATACAGTCAGGCAGTGCACCTAATTTATCTCATTTTTTCAAGAGGAAATATCAAGATGGCAAGTTCATCTTTCCAACTATTTTTTGATTAATGAGATCTTGTAGCTATTCTGGTATTCATCAGTGTTTGCAGGGCTGAGATGAGAACGTAAGGCTAAGCTGGAAAACATTGTCTAGAAACCTCCTCTGAAAGAGAGGGGGTTTGTGATTTTGTTGTATCATGGAATCACAGAATGGTTTGGGTTGGAAGGGACCTTAAAGCCAATCCCATTCCTCCTCATTCCTGGCCCTGGGTGGTTAAAATTGCTATCCTGCACCTCTCAGCCTCATTGAGAAATTGGGAATCTTGGGAATCCACAGAAAGGAAAATGTTACCTATTTAAAAAAAACCCTACACCTCCCTCAAAACCAGAGGTGAGCACTCAGAAATAGGAATTGCTATACTGACTGCATGGAAGTTGTTTAAAGAGGTGAAAAGGAAGTTGAGGGTTTTTTTTGACAGTCTTCTAAATTACAAATTTTTTTGCAACAAACATTTTTTATTTATTAAACTCTTAACAGCCTCAATAGCATCTGTAAAATTCATATGCCATTTTAATTTTTTTTTGAGCATGTGTGAATTTAGTGTAGGTGTTTCATTGATAGTGACAGCACCAGGTAGGGCTTGATTTTCTGTAGTTTGTCTTGTGGTGACATCAAAAAAACCCAATGAGGCCTTTGTGGAGAGAATGAATAATGCAAGGGAGAGAAAAAGCTGCAGTTGCAGCTTGAGTTGTTTTTTTGCTTCCCCCTGGCAGAGATGTCATCTTTTCTATAAACATTTTGTTGTGAAGTCAGATTGCTGGGGTTCCATCGTGGCTCTTAGGAAATACTTGCAATGCCCAGTAGGATTAAATATGGGAATGCTGATTAGTTTTCCTTCCTCTGAGATTTGTTTCCATGTGTAATACAACTGTGCAAACAGTGCATATGGAATATAAGCTTGCATGTACAATATCTGTATGAGCAGATGTGCAAATACATCTGTACAGAAACAGTTCTGTACACAAACAGATCCTGCAGGGGAATCCTGGCACTGTGGGAATGTGTGGGGTGTGACAGCCAAACCACTGGACCTGGGGCTGGCTCCTGTGCTTCTCCCAGGGGAGGTGACTCAGGATTTCACTGATGTCCCTTCAGATTTGAAATCTTGCCAGTCCTTTGCTGACATTCCAGGCTGAGCCTGGCTGCCCTAGAGGGTAACAGCTAATCCAGGCCTTGCCTGTGCTTATTGAGAGCAGAGGCTGGGCTTTGGTCATTTCCCAGTTACCATAAATGACTCCTGCCTTGCAGATGCTGGAAAAAGTCACATCAGAGATAGCAAATGCTTATTGCTGATTCTGTGCTGGGAATGCTTCTGTGAGATCAGGCTGGAAGGGACAGTGAGGATCCTCTGTAAGGCACCTCTCCATTTTTGCATTTCCATCTGTGCTGTGTAACTGAGCATGTAGTGGTAACCTGTGGAAAAGCAGCCTTGTTCTAAGATGTAAAATGATACAAAATTCAGAGCTCGAGTTCTATAATTGATTGCTTTATTAACTTGTCTTACCTGAGATGTGTGTTAGTGCAGCTTCAGCTTCCAACCCCCCAAGACCTCCTTTAGCTCCAGGAAGGAACTCTCAGGTACTAAAGTTGTTCCTTTGCAGCTTCCTTCAGCCAGTGAGCGTCAAGTCACTTTTACAAATTATTTTTAAAAATAAATATGTTTGTTTATGCAGCTTTAGTCATTCTACAGTTCTCCCACACACACTTTCACCTTGCCAGGTGCCAGTAATTTTTTGGAAGGCTGTACAACAAATTTGGGCAGAATCATCAACATCTGCTTTCACTAATGCTGGACACTGTGGTGCCCACATTGCTCTGCAGTTGGGTCCCAGTCACTGAAGATAAGCAATCATCTTCTCTTGGTGTAGAGCTCAATAAATCAGAATAAAAAGATGATTGATGTCTCTTATGTAAGCTAAGCAAGGAGTTTCCCAACATTCAGTCTTCTCACACTGATACAATCTCAGCAGTTTGGTGCTGTGAGTTTTCTTGCTGCATTTAAAGAAGCTCTTACTAATTAATGAGCTTGGACCACTCTGCATTTAGCACAGAAGTCAGTGTGTCAGTAGTTATGTGCATGGCCAGAGCCATTAATTGTCAGGTAAATTCCATGGATTCTAAAGTGATGAGCAAGTGTTTAAGTTTTAATGTCAGCTCACTTAAAACTGATGTGATAAAAATTGTAGGATTTGCTGGGTTTTATACAGCAAACAGAGCTTTACTGATGTGCTCTGTGGCAGCCAGATGGGCTGAACACTGAAATAACAGGGATAGAAACTGGCAATAGAAAACCAAGTGATCTGAGTGCTTCAGGACTTGTGTGTTCCTCATGCAGAGGGGCTGTGGGTGCTGTGTCTGTGATTTGTTAGCTGAAATCAGGGAAATGCTTTCCATATGTCCATCTGTCAGGGGTGGTTTGGGAACTGCCTCAGGACACAGCGATTCGCCAGGATCCTTAAAAGCCCTTACATGTCCTAGTGGTGTTCACTTCTGCCAAAAACCATTTCAAAGCCACGTGTACAACACCCAACAGAAGATTGATTGCATGCTTAAAGTATGGCTTTAAGTATGGCTTAAAGTAGAAATGGTTTTCCAAGTTTTCTTTAGATTTCTTCCTCACCTAGGCCTGCTGTGTCAAGAACCCTAATGCTGTGTCCTATTTTACTTATATTTATCCTGTATTTGGTGCAATTCAAGCAAACTTTTGTCATTTACTTTTTCATCCATGTGATCTGGAGTTGTTTCTGTAGTAGGAGAAGCTGAGTAACATCCTCCTGTGTTGTTTTCCTGCACAATCTTTCCATCTTAGTGAAACCCATCTGTCAGCATTCAGTGCTGTGTCCTTGTGAAGGACTAGGGTAGATTGCACTTGACAGGGAGTTTTTCTTCCTCCTTGTGAAAATCCAGCTTATCATATTTACCTGCAGCTCTGAAGTGCCAGAGATGAGAAATCTAATGGGAATAAGTGTGTGTTTGCCAGGGATCCACTTAGAACACAAGCTTTTTTTATTTAATTCAGTGAGCCCTGATTTTATTTGCATCCTCCTTGGAAAGCAGCATTTAATGCTGAATTATTTTGCATAGGTTTGTATGGAGGGGTTTGGCTCTGAATTGACTTCTGCAATTCTTTTTTTTTTTCTTTTCTTTTTTTTTTTGTTTGTTTTAATTAAGGGTTTCTCTGAGTGGTAAAGATAATAAGGCTTGTATTTCAGGATTATTTCTGTGGAGATGGATTTATGAAGTTCATGGTGTTACAGAATCCAAAGCTGCCTCTTAAGGTTTCCTTGTAGGATTGTGATTGCCTTGCATAGCCTCAGTTCTTTAGGAAATTTGGCTTAAAAAACCCAGTGCCTCCTCACAATTGCTTGTGCTCTTTGGAGTTGTTCTCATGAATCTTGTGGGATGAATGTTTTCCCAAAGTTACTTGAGGACTGTCTCCTTGTCTTCACTAGTGAGAGCACTGATGCAATTCCACTAGAAATTCCATTGATAATTAGGAACAGTTGCTGAGTACGTATTTCACTGAAGAATGTTTATAACCCTTCATAATTGTAGGCAGTTTTTGAGAGTCCTGAAACACCAAACAGTTCAGAATTTTTATAGAAGAGTCTTAATTTCTCAAGCATTGCCCAGAGCAGCTGTGGCTGCCCCATCCCTGGCAGTGCCCAAGGCCAGGTTGGATGGGGCTTGGAGCAGCCTGGGACAGTGGAAGGTGTGGGATGGGATGGGATGAAGCAGTGATCCTGTACAAGGGTCTGCTCTTCCTTGGAACGTCCAGTGCTGGCTCTGTAGCCCCTGTCCTCTGGGAATCCCCTGGAAAGGGGGTTCCATGGTGCTCACAAGCTCAGATTATATCCAGGATGGAATGCTTGGTTCCTCCCTCTGGGTGGAGCATCTCACAATGGGATGATGAGTCCCGAGGCCTGCTGGTGATGGGCCATGAACAGAAGATAGTCTGGAGGGAGGAGGCCAGGAAACCCTGCCCCACCTGGTTCTACAGTTCCTGAGGTTGGTAACAGAACACACTGCAAGCCAGGACAGCCTCCAACCCAAACCAGGGTGGAATGCCATGAAACCCCTGGGCAGGAACCAGCAGCACCTGACAAAGGGTCAGTGCCTGGGCCAGATAACTCCTGGGAACAGGTGAGGCATGGAAAGAGAAGGTTGTCAGCAAGTAAGTAATGAAAATAACAAACAAACACAGATTTTCTGTAGAAGATCTTCAGGCATCCCTTTGGAAACACACTAAGTTGAATTTCCCCCTAGATTGTCCCTTTGCATCAAAAACTGTCATTGCCCAGCACAGCCTCCCCAGTTCTGGAGCCTCCAAAAACCAGCAACAGTTTGGGATTGTAAAACTTGTTCCACCAAGAGTGATTTCCTCCTTGTTAGTTTGGGGTTGGTTTTTTTTTTTTTTCAGACATTAAAGTCTGGCATGGGAAGCACATCTCAAAGTAGAAAGGGGTTCCTGTCCTTGTGTGTCACCTCAGGTTTTACCAAACACTAATTTGGGAGCCTGGAGCTTTCTTTTCCAGGTTATTCCCCAGAGTGTTAAATGCAGGAGCTGGCAAATCTGGGATCTTTTATCTCTGCTGAAGTTTGGAGTAATTTTGTCCTTGGACTGCTGGTGCCTTTAGACAGTTAAAGAGTCCCAGAGCTCGCTGCCTTTGTGTCATTTCAGAGCTGATCCTTCTAAAGACTCTTCCAAAATAATGTCCAGACCAGCTGTACTTTTATCCTCCTGGCTTTTTATTTCTGTGCTTATACATAATAAGGGCATAATTACATTTAGATTTAAGCCTTCCTTCAAATTCCATTTTTCTGTGTAGCTGAAGAAAAGCATTTGAAACTAAATAATGCCTTCACATTTGGATTCTGCTTTATCTCTTGCCATTGATCATGTTGAAGTTAGTTTTCTTCTGTTAATGTAATTTCCTGTCTCAGGAGATCAGTCTATTTGAAATGCTCTTTGATATGTCTGAAGGAGAATCATGATATAAATACCAGTGTGCCACAGGTGTGTTGGATCCTCTAAGCAGGCAAACTAACACAAAATTCAAATTGGAAGTTTAGGGAAAAAGTATTCATTATCTCTATTTTTGCCTCAGATCTTCTGGTTTAAAGTAATTAATTTAAGTGATCTTACAGTAGCTTCTTTGTTTGTCTGTTGTACCTGCTCTATCTTTGTTATCATTTTTAAGTCAAAGGCATATATGAATATTTAGCTCCTGCAGGGATTCTTCCTGTTCAGAAGACATCAGGTCTTTTCCTTGCACTTCCTTACCTCCAAACTGCTTAGATTCTGCTTTTGTTTTCAATTTTATTTTTGGCTTAACTCCTTGAAGCTTAAATCTGTCTGGGAATTACAGATGTTATCCACTGATCTGTAGTGATTGTTGGCCAATTTGGGTGCAAAACAGCTTGTTTAGACAGCAGTCACCAAAATTGTCCAAGATTCTCTAAAAGACATTTTAATACACAACACTTAGGTTTTATATACAGTATAATAAATAAAATTTCATAGTTTGTGGATGCTGCATCCTGTCACTGTACATTTCAGAGGAGATGTTATTTGTGGTAAAAAGCATTAAAAATAGCTGTAAACAAGCATTTTATTTTCCAGATAACTGTGGATGATCTGTGTTTCTATGATGGGTAGTGGTCCCTGAAGAAACTGAGAACAATTGAAATGGTTTTCTTTTTGCAGAGTATTCCAAAGCACATGGTTGGGTCAAAAATCAAATACCAGCTCTCTGTTACCCAAGTTTATATCATGTTTCTATCTGAGTGTTTCTTTATTGGATTGGATCCAGGGAATGCACTCCAAGGGGTTTTAAAGGCAAACTATTTTCACCAGTGTCTTCCCTAAGGGATTTTTAAGAAATAATGCTCATTTAATTCATCCATGCATTATTTTTAGCCCAGTTCTCTTTGTCAGACTTTTCACCCTTGCAAATGGTTTCCCATCACAACCAGCTGGGAGTTTTTCCAAACATATCCCTATAAAATTCTGTATTCAAACAGTTACAGTGATATATGAAGATTTTTGGTAATTGCTGTTAACATTNCTGGTGCTAGAGGAGAAGAAATGTGCTGGGTGTGCAAAGTGCTCATAAAGCATGAACAGTTAGAGCTGAATTCTTTTTAAAAAAAATCAAAGTATCAAAGTTTGACCTCTTGAACATGGCATGAAGGAGTGGTAAATCAGCAATAAAAAATATTTCTGGGTTTTTTTTTTCTGGCACCGTGCTGGTGCTTGACTTCAAGGATTGCCTTGGTTAGGCCTGCATTTGTTTTGACAAGGTAACTGGAGAAAAGGGGATTGGTTACAGCTGCCAAGGGAAGTGTTGTCAGGGAGTGGGGCTTTTCCATGGACTCCAGCCCTGTGTTGGCAGACTTGGAAGGAACTTAGCTGAAAACTTGAGCTTGTCATTATGTCCTGCCTGCCTTGTCAGAAGTGTGAATAATTCAGTAACAAAAGCTGCAAAGCTAGAATATTTTTTGCCTGCTGGCTTGAAAGATCTTTGTTTCAGTAGTAAAACATTTACCATGTAACCTCCAAATTACTTTCCATGTGATATCACAGAGTCACAGAGGGGTTTGGTTTGGAAGGAACCCTTAAAAACATCTCGTTCCACCCCCTGCCATGGGCAGGGACCCCTTCCACTATCCCAGGTTGCTCCAAGCCCTGTCCAGCCTGGCCTTGGGCACTTCCAGGGATGGGGCAACCACATTAATTTTGGTTGAATTTGTATTATGTCTTAGCACTGGAAAAAAAAAAATCAGTCTTTTTACAAGTTCTGCAAGGAGCAATTTAACAGGCCTGTCTGTTCAGAGCCCTTTAATCAAGCATCCCCCTGGGTTTCCTGATCTGGGGATATCCTAAGGATGGTGGTTATCACATGACTGCTCCTCTGAGCAGGTAGAGCTCTCCACTGTGTCAGCTCATGGTCAGGCACTCCGTGCTGGATTACAGATATTTATCCTGGGAGGATTGGGCAATTGCTTTTACTGTGTGGTATTTGGCTGCATCAAGAGAAATGAGTTTTAATGGTGCTGCTGGCCAGAAGAGCCTGTTGGGGTGTGTGTTCCCCAGCAGGGAAATGTGAGCTGCAGGGAGCTGGGTTTCTTGCATTCCTGCACCATCTAACTCTGCTGGGGTATTAACTGATCCCTGAACTCAAAATCAGCCCCTTTATCTTCCCCAGCCCTGCCAGTGCTTGGTGCAGAAAACAGCAGCTGCTTGGGATTCTTTCATAGCCTTGAGCATATGAACCCCTGGGCTGAAGTCCCTCTGGAAAAAGAAATGGGGATTACATTTGGTAAGGCAAAGAGTAAACCACATCTGGGCAAATTTTGAATATTCTGTTTTTCATATTCTCTGAAAATTCACAGATGTCTGCCAGCAGAGTTTAAATAGGTAGATAACACTGAAGGATTTAACAGGTGGTGACAAAGATGATCCTTTGGTTTAAGGTTCTTAATTGCTTCATCGGGAATGAAAATTGATGTTTTACCACTACAAATTTGGGTTTTTTTCTCCATTAGCTACAGGCAAGCTGAGCTTTTCACCTTGTCTTGATTTTCCTTATAGTGTTCAATAGTAACTGTAAGGGATTAATTTTGTATCTTTTATTATAAACTGAAAAACGGGTTTAAAGAAAAATAGGTGGCTTTTTTATTTTTGGTATCATGAAGTGGTTAACGTTGGTTTGCTCTAGAATTTGTAGGTTTGACACTTAGGTTTGTGTGAATAGAATAGGATCTGATGTTCCCAAATTGCAGTGCTGGCTGACCAAACTAAATTTAAATGATGGAGAGCTGTTGTGGTACTTGGTACTATGCTGATGAGAATTGGAGTGCTGTGGAGAGGGAAATGATTCACCCCCAGTAGGACAATAGAGCAGTGGGAGGCTGGGCATTCATTTGGATCATCTCAGCCCTGGGTTAAACCCTGACATTTAAATTGCATTCTGTTTCTTATCCTTTCCGTGCATGTCCCAGGCTTGCTGTAATGTCCCTACACAGACAGCCTTTCTCACCTGTTCTATCTCTGCTCTGACAAGTTCCCTTTTGAAGGAGTAAATACCATTTTCCTCTGCTGTGCTGCCCTTTGTCCATGCAGGTGCCAGAGGTTCCCATTCCACAGATGAGCTGAAGTGCACAAGGGAAGAAGCAACCAGTTTTTAAATCTTGACATTCTACTTTGTATTTTTTTTTTATCTGAGTGCAACATAAATCCTTTTTCTGGCTGTCAGAACTGAGCTTGGCCTGTGGCTTAAATCAGTGCTGGGCTGCACTGGCTGCAGTCACAGCTGAGACTCATCCCAGGGCTTTTCTCTCTTACATCTTGGAAACTTCAACCCTACAGGCTTGTGATAAAGAGAGTAAAGAATGTTTGGCAAGGACCGAGGTCTGAGTCGCTGACAGTGTCAGATTTGGGTGGATAAACCACCCTCCCTCAGGAGCCTCTGGCACTGCCTGAGACTGACAAACAGAGGCTCTGCCAGGGTTTTTGAAACCATTCTCCTTGGGCTGCTCAGAGGAGAGTTGCTTTTCATGGTTGACAGTGGCTTAGGATGAGTGGCCACTCATCCATGATATATTTGCTGTACTCTACTGGCAATCCCAGCTATAATTCCTGGGATGAAAGGAAATTTTCTTCCATGTGTGATTAAAGTCTGTGGCCGTCTTTTTAAAAATAGAAGCAAAGGCTGTGATCAGGAGGGTAATATCCTGAACAAGGCATTGTAGTATAGAGAGCTGCTAAAATAGGTGGAAAGGAAAAGAAAGGTTTTGCCTTATCCTTAGAAGCAATCAATTTAATGTAATTAATGTAAATTATTGAATGTGGGGAGAGATTCAGAGCTGCAGGGCACTTCAGGTTTAAAGTAAATTTTTGATTAAAGTTTCTTAGACTGTAGAAATGTAATTGGATAGGGGAAGGAGGGGAATCCCTGCATGTATTATAAACTAAACAATCTGGTCTTGAACACACTGAAATACAAGATAACAGCAGTTAGGTGTGTAGAACAGAAGAATTTCTGTGGAGCTGATGGTGAAGGAAATACTGAGTTGACAAGGCTGGTGTTTTCCTCCTCCATACCCCAAGACTAAAAATTATCCTTTTAACAAAATGTTCCTGTGTTTGGTGCATCATTGTGATGTGGAGTTATGTGTCACCCCAGTGCCACCGTTGCTTTTAAAGCGTTTCTGTTTTCTATCCTTTCACTTCTCTGATGAAAGTTGGATATCATTCTGGAGTCTGTCAGTCTGATAGTCTTGAAACAGCAGCAGAATAATTTGAAGAAATATAAAATTACAGATAATGATGAAAGTGAGTAGCCTCTGGAAAACTTGGCAAGGCAGCTGTCAGGTTACATGAAAATAATCTTGTGTTTTAATGTAATGCAAGTTAAAGGACGTGATAGAAACATTTCTTTGTTCTTTCTTGGCCAGCATAACCAAGTGAAATGATTCTGAATCACATTGGAGGGGGTGTTTGTTCTGCAGCTGTAGGTTTTCCAGCACTTCATCCTTAAGCCATTTCCAGAAGGGATTTTACTGCATCACTGAGGTTAGCAGGGAGCTCTGGGGGTCATAGTTATTCTGTGTCACTGATCATGGCCCACTGAGCCCAGCCTTTCAGCAGGTTCAGTCCCCCCCACTGCCCCTTTACCTGGTCTGGCCTGTATCAGTCTGTCCTGGAGCTTCACTGAAGCAAACTTTTAGCAATTGCTTTGCTTTTTAGTGTTTGGTTTTTTGTAGGGAAGTAAGGCTTGTGCAGTGATGCCATCCATGTGTCCCCTCATCCCAGCCTCCACCTGAGTCCCTCTAGCTGTTAAACACACACATGGATTTCCATCACATTTGACAGAGCAGCAGAGTCGTGACATCCAGTTCTGTATCTGTCACCAAAACTGGCAGCAGCAGCAGAGAGAGGCTGGGCTGGGAGGGAGCCTCCAGGAGAGCTCCAGGTGGGCACCGTGGGCACATCCAGCTCAGAGCACACCCCGAGCTTTGCCCTGCCTTCACTGCTGGCCAGGCTGAGGTGGTGAAAAGTGCCAAGGAAAAGCTCTGTGGGTGTGGAGAGTAGTGATGAGAGTCTGCAAATCTGTGAGCAGTCAGATTTTGCTGTCTTTACTTGCTGCATGTGCCTTGTAAAGTCTTCCTTTCCTGTGCTAGACTTCCTTTCCCTGGCTGTAGGGACTCCCAAACTCTTGCACACCAAGTGAGGCTTTATTTTGGTAAAGAGAACTCTCCACAAGCTATTCAAACACCACAGGGTGTTCCATTGCTTCCAGCTGATCACAAGATCTGCATATTTTTACTTGGCAGTTGTCTTTTTTCCTCTTCCCTATTTAGCCACATATGAAGTAATTGGTGGGCACACTGCTGCATATATGAATTTTTAGGGGATTTTTTGCAACTCTGATTTTTTTTTCCTTTTCCATGCTGCTGCCTCTTACTCCCAATAGTGGAAAGATATATGCTGTTAAAATTGCTGAAGAAGTAATTGAGGTCAAGGCTTTGAAGCTACTGCTTCTTCATTGTGAACTGTTAATTCTCAAGGCTTACAGAACGAGTGACATTGTAAAATTAATTGTAAAATTGTGTACCTGGTCACACTAGCTGCTCTTCTTGCATGCATTCTGCTCTCCTTTTCATAACATCTCAGTGGACTCCCTCTTACCATTTTTAGTTGTTTTCAGTTCATCTGCAAACTGGATTTCTCTGTTTTCAGCTCTTCCACACGATTTTTGAATTTTTCTGATGTGAAGTTTGTGAGGTCACAGTCTTTTGTAGTGAGAAATTACAGTGAAAAAAAGGAAGTTCCTAAGAGTTCATTGTGCAATCCAAGGCTGTGTTAGAAAACAGTTGGAAGTGATACAGCTACTTCTATTCCCATAGAAACAGTAAAAAACTACTGGTTTAAAACCAGGAACTTTTCAGGCTTTTGATTTCTGGTCTGGCCCAAGAATGTGGGATGCAAATGAGTACATTTTCTTTTTCAACCTCTTTGGTGTCAGACTTTGTCAAAAACTCTGTTGATTGCTCTCAGCTTAGGGAAGGGTAGATAGCAGAAAGGCTGTTTGGTCAAGGCAATGGGACATCAACAGAGCTGGCCCAGAGCTGGCTCTCACTGTGTTTGCTTCAAGCTGGCTTTGTCAGAACCTCATTTTTTGTGTTGTTTGCATTGTAGAATATTTGAGTCAGTGATGTTGCTTCAGTTAGCGTGGTCTGATCCGTGCTGTGCTCATTGAGTTTCCTCTGGGCTGGGATCTGTCTCTGTCCTTGGTCTAGTGTGAGGTTTTCCACTTAACCCCATCCCCTTGTTTGAAGTGATGGTCCTGCACCAGCCCCTGACATCCTGAAATCTCTCCTCCTGAAGGAAGGTAGCCATTTCCAAATATTTGTGAGAACACTGCTTTTTATTTATAACAATACAAAACTGCAGTGATGAAAGTGTGGCAATGCTTTTAACCTTCCTTAGATAAAATAAGAAACTCACATTTATTCCTGGCTACTGAATCAAGTATCTCTTGCCTGATTTCTTCTGAAGAGGTTACAAAACACTGAAGAATTGTTTTAATTAAATGCACCCACAAGGTGTATCTGAAGAACTGAAGTAGATCTTCGCCTTTGGCTAACCTCAGCTTTCCAAGCTTTTACCACACTGGAAAAGAATGTAGCCCCAAAAGGCTCTCAAGCTTGATGTGGGTTTTTTTTTGGAAGCCATTTAATTTTTGTTGTGGGGTTTTTATTACTCTCTGATTACAGCTTAATGGCTTATTAAGAACAACAGTTCCATCCCAGACCAAAAACATCTTTTCATAACAATTCGCCCCGTGAGTCATTGCATTTATTTATCTCCCTATTTATTGCAGTAAATCCTTCACTTCCTCTGCACCCCCAACCACCCTGTTTGGTGTTTGTTGTTCTCATTGAAACTGTGGCAGCCATGGTAGAATACATCTTTGTTTTTCTGCAGCTTTTCTGCCTTTACCGAGCTGCACTGGGGTTTTTCTTGGACTGCCTCCCCATTCTGTGTTCTGTGTCATGTTACAGCCTTTGAAGGCTTTTCTCAGCAAGCACAAAGTACATTAAATGGCATGTGCAAATGAGCAACAGCACAGCTGCTAATTGTGCTAACAGATGTAAATAGGAAAAACATGACTTTTCTAATGCTGCAAGTATTTATAGAAACCATTACCCACCTTCCATAACACTTTGATTATGGATGGAGCCTCTCTCAGGTTCAGCAGAGATGATTAAGCTTTTGCAGATGGTTTGATTTGCTGAGGTAATGTGGAAGAAATGCAGATGTTTTAAAGCTTTTGTTTTAGATGCTTTAGGCAACTAAGTGGCTTAAAAGGAAAGTTTTTGCTTTACAACCTTCAGAAACATCCATGGCTTTTGAAAGGGAACATATGGCAAGGTTGTTCAGTGCCAGCAGGGAGTGTGAGCTCGTTCCCCACCTGCCCAGTCAGGTTAGTTGGAACATCATTTGCCTTGAGTAGAGCATGACTTGCAAACCCTCTGGCCAGACCCAGGCAGCTCCCATTTCCTCTGTGCCTGTAATTTATCCATTAAGACCTCGGATCCCAAGGACATAACCTCTCCTGGGAATGAGTGGCATCCTCGTGGGTTTGCAGCTCAAGGGATGTCAACCTCAGAGTAATTGGGATAATTTGGGTCATTTTCCTGAAGGGCTTTTCTGTGACCCTTTCCCACTGCTGGCTAGGTGGTCACTGTGCCTGGGCCAGCCTTGGGAGCCTTGGAGGAGCACGAGGAGACCAGCTCCTGACCTCAGGCACTGAATGGCCAGGGAGTCTCTGCTCCCTGGTTTAGCTCCCAGGAGCTCTTCTGTGTTTTCGGCAACCCAGGTGAAATCATAAATGTCACTAAGAGATCTGTGACAGTCTGGGCAAATCCCAACTCCTTTGGCACCAGAGGATTTGCCAGGTCTGCACCATCTCCCTCCAGCCTGGGGATGGATTTGGACTCACACTGCATTTGATCCAGGGCACAATTTTCTTGGGGAAGCTGCTTTGCTCTCTTCATCTGGCTCAATTCTCTTGCCTTTGCACAAACAGCATTTAGGTGTATTTATCTCTGCCCTCTAAATCCATAGCCTGTTCCTCTTCTAGGAACTTCAGAGAGTGCATCTCTTCCTTTATTTTTCTCCACTGGCAAGCACCAGAAAATTTGTGGAAGCCTGAGGGAAACGATTCCTGCTTAAGATGTGAAATCTCAGACAAATGGCTGTGCAAATGTGTTCAGTGTGGTAATGAATTGCTGTGTCTCTGCAAGGTATCTTCATCTTCTTTCTGTCCTGGCAGGCAGATCACTGCTTCTCACACCACTTCTGTAACCTACCTTTGTGTGCAGATATTTCAAAAAAAAAGTCCCCTTAGTGTTTTTCTTCTTCCCCACAACACTGCTCTTTTCCAAATAGCTGCAGTGCTGTGTTTCAGCTTCGGTTGGGTTTTTCTCCCTGCAGTAAAAATGTCACCTTTTTTTTTCTCCCCTTAGGACTTGACTTCTAAGAAATCTGCTAAAGCATTTCCTCATCATTTTGCAAAATCACAATTGCTTGGTGTCTAGAAGAATTTTAAAATCTGAGGTAGGGATCACAGGCCATGAAAATCGATGTGGCTTTGACTGTACCTGCTAAGCAGGGAGCTCGTGGGAGATACCTTTGTGTAGGTTTTTCACCCCCCACTCTTCTCTTTCTTCAGAGAACTAAAATTTAATTACAGAGCTTGGAAAACTCTTCACGTCATGTAGACACTGAGCTAAATTAAACAATGACAGGGAAAGGAGAGCAAAGTAGGAACATGAATTGTAAAAATTCACCTCATACTTGAGATTTTTGTACTGCTCAAAGGTTTCATTCAGCTCCTTTTTAAATGGGAGGGGATGTGTGGGGGTTGATGGCTGTGAATACTTATTATTTTCTGCAAAGGGGAAAAGAAAGAAAAGGTAGCTTTCAGTATAATTCACAGGGCTAAGAGATAAATCTGCCTGGCTCTTATATCCTAAAGCCTTGGCTGAGCTGAGTAATGAATGCCATTTTACTGGTGCTCAGAAGTCCCCTTTCCTAATTGCTTTAAAACCACAAATCAGGTCCTAGCAGAAGTTGTTTGGAATTTACCCTTTGTAATAAATGTTGGGTTCAGATAGTGCTCTGTTAAAATAGAGCATCTTTTTAAAAAATACTATTATTATTGTTATTGTTGTTGTTGTTGTTATTATTAGCTCAAAAGAGGGAAGGGCAGGAGCAGTTGATTATTTCTGTGATCTTTTTCTGTCTCCATTTGAATTTTACAGGATTGTAGGTCTAAAGGATGTGAAGGTGGATCAGAAAGAGTTTGTCACAGTATCTGGGTGGTTGTAGTCATGATGGAGGGACAGATGTATTAAACAGCACATTTTCCTGCAGGGACTGGCCAAATAGTGCAGGGTGTGAAGTACCTGTAGTGTGGGTGTGTTAAGGAAAATAAATTAAATTAATCTGGTTTGGTTTTTATTTTGGGGGTTTTTGTGGTTGGTTGGAGTTTTTTTGGGTTTGTGGGTTTGGTTTTTTTTTTTGTTTTTGTTTTTGTTTTTTTTTTTTTTTAATTTTATTGTTATTTTTGAGTAATTCTTACACATAATTTTAAATAAATAAAAAAGATTCCCGAGAGAAAGTTTCCATCAGAACTTTTCCAAACTTCTCTGGTAGCTGTCACCAAAGTATTGTGTTTGTTTTAGATAACTGAGCAGATCTTTGGGTTACAAAAAGCTTCATAAAAGACAAGCCGTTAATAAGCATAACTTGGTGCAATATAAACAGTTGATAAAATAACATCTCGTCTCCCAGAGCTGCCAAATCAGCTCAAACCCCAGTTTTTGATACAGTGCCTGGTTCTTGAGTGTGTGTTTCCACATGCTTTTAGAAAGTGTAGAATGGAATTCTCTTTTGGAGTTTGTGCCTCTGTAGATCCCAAGTGTTTTTCAGTGTAATCACAGAATCCCAGAAGGGTTTGGGTTGGAAGAGACCTCAAAGCCCATCTCATCCCACCCCCTGCCATGGGCAGGGACCCCTTCCACTGCCCCAGGTTGCTCCCAGCCCCAATGTCCAACCTGGCCTTGGGCACTGCCAGGGATCCAGGGGCAGCCACAGCTGCTCTGGGCACCCTGTGCCAGGGCCTCCCCACCCTCACAGGGAACAATTCCTTCCCAATATCTCATTTAAACCTTCTCTGTATCCATTTAAAATCATTGCTCCTTGTCCTCTTTATTTCATATATGTTTATTTGTTTTAAGGTTATTTATTAAACCTCCTTGTACAAACAAAACATCTTTGTTTAAATACAGAGGACGATTTCTGTGGGATATGTTATGTCCTTGAAGGGATGTTACAAATCCTTCTTTCCCTTAGCATTCCTAACAGGATTTTGCCTGTGCCTCTTTATAATGCAGGGTACATCCTGCTGTGCTGAATTTTTGTGCTTCTGATTATTCAGTGTTGCACATAAGCAGCTGTGCCCAGAGAGAAGTGCCCCCTGTTAATCAGGAAGTGCTGAGCCATATGGCATGTGAGGATGGAATATTGCAGCTCTGGGACAAGCCCCTCCTGTTCACAGCCAGCTTCACACCAGTGAGTACCCTGTGAATGTGTTCCTGCCAACACCATCAGGTCCTTCAGCCATGGCTGCTGAGTGACACTGTGGCTTTCTGGAGCCTTCCTTCCTTCCTGAGGTCTTGCTTCTCTTCAGTCACTGCTGGGAGCCCATTTTCCTGTGCAATAATTCATAAAGGGACAGAGGGAAAAGCAGAGGGTGCTCTGAGCTGTCTGCACTGCCCTGCTTGTGGATGTTTTACACACAGGGAAGGTGCAGTTGTGTGCCCAGTGGGGTTCCTTTAGTGATCCATCTTTTGGAGTAACACAGGAGTAGGAAACAATGTGCAACCAGCCCTCAGGGAATTCAGTTTCCACCACAGCTATCATAACCTCCATCTGTGGATTGGGATTGCCTGGGTTTGGAAATCTTATTTCAGCTGAAAATGGCTTTAGCTTTGTAGTTTTTTAACACGGTGCACAGTTGGATGAGTGTGGAGTTGGGTGTGCTTGCAGCAGAGTGGCAAAGTCACCACACACAGTGTAGCCTTTAGTAAGTGCCATATTAGACCTGCTCTTTCACCCAAGAGGAGCAGGCAGCCTGTTCCTAAGGAGGAGTGGGATTTGTGCAGCCATGTTTATTATAGGATATTTCTGGCCTTAAACTCTTTTAAACTACTTTGAGATTCCAGGCACTTCACGCATCGTTACGGACACGTGTGATGCACTCCATGAACTGAAAAGTAAAATCAGTCTGTGTTTCTGATGGTTCATAGGTTTTCTTTGATCCTTTTGGATTTTAACCATGGGATGACCTTTATCCTTCCACTGGTAGAAAAACTCAGTGGCAGAAAACCAAACCATCATAAGGGGAGCTGATCTTAAGTGTTTGAAGCATGATGTTGGAGCCAGGGAAATACTGCTGTGTTCCAAGGCTGACTGAGGCAGAAAGGTCCTATTGGTGCTCCTTCTTGGTGTGATGTCCAGCTCTGGGTGCTCTTGTTCACTTGGGGTGTGTTTGAGAGGCATCAGTTTATACACTGGCAAACCTGGAGCTGACAAGTGACATTGTTTGAAGCAGGACTGTGCCTTGTTGTGATCCCATAGGTCATGGCAGTGGGATTTTGTGCCCTTCCTAGTAAAAGCAGAGCCTTGGCAGAGGATTTCAGTGCTCCATGGCCTGAGCTCTGCAGGCAGCTCCAGTGTACCAGGACAGTGTTCAAAACCTCATCTGTTGGCATGCATTGTTTTTAGTTGTTTGATTTTTTTAACAGACGTGAGTATATAAATTTCCCAGGTTTTCCTGCTGTGTATTCCAGCAGCACACAAAAGCAGGAGCTGGAAATCCAGCAGAACACACTCTGGAGCACAAACCCCTCAGTGTGTTTGGGTGGAACATATTTAATACCAAGCTGTAAGGTTCAGGCACGGAATAACGTGCCAGGAACGTGGTGTCTGCCTGACATCCCAGCTTGCACATGGATCACACAATGTCAGAATTTCTCTTACTCGGTGTTGGGGAGGATGAAATAGGGAAACCTTATAAATATGACTGCTTGGCAAAAGATTCTGAAAATATAAAACCTGTAAGAGAAACAGAAATGAAAGCTGGCTTTGAGATATAAGATACCAAGCTGTTAGTTACTGTACAACCAAAAAACAATGGGCTGGCCAGCTGAAGGAGAATCCCTCTGGATTGAATAATGTCCTTAGCAGAGAAGAGGATGCTTCAGCAAACAGAGCAGTCCAAGGGTCAGAGAAACCCTGCCAGCCTGGCAGGGAATAAAAAAGTAGTTTTAGAAAGTAGTTTTTAGGAGCTAAAATGTAACCCAGTATGGTAATGTAGTAGTTGTGATAGGTTGTATGTAAATTCTATAAGGATTTCTGTCTTCTATTGATTGGATGTTGTACTATTACCATATTCAGTATAAGAAGAGATACAATATCATGGAACCAGACTTTTAGGTCACTTACTCTCTCTCACTCCTACACTTTTACTCTCCCTTACTCTCTCTCACTCTCTTAGACTCTTAAGTCTCTTAGGCTCTCACTCTCAGTCTCTCTCTCGCTCTCTCTGGGCCATGCTCTGAGCTGTGGCAGCTCAAGCAGAGCTCCTGCACCCACAACCCTTGCAAATAAACTGCACATTTCAGGAGCTGCCCTGAACTGCAGAGATCACCTGAGCCGAGTCCCACAGAACCTTTTTATTTTCTACAACTCAGCATCTCTGTGCTTTATAAGCACCACCCAGCAGAACTGTGTGGTTTTCCTGGATACAGAGGTTATGGAATAGTCAGTCTGTGTGTACCTAAGCTGGTAGCTGGCGATGGCTCTTTTCCCCCTTCATTCCCCAGTGGGAATTCTCCTGTGGAGCATTCTTTGTAAGGATTCAGGGCTCTGCAGGAGAGCCATGGGTGGGCCTTTCCCTTGCTGGGAGCCTGACCCTGCTGGTGGCAGTGTGGGGGTGCAGCAGCACATTCCCTGTGAGTCCATCCCTGCCGTGCTGGGTGACTGTGCCTGTGCTTCCCCCTAGGAGGACTTCCGGAGTAAAGTTGAAGATTACATTAAGCGCTACGCGAGATGATGAAGGGGATGGAGGGCAGGACCACGGCTCCACTCCAGAGTTGTGCTTCACTTCAACAGCAGCCAAACCAGCCCGGATTGTACCAGTCCTGTGTCCATGTTGTACTGAAGAAGAAAACTAACTTCATAACCTGTCCATGTTCAAAGGAGAGTTCAGCATAAATACAGCAAGAAATTGTGTCTGTTGGGTGAAAAAGTTGTCTGCTTCCTTTTACAAATGTTTACTCTTCTGAACTGTACTGTATATCCTGTTGATGAGATATGCTTGAGAAGTTAAAAAATATCACTATAGAAATTGTAATTACACTTTTTTTTTAAAAATAACCTCTTGCCTAATCTGGAGGGGGGAAGGAAAAAAAAACCAAACCCAAACTACCCAAACAGAAAAGGTGGCGTGTTTTTGGAACACTTCGAGTTGGCAATAAATGGTCTCCTATGAACCAAATCACAAAACTGTTGCCTTTGATGAGCAGAAATAATATGAGCTTTTTCCAAGAGTCACTGAGCTGAGGCTTAGAGCTTGCCAGAGTGGAAGTGCAAAATGAGATTCTACTTCTGGTATTGAAATTCTCGATGCTGTTTAATGTAAGTATGTTTTTGTCACAGTTTGGAATTTTTACATTGTTAATTTTAGGCCCTGTTTGGGCTACAGTATTTTTTGTTTCTATTCATTGTGTGAAGTAGATAAAAGAAATAGAGGCTAATACATAACTTAAGTACATGTTTAGTATTAGTAAAATTATATATATATATTATATATTTCTGTGAAAAAAATTAATGAAAGGGAAATTGTTTTTTCTTAAGAAATCTGCATTTGGCTTTTCAGTCTGGATGTGGTGAAGGAGCATCAGATGCTGTTTGATCGGATGGAGGAAAATTTAGGCACCATTACGTGGAGAGCCCCGAATTGTGTTCTCCAGATTCCTGTGGTGCAAGGGAATGACACAGCTGGGAACCACAACACCTCTCCCCCCACACAGGGTGCACACTGGGCTTTCTTGGTTTGGAAGGGTATGATGCTGCAATTGCCTTTTCTGCAAGGAGCTGGATGGCACTGTGTGAGCAGAGAGCCTGCAGAGCAGAGCATTCCATAGCTCAGGAGTGGCTTCAGAGCTCCCTGCCCATCCCCTGGGATTGGGATCACACAGAGGAGCTGATGGAGCCCACCTGAGCTTTTACAAACCAGAGAAATGTTTGTGTGGTTTCATGCAGAGCAAGTGTGTGTGTGTGGGACACTTGGGCATTGACTGTTGGGGTTTTATCCCTCCTTTATTCCTTCCTGCTGTTCCTCTGCTGCTGCAGACACTGGAAGAAATGACAACAATCTCCATCAGGAGCATGGCAGAGCTGGGGTGCAAACTGTAAGCACGAAACTTTCATTGAGTTTTCCCTTTGCCTTTCCCTTTACAGCTTCACAAGCTCCTGTAGCTGTTGCTGGAGGTCTGGGAAAGCAGGGAGGTGAAAGGCAGGGACTGGCATGCAGGAGGAGAGCTTCACCTGCAGATAATATTCACAAGGAAACATGGATCAGCCCACTGTTTTAAGCAGGCAACTGCAGTGAGAGATCTTTGCTGCCAAAACCTTACAGCAAAGGTAAGGAGGTAAAACAGGTTGGGAAATGCAGATTTTGCTTACAGCATCAGAAGGATTCTCTTGAGCTGAAAACTCTGAACCAGGTTGCTGTAACAAAGTGCTGCTTTCTGTAGAGGCACCCTGGTACTGTTAGCATGTTCCATCCTTCAGGAGAAGGGGCCACAGTCCCCATTTCTTGGGCTGTCACCATGGATGGCTCCCCACTCATGCCAGGAAGCTGCTGCTGCTGTGCCCAGGGCAGAGCAAAGCCAGGGTGCTGCTCAGAGGAGCCAGGCAAAGCTGTGTCCAGGTACCAGCAGCCCCCTGAGCACAGAGCTGCAGCTATCAAAGCCATCCCTGCTTCCCAGAACAATCCTGTTTAACCCCTTCCCTGTATTGTTGCTTGCCTAGAGGAGATGAGCAGAATAATAAAGCCTGGATACTGTTAAAATACTGTACAGGAAGGTCTGAGCATTGGTTTGTGCTCGTCCAGGACAGGGGGAGGGGGGTTTTTGAAAATCTCATCACCTCACAGTCCAGGAAAATAAACTGCATTTTTCCTGAACGTGAGGAGATGGGGGATTTATATATTTACATAATATGTTTATTTATATGTATTTTTATGTGTATTTGTATAGCTGCAACTAATCTCTGCTTCTGCCAGGATCACAGAGTGGTTTGGGTTAGAGGAGGTGTGGGCTGGGTGGGCCAGGTAGAGGGCTTGGTGTCTGCTAGGTTTGGGGGCTTTTTTTGGGAAATGTGAGAGTCAGGAGTAAACAGCAGTGGGTCAGGGATGGCAGAGCCCAGTGGCAGGTTGGGGATCCCCATCCCACCCACCCCAGGTCGTGCCCAGTCTCTGCACTGGAGCTGACCCCACTCCAGGACCTCCTCCGGGGACCCCCGTGCCCCACCCAGAGCTCATGGGGTGGGGGTCAGCACTGCTGGGGGTCCCTGGCATCACAAAGGGCACTGAGGGGGGAGCTTGACCTCAGCCTTCACACAGACAGGCACACAGATTCATGTATTTATTTATTCATTTAGGTAGGAAAAGCACCTTACTCCCATTCCTTGTTAGCCCCAGGGCACCACCGGTGCCACCCACTCCCACTGCCGACTTCCCCCCGTTGTTCCCCACTTCGCAGGCAAAACCCAGCCCGTGCCAGCCTTGTCCTTGAGCCGGGGGCTGGGGGAGAAGATGCCTTTCCAGGCCTGGGGGGAAACCCAAGAAAAGAGGAAGTCGAGGATGTTTTGGCGCACCCAGCCCCGCCGCTCTCACGTGTGTGGATGCCGCGCTGGCACCGCGGATCTGCAGGATTTCAACTCCTCACACCCCGCTGGGATTTTTTTTTTTCTCCTTTAAACTCTTCCTCCTCGGCACACGGTGCCGGGGGAAAGCGGCCGGGAGAGGCGGAGCGGAGCGGTGCCGGTGCGGGCTGAGGCGCTCCCCGTTCCGCAGCGGAGTCCCCGCTGGCTCCAGCCGCCCGTTCCGCCCAGCAGCCAGCGCTTAAATGACATTTATTTGCGACCCACCGGGCACACGGGCGGGAGAGGAGCGGTGGCGATGCTGTCCCTGCCTCCGGGGCTCGGTACCCTCCGTGATGCTCCTCTGGCAGGCTCTTCCCAACCAGCAGGGACGTTCCAGGGCAGCCGCCCCCGTCCCTCCCCTGCGCCGGCCCTACACGATGCCCTCGCTGCGTTTGCTCCTCCACACGACGAGCGCTGTCATCAGCAGGGTGACAAGGACGGGCAGCACGATGAAGGGACACAGGACGCCGTTCGGGGGATCGTGCAGCGCCCGGCCCGACGGGGAGCAGTTCCTGAAGTACTGTTTGTGCACGGCCACGAAGAACTCATCCACCAGCCGGTTGGGCCAGTAGCAGTCGAGCCTCTCGGCGATGAGCGCCGTGCAGTTCGTCAGCTCCCCGTAAGTGCTGCAACACACACAGGGACACCGGCTGGCACCGCGGTGGCACCGGGCACCAGCACCCGGACACGCCCCGCCACCTCCCCCCTATGCAGTATAAAATACTGTATCCATTATAGATGGCGTGTATAAAATGCAAAATATATATTACATGATTTATAATAGACATATAAGGGCAATCCCTCCCTGTACAATATATTATACATACTTTCTATTACAGAGGTGTGAACTTGAGACTATACTGCAGAGTTCTTAAACTTTTTAGTTGTTTTTTTGATTTATAGCTAGATATACCTAGCCCTATAAAAATAGATAGTGGGTTTTTGAAAATCTATATATAACCTGTAAAAATGGATGGAGTTTTGAGTTTATAGCTAGAGAAGTAAAAAGATACAGGGTGTTTTAAATTCCCAACAAGTTTTGCTACTTTGATGGCAACTTTTAAGTGCTCACCCCCAGCCAAAAGCAGTTTTCATTTATGGCATGACATGGTGGTGTTCGTGGTGATGGTTTCATTTACAGAAGGAAATGAAAACAAAAATAATATTTACAGGAATAACAAGAAGCAAGTTTGGGAGGGATTTTGGTTAGTGTACATTTTTGCAGGCTTTCCTGGCTGAATTGGGGCTATTAGAAAACACAGGTTGGACCCATATTTTAAGCAAAGACCTTCAGAAAACTCATCCCAAGCCAGCCTTTGGAGCACCATCCTTCAGCTTGTGTGAGTTCAGCCCAAAGCAGGACAGGAATAAGTACACTGAATCTACTTAAAATTCTCCTTTAAACTGCCTAAAACTGGGAAGGTTGCATAGGAAGTGTGAAGGCCCACAGCCCATCCCACCCCTCTATCACCAGCAAGTCCATTTCTCCTGGTTTTTTTGTAAATACCTGGAAAACTGGGAACAGCCCTGAGCCAGAGGCACTGTCCCTGTGCCAGGCCATGCAGCCATCCTCTGGAATGACAGGTATTACCATGGCAGCTAAACCCTCCCTGCTTTAAAACTGGCTGTACATAAAAAAACCCATAGATAACAATTTCCTCCCCCCCCATCCCAATTAGTCACGTCTAATTTTAGAAGAACAAAGCAATGCAAACTCCAGCTCTCCAATTAAAAACCCGCCTGGGGGAAGAAGCATTTTAGAAGCAGCTTCCACTGCCACTCTCCACTGCCCCTGTGCAGCTCCTCAGCTGGGGTTTGGGGTTTTGGGGCAGGCTGTGCCCACATGGCCAGAGATTTAATTAACGGGCCTGCAGCTGCTAAAAGCAGCTTCTGCTCAGCATCCCGATGTGCAAAATTACCATTTCCCTTTCATCAGCATCCTTGGGAGATCTCAGGAGCTGCAGCCTCTTCAGGAACCACAGGGAAAGGGTTAACAGGTAAATAAAAGCTATTTTTAAAGCTGAAGGACCATTGAGCAGCTGGCTTAGCCCTTCCCTGGCTCCAACTGTGCTTCCATGGGGATAAATCACTGCTCCCATCACTGTATGTGAAGACATGCAAGGAACCAAAGCCCAATGGTGCCAGCAAATGACAGGATAAACTCAGTGCCCTTTGCAGGGAGGCAGCAGCCGAGTTCCAGCACTCAGCCAGCTCTGGATGGGAGGGTGGACCCGAGGAGAGGAGCTGGGCAGCCACAGCCCCACGAGCAGCGTGGGGGGACAGGGACATGGCCATGGGGCTATGACTGGAGGGAGGCCCCTCCATCCTGGTGGGGTGGCTTAACACACCTTAAGTCTCTTGTTCCTTTTATTTCTGCCATTTCCATGAAAGCCTCCCTGCTCCAGATGGCATCCTCAGCAGGAGCAGGCTGACATCACGGGCACTCCACCCTCCGGCCCCAGAGCCCAGCAGGGAGCGGGAGGGTCCCAGAGGGAAATGAAACTGTTTTCAGGAACAGCTCCAAGTGCAGAAGTGACATCAAGGGCTGCTGAGCTCTTGAGAGAGAGCCAGGCTGGGTGCTCTTGAAGAGCTGATTTCTGCCTGTTGCTTACACAGAGCACACTTGACCATCACGCCTTTTATGAAGGGCCAGCTAAAAGCAAAGCTGAGCTCTCAGCTACGGCCAAATGCTTTCATTTCTTCCACTTTATCTCACACACCCTTGGTCACCCACCAGCTGAGTCCATCCCTGCAGGCTGCGGGGTCCTGAGCTGCCCCATATCCCAAACAGCCCTGTGAGACTCCATCATCTCCTGTCCATCCCAAATGCACCCAGACAGGAGGCACTGGGCACCTTCTCCTGACACGCTCACTGCCAGCTACTGCAGCGGGATACACCACGATCCGTTGGCTGGGAAGGGATAACCAGACCCTTCGGATCCAGGCTGCTCACATGCCCTGTCAGACAGGATCAGGATCCCTCTGGAGAGCAGCAGTGCTGACACCTGGGGCCAGGAGTGCTCTTCCCTGCCCAGCCGTGGTGAACATTCATCCCACTGCGCCTCCAAAACGGCATCTGGTTCTCTCTGTCCTCGTGAGCAGAGCCACATTATTGTGTTAGCACCACAGCAGCCTGGCCCACTGGGAATGCAGCTTGGGCTGGTGGTGAAATCACTCAGGGAGTGGGGGGGAAGGGCTGTTTTCCTGTCCAAGCCATCCCACAACCAGGAGAGCAATGTTCTCCCCCCACACCCCACCACGCTCAGCAGGGCAAAGCTGAGCCAGGCCCAGGAGGCTGCAAGGATGATCCTCAGTCACAGAGTTAAAACTCTCTGGAGAGAAGGCTGGAGCAGGATGCTCAGCCTAAGCAGGGGTGAACCAGCCTGAACTTTACCCTATTGGTGAAAGTTCACAGGGATGGATGGAGAAGGGCAGTCAGAACTCGCCCATCAATCTCTACTCAATAATTATTTTGCTCATTTTAAGAGCTTTACTTCAATATTGTTTCAATAAATAGGGCGATATATCTATAACTGCCTATGCTATGTAGTAAATAATTGGATCCAGCCACACCCAGACCCTGCCCCAAGAAACTGAGGAAGCAAGGGGGTCCTTTCTGCATCTCCTGACTCAACAGGAGGGCTTCCCTTATCAACTTTATTCCTCCTGTAGCCAACAGGGAGTTAGGCTTTTTGCTTTCAGAGAAGCCCACAGCCCATTTCCAAACCCCCATCTCCCAAACACCAGGTCCTCCACAACAATATTAGGCACCTGCTCTAGGATAGCACTGGGAAGAGGGCAGGTTTTCCCAAACAATCCCATCACTGCCAGGAGACACACACCTGGCCCTGAAAAGCTCCGCTGTGCTTGGGAATATTTTTTCCCTACCCTGCAATTAGGATTGTTTTCTCTGTCACCATGGAAATGGTTTGGGTTTAAAGGATGCTATGGATGGACTACGTGGGGATGAAGGGCTGCAGGGAGGATGGGGCTCAGCCATGGGAGGGAAGCAGTCAAAGAATGATTTAGGGTTTGATGGCATCTGAATGCTTACACTGTGATAAATCCTAAGGAATTCCTCTGGGGTTTTTTTACCACTGCAACCAAGACTGGAATTGGCTCTGGCATTTATTCCTTGACAGCAGTTGGATGTGGATGCTGCTGCACTAGGATTGGGGTTCACAGGATTGACAGCTCTCTCACCACAAGTACCCAGAATTTCCTATCTTCCCTGAATTCCTTGCTTCAGGAGGGAAAAAAGAAAACACCACAAGGCTTCGTTTTTGCTTTGCAAATTAAAAGAAAACATTGATTTCCTCCTCTGCAAGGCTGCAGGGTGAGCCTGGAGCCAGGCTAAAGGGGTATCCAGAAGGGAACTGGCAAGCTGAAGATAAGTAAGTAGATAATGAGATAATAAGAGAATGGATCAATCTGTTTTCTGTAAATAATGGATAAATAACCTGAAGACAGAGTGTGGGTGTGCTGACAGCTGGGAGAGCAGCTCCATCCCTGGCTGCAGCTGTCAGGAGCAGCACGACACCCCTGGTGAGCTCCTTCCCACTGGATGCCCGCAGCCAGGGGAAAGCATTCCATGGAGATTTTCAGGAATGCCACAGAGGGTGGATATATTTGGGATGAGGATGCCTGGCTGGGCTGGAGTGACACCCGCAGCTGTGGCAGTGCTTGGCACCATGAGCATCCCCCTGGGCACAGACCCTCCTGCAAATGCCTTCCCTGGCCATGGCCCTCCAGCCAAAACTGAGCAGGAAAAACATCCACAGGTCACCAGAGCCTGCTGACGCATTCGTGGGTGGGCAGTGGCAGCCAGAGCCCTCCAGTCCCTGAAATAGCTGCCCTGAGGGCGACCACAGCTAATCCCCCTGGCTCAGTCACACACCAAGGAAGCTGGAGCTGGAATCAAAATAGCCAAGCTGATCTTTGGGATAATTCATCAGGCCCAGCTGAGCTCCTGGCCAAAGCAGGGCCAAAGCAGCGCGGCCACCACCAAGGAGTGGAGGAGCCCTCGACACTGAAGAGCCCAGGATGCAGCTGCAGTCTGGTTTTTGAATCCCAGGGCAGCCAAAATGTGCAACAGCTCACACAAACTCCCCTGGTCCACGATAAAAACCTATCAGAATCCACCAACTTTCCCTGAACAAGCAACACTAAGAAAGGCAGCAGAGCTGAAGGGTGCTGGCCAAACCTTCCCAGAGAGCTGGTGCTTGTCCACATGGCCCAACCCAACCTCACCAAACACTCCTGCTCCAGAGAGACCCCTCGGTTACATCAGAACACAGCAGGAGCAGCGGTGCAAGAGCTCAGCTAATGCCGCTGAGGGCAAGGTGGGAGCAGCATCTGCCACCTACAAATAGGACAAATGGCCCACGATTACAAACTCTGCTGAGACAATTCATTTATCCAGATGTTCCCATCGTGCCATCCTCATTGAGCAGGAAATGATGGAGCTTAGGGGCATTTCCCTGCTAAATGTTGCATCCAAGAAATTGGAGCTCCAAACACGATGGTGCTGGTGGTACAGAGGTAAAACCTCCCAACATTTCTCCTTGTTTCAGACAGGTTTCAAGTATCAAACTGTCTTGGTTTGGGGGAAGATCTGGAGAGGAAAGGCTCTAGGCAGGTGCTTTATTTCAATTTCTTTGTCTCACAGCAGGTAGAAGACAAATCCTTCCCCTAAAGCCAGAGAGGTGACCAGCCAGCGATGCCACTCCCTACCCACTCCTGCTGGGACATCTTCCCTTTCCCCAAAAAGGGGATGGGGATTCCCCAAACACATCCAAGGAGCAACATGATGAGTGAGCCCACCCAAACCCCAAATCCTTGCAGCTGATTTACTGCAGTAACCAAGCTATTTCTACCCAATTTTTCCAGTGTCCTGAAGGCACAGGAGGATCAGAGGAATGTCATCTCTCAAATAACCCTGAGCCATGTGTTTGCATGGAGCAAATGGACTCAGGCAATCAAATTAAACCCTGCAAGCTTATCAACATTTCCTCCAAGTGCTTCAAGGGTAACGAGTTTAGCTGAAGCTATTTAGAAGACAAACAGGACGTGTGAGATACAGAACAAGATGGTGAGGGCTGGAGCAACATCAGCAGCCCTGGGCATTTCTGAGCACCAGATGAGGCTTCTCAGAACCAGCAATCTCCCACAGTCTTTCCACTCTCTTCTCTTCCTCTCCATTTTGTCACAGATCAAGGGGAAGGAAAACCCAGTAGTGTGTTCAGAATCACAGAACAGAACCATTGAACCATTAAGGGTGAAAAAGACCTCTAAGACCTTGGAGTCCAACCTTTGACCAAAAGATAGATACACAGGTGTAGCTTTTAATTTGGCACAGAAGAAAGGGCCACGAAGCAGGAAACCACCAAAATCTCACAAAACATCTTAATTTTTGTGCAAAAAACTCCTGGCACACAGCACCATCTGCTCCCTGATTCCAGCTGACCCCCATCCCCACTGGTGTCACATGAGCTCATTTTTGTTCTGCTGCTTCATTTTCCCAGGGAAAGGCCAATGCACAACATGGAATGTCAGCTGAAGGGGGGAAAAGGGGAGTTATATTCTCAAGCCCTCACACCAACACACAGCCACCCCTGACCAGTCTTTCAATTTCAATCCAAACCATCTCAGCAGATTTACACCGTGGTGCTACCAAAAGATTCAGCTCTGCTGATTATAAATAGGAAAGAGCTAATCCAAAGAAAGCACACTTTGCAATAAAAATCAAACCAAACCCAAAGAAATTTCCCCCCAAAATCCAACAAATCCCTGCAGAGCAGCACATTCCCCTATGTGACACCCATTCCCCTATGTGACACCCCCAGTATCCCTGGTGGGGCTGCAACTGAGCAGGGTTCCCTTATCACCCTCCTTATCCCACAGAGATGCTCCCAAGCATTCCACCAGGGAAGCAAGGCTGCATCTCTGCTGCTCCCAAGTCATAAATCACAGCTGACTCCCTGACACTGATTACAAACAGGAGGCTTAGCAGGCAGCTGCCATGCCATACCATTCCAGCCTCTCCCTCTAGTTGCCTGGAAAAATCAACACACAACTTCTACAAGCAGGGGCTGAGCCAGCAGCTCTAGTGGGACAGCTTGGGATTTTCTCACTGAGAAAGTTTGAGGGCATCTCGGTGGGTTATGGGGTTTTCACGCTGAGTTAGGGTGTTCTGAACTGTCTGGAGAGCCAGAGTGATGAGAAAAGGTGCAAAATCTCATGGAATGTATGTCCATCAAACTGTGAGGCACCAGAAGCCCCCGTGATGGGAATCCCAATCTGCCTCTTCATTAATTCAACAATTCCCAGCACGCAGCAGAGCCATGGTCTTCTCCTACTGGAGCTCCACTGCTGTGTGGTGGGGCATGACTGCCACCCTGACTCCCAAACCCTGCTTAGGCTGCCCTCCTTGAAAACCCCTTCAATCACAGAATGGCTGAGGCTGGAGATAACCTCTGGAGATCTACCTCACCCTGTCCAAACGTCCCTGCTCAAGCAGGGCCACCTAGAGCTGGTTGCTCATGACCATGTTCAGCTGGTTTTTTAGTGTCTCCAAGGATGGAGATTCCACATCCTCCCTGAGAGATCTGTGCCAGTGTTTGGTTACCCTCACAGTGAAAATGCATTCCCTGGTATCCAGAGGGACCTCCTGTGCCTCAGTTTGTGCCCATGCTTTCCCACCAGGACACTTTCCTGGCTCTGGTGCCCACCAGAACCCCCAGGTCCTTTTCTGGTTGGTCTCTGGGCAGCCCCAACACATCCTGGTGCATGGGGCTGTTCCTCCTCAGGTGCAGAACTTTGTCCTGCCCCTTGCTGAGCTTTGGGAGGTTTTCAGCTTGTTGAGGGCCCTGTGGACAGCAGCAAAACCCTCTGCATCACCCACCCCTCCCAGTTTGGTGTCACCTGAAGTCCCATCACCCACACCACTAATGAAGAGGTTAAGCAGGACAGTGCTGACCCCTGGGATAAACCCCTGCATGCTCCAACCAGTGTTTGGTCAGGCCTGGCTGTTCTGATGGTTTCCAACCTCATCCAGCACAAATTTGTCTGCAGGGATCTTACAGGAGACAGTGCCAAAAATCTCACCAAAGTTTGGGCAGGCAATGTCCACTGCTCTCCCCTCCAAGCCCACCTCATGCCCCCTCCACGTGTGACCAGGCTGGAGAAGCCCCTGAGGGACCCAGCAGGGACAGAGCCAGCATCAGCAGCAGAGCAGAGTGAAATCAGAGTGTTTCCCCCCGTGGAACACACCCCGGTGCCGACACCATCCCACCCCAAAACCACAGCTGGGAACAGGAGAGAGGGAGGAGCAGAGGGACCTCACTTACCCCACGGTCTCGTCCCAGTCGCACCAGAGGCGCTGGCCGATGCCCTCCATGCTGAGCTGGAACTGCCTGAGGCAGTAATGCCGGATCATCCAGCCGTAGTCGGCCTCCTGGCACGCCGTGGCCGCGATGAAGTGCTGGGCTGCAAGACAGGCCAGGGCCCTGTCAGCCTCTGCTGGGGGGTCACAGCACCACCACAGCCCCCCACGGCCCCCCCAGCTGCACACACACAGAGGCACCTGGCAAAGCACAGCGGACACCAGAGCAACCCCAGCTCTTCAAAACCTCCTTCTGCCAGGTTGATTTCCCTCCTCACACCCTTGGGACCCCGCACCCTTCCCAAGTGCCTGGTGCTGATCCATCAAGACATGCCAGGTAACTCATAAATTAGTAAGGATGTGGATTTATTTGCTGATGATAGGCTGAAATGCCTTTAGATTTCAAACGTCCAGGTTTTGGGCTTAAAAAACCAAGTAAGGGTGTGGGGGAAGCTGGGGAATAACCTCAAGAGATCCCTGCTGCTGACCCCTGAAAAATGACCTGCCACACGTGGGAACAAATATCCACCTCTGATGGAGCACAGGGACAGACACAGAGAAACCCATCAAATCCATCTCTGGCTGTACAGTGCTGACTGAATCCCCTTCTGGGAACGTGTCCCTGCAACTGCTCTGAAAACAGGGAGGAAAAAGGTGCTGCTTACAAGTTCATGGACAATCAGTGCAATGTTGCTGGTGAGGGGAAAGGGAAAAGGACTGTGATGCTACAAAGGGAAGGGGAAAAAAAAACAACTCTTTGGGAGAATGATTAAGCGAGCCTGGCTATAAATAACAGCTTTCCCTTGGTCCCAAAGTGCCAGCTAGTGCCTTTGCAGCTCCTGGAGTGCATTGCAGGCAGGCACCACATACCAGATCTATTTTTTGCTACGTGTGAATAACTCTGTGCTTTATTTTTATCTGTTTTTTTTAACACAACAGAATTGAGCTGCTTATTTAGCAGCCAAGGGACACCATCATGGGACACCATCCCTCTGCAGCCTCCAAAATCCTCAGAGCACTTAGGTACCAGCATCCTATGGCAATGGGTTGATAGCCAGAACCTGCTGGGAATGTGGGTAGGAAGGGCCCCCAGAGCCTTGGCTGATGTTCCTGGATGGATGCAGGGCTCCCACGCTGCCTCCGACAGCAGCAGCCACTTTGGCCTGACTTGAGATAAGACCATGGGAGTTACTGAGCCAAGAGAAATTAAGGAGCATTAAACCCTCCCTGTTGCAATAATAAAACTGAGTTTATCAAAATCTGAAACTCTCCCCACTTGATACCAGCCAGGGGCACGACCTCAGCCCTGCTCCCAAATGGGAGCATTTGAGATGCTGAAGCTCAAGAGAAGAAGGAGCAGAAGAAAAGCTGCAATAATTTTACATGAGGCCTGGACTGCAAATCTCAGTCCAGGCAGGTTCAAGGATGATTGATGGCCAGGAGGCTTTTCTCCCCTCCCCATCCCTTCCAATCTGGGTGAGTGACACGGCTGAGCGAGCAGCAGCGTCCAAGGGAGGCTCAGGAGCCACCCAGGGGTCACCCCTTGGTGACATCCATGCACTGGACCCTGAAGGGCAGGTGCTCTGTAAATACCAGAGCATCACTTGTCTGGACAAGCAGCTTGCAGAGAAAATGCTGCTGGGGAATGTGTCAGGTGCAGAGCAGGAGAGCACAGCAAAAGGACAAGGGAGAGAATGGATTAAAAAGCAGATGGATGAGCAGCCAAGGGGATTGAGGAGCAAAAGAGGAAACAGAGCCAGGAAGAAATGAGTTAGACATGCAAAGCACAGAGAGAAATTGAGGAAGACAAAGCCACTTGAGGAAATTCAGCAGTGAAGCAGCACGAGGAGAGAGAGAAGCAGAAGTTAACCAAGCACGGCCAGGCTGCATTTAGCCTGGCTTTGCTCCTCCCCACTCTCATTTAGGATGAGCCTAGAGACAAGCTGTACCACAGCTATCCTCAGGGATGCCCAAATGTCTCCTGATGACCACAGAGCTGCTTATGCAGAACGAACCTGGAGGAAAAGATCTTAACCTTGTGTGCAGAGAGGAGAAACACTGAAAAAACCATGGGGAGGAAGCAACTGAGAACCACAACCTGGCTGCAAGGAGCTGCAAGCCACGGATAGCTGGTAGCCAGCATGAAAACTGGCCCTACTATTAAAAGTAAAAACCAACCCAAACCAAGTGAAAACCAAACCCCAGGAAGCTTTAAGCACTTGCCAGTCACAGCAGCTCAGAGGACACAGCTCTCGAGGTCCTTCAGAGGCAGGTGAGCACCTTGCTGTGCCCCCCTGGCAGCTCCTCAGGGGCTCTGCCTGCCCCACCAGGACCTGCTCACCTCCACATGGGCTCTGCAAGTCCCTTTGGCCCAGGGGACTGGGGAAACCAGAGCCATCAGCCAGTGACCTTTTCCAAGGACATCTGATTCTGGACATGGTGAAGGGCTCTTTTGTTTCACACCCGAGAGGAGCGAGGCCCAACAGGGCCCGTTGTGTCCGTGCTGTGAGGATGGAGCTGGGCACAGCAAGGCAGAAAAGCTCTTTTGTTTTCAGCTGACCAGGAGAACTGACTTAAGCTGTAATTGAACATTTTAAGGTCAAGGTGATAAGCTCCTGCCACTTTCCACATGGTCCCCACCTCAACCCAGAGGTCCCTGCTGCTTCTCAGATTTCCCCCAATCCCACGTCAGACTGGGACAGGCCCAGGGTTTGTAACAACAGGGGACAAAAAGCAGGGAGGCATTTTTGTATCTCCTGGCTCTCACTCCAGCAGGTTTTCCTCCTGCCCTCAGCCCTGCTGATGGAGATGGTGTAAGTCAGCTGCAGTGAGCTGTAAATAACTGAGCTCCAGAGCAGTCACGGCTCTGTACTCAGCAGCATCCATTTGTGAAGGCTGCAAGGAGCTGCTGAATAACTGAGCTCCAAAACTCAACTGTACCAAAGCTGAGCTGCTTCCAAAGAGTTCCCCTCTCATGGGCCCCCACTGTTCCCATTCTCTCAGGAAAAGTGGCATTGAGATCTGCAGGAATGCAGCAGTTCTCTGGGAACACCCCACTGGAGCCATACAGTAGCTCCAAATCCCTGCTTGGTCTTTAGGTGCCACACGGTCATGGAGAATCATCGAATCCTGGAATGGTTTGGGTTGGAAAAGACCCTCAGGTTTATCCAATTCCACTCCCTGCCATGGGTAGGGACCCTTTCCACTATCCCAGGTTGCTCCAAGCCCCATCCAGCCTGGCCTTGGGCACTGCCAGGGATCCAGGGACAGGCACAGCTTCTGTGGGCACCCTGTGCCAGGGCCTGCCCACCATCACAGGGAACAATCCCTTTCCAATATCCTATCTAACCCTGCCCTCTGGCAGAGGGAAGCCATTCTCCTTCCTCCTATCAAGAGAATTGTTGATGAACAACCTTCCCTGCAGAGAGAATCCCTGATTGCCTATTAAAAGATGCAATTTTAACGGTGCTCCTCACAGGAAACACTTGGAGAGCAGCGGTGAGGAGGTGATTGGAGGGATGGCTTTTGCAGGCATCCCAGATGCTCATGATTGCCCTGGGATTGATGTCCTGGAGAGTCCCAGCAAGCATCCACCAGGACTCAGCCTACTGAGGGTTAGCTGCAAAATGCCTGTCACAAGTTTATTTCAGCAGAAAAACAGCATTGGTCCTGAATTGTTACAAAAATTTGGGGAAGACAGCTGGACTTTCCTACACTGCACTTCTCAGAGCTGGAGCCTGGACCAAGAGCTCTGGGCCATCCCTCCAGAAACAGCTTTGGGGACACCACCCCCTGCTCCTGCCACTGCTGTGAGCCCACACATTTGTCACAGTGATGGCTCACCAGCAAAAATCCCTGAGCTTTCTCTCAATAAACATCCTGCATCTCACAGCACTGTTGTCCCTCTGCACAATTCCTTGGTCTCTGGCCTTTTTCTCCTCCGTGTTCCAGAAATTCTTGGGCTGGTCTTGCTGGGATGTGCAACCAACCCCACAGGCAAGCTGAGGCAGGGAGGGCTGTGGAGCCTGACAACAGATTTGGGAATTTCAGACTGGCACAGTATGGGATGTTCCCATTTCCCAGGCATTTTCTGCAAGTACCCCTGACGGTGCTGGGGGAAGGATGAAACTGTTTGATGACACACACAGAGAATTCACCAGACCATCTGTTTGGACTGTCAGGATTTTTTTGGGGGAAAACTGTGCAGAATTTCACAGCAAAAAGCAGGAAATAGGCAGATATTCACCCAAAAGCTGAACCCCAAAGATGGCAGATAATTGCCAAGAGACACCCACAGCAGGGTTGGCACTGGACAAGACACACAAGCTCTGGGCTCTGAGAACAAACATCCCAGTATCTTCCCCTGGGCTTCTCCCAAATTCCCAGACCACCCCTGTGAAATGATTAGTGCTCTGAACAAGCCCCAGATGGAAACAGGCTGGTTTCCTCTCCTCTTCAAGGTGGTGGTTTTGCTGTTTTATTGAGAGCAAACCTCGTGGTTTGGACTCAGCTGCAGAATAAAACACTCATGGGAGGCTGGGGAGAGGACATGGGGCAGGAGGCAGAAGATGAGCGTGAAAAAATCCCACTTTGCAGCCACAAAAATGGAAAAATTGGCCCTTCCAGCATCTGAAGAAGCCAGGGAAGGGTCTGGTACCCTCTGCTTAAAAACACCTTCCACTGGGGCTGCTTCTGGCAGCCACCAGCTCAGCAGAGGCTTCAGAGCTTGTGAACACCCCTGGGTTCACCAGGAAACAACCACACTGGTGTTAACTGGGACACTTTTTTGGGACAGAAAGCTGCAGACGTTGGTGTTAAGGAGAGCAGGGTGGCTGGCCCAGCACTGTGCCTTCCTCAGGAGCCACCTGCTCTCAGCTCCCCTTGCTGACAGCCCGGGCTGTGCCTCTGCACTCAGACAAAACCTCAGAGCCCCAGCAGTGCTATTTCCGTCCTGGATTTGCACAGGGAATGTATTTTAAAGTCTCTCCTCTCTGCCTGGCTGGCTCAGGGTGGGGGCGGGGAGCCAGCAGTGGCTCCAGGGAATGGAGATGGGTGGAGGGGTCTGAGCCCTGCAGGTGATCAGGGGGGAGAGAGACCTGCACAGGACCATCCCATCCCATCCCAAACCTGCTCATGGCTGCTTCAGGAGCATCCTCAGGTCCCCAAAGGAGGCAGCTTCTGCCTCCCCTGGCACTGTTGTGGCACTGTCCCTTCATCTGCAGGACTTCCTCTCCCACCACAGCCACTCAGGGTGTAAATTAAAAGGGAATTCATGAGATTTGGGGGCTTTTATGTGCTGAAGGGGAGTGGGGATTTTACAACACGCCATTGAATCATGGCACAACGAGGATTTTAGAGGCAGAGAAGATGCTGGGAGCTGGGGGGAGATCTGCCCATCTCCAAGCACTGGGAAAGCTGATCCCAGGATGTCTTGACAGGCTGCCAATGCTCCCATGGGAGAAGAGAAGGAGGATCTCCCCCTCCCTGCCTGCCCTGAGCTCCAGGGGGCTGCAGATGGAGCAGCAGAAGGAAACCACACAGCTACTGCTTGAACAGAGCAGCACAGGCATGGACAGGGGCACAGAGCCTGGCTGGAGCTCCTCCCCAGGGAGCTCTGCAGATGGAAAGCTCAGCCCAAATTTTGCCTGTCCAACAGCTTCACTACCACAAAGCTACAAAAAGACTCGAGCAAATGTGAATGGGGGAGAAGCTGAGAGGGGAAAAAAGTCTCATGGCAGGGGAAAAACTTAAAAAGAGAAGAGGCAGGGTTAGGATACTTCTCACAGTGGGAGGTGCCATGGCTGAAGTGCCCTGTAATGTCCTGCTGGCCTGGGAGACAGGACACTGCACCCACAGTCAGCAGGGACAGTCAGTCCCTGCCCAGCCAAGCTGGGGACAGGCCCCTGTTGGGGACCTGGCTGTGTGGAAAGGGGCCAAAGGGGCCAGAGGTTTCCACCCCTTAGGGAATGCAGCACAAGGTGTGGTGGGCCTGAAAAGCCCTCTGGGGTCCATCCCAAAAGCCACTTCTTCACATGAAGGAGAAGTGCACCCAGAACCTAAAGGCCTTTAATCTGATTTATTAACTCACAGGGGGACTTCATCCCCACTCCTGCAATGGTTATTACCTTCATTTTATCACACTAAGCAAAATAAAGAGAAAGCTGCTTTCTTTTCCCAGCTGGCATTAATGAGGCATTTTGCATGCAGCTGAACATCAGCATGAAACCCAAAAGGATCTCCCAGGTTTTAGATGTGGCATCCTGTTGTTCCTGCAAAGGAAGGAAGTGATTTATCCCTCAAGCTGGTACTTGGATGATTTGTAGGCATTTACTTTGTGCTGGGATGGGGATACTTGAGGTTTTGTTGTCATTTTATAGCTATTCCAAGCATTCTAAGAGGGAACAAAATAAACTGCCTAAAAATAACTGCCAGGGAATTATTAGCTGAAGTTGAGGTAGGAGCCAGCTGCCTGAAAGCAAAGCCTGTCTGGGGGCTTTTGGGGGCTCAGGAGATGCCTGGGGAGCAGAGGCACCACTGCACTGTGTTATTCCTCTTTCAAGTTCAGTATTTTATGAAGCACCTCCAACAGCCAATCCATCCCCAAAGGAAGGGTAATTTACACCATTTAACGACTCCACATAACAGCTCTGGTAAGATGCAGAATATGGTGTTAAAATGAAAATGCAAAATCAAGGTTTGTACTGTGGAGCCACTGCAGGGCAGTCCCACTTAGCTGGGTCACAAGGACCTGGCTTTTTGCCACAAAGCATTGCTGTTAAATAATATAAACCACTAAATACACTGAAATAGGCTGCTCCAAGAAACTGGACCAGGGTCTTTCTCTCCTTGCCTCAGTTTCCCACCTGTCTTAGCACAGGTTATGGTATGTCCTGTTACCCATCAGAGGCTGCCAAGCACATTTCCAGGAATGGGACTTCTCTTACATGTCCCTAGACTTGATTCTGCAGAGGACAGAATGACAAATACTTCCATTTCCCCACCAAAATTCACTCGCTAGGTAAAATAAAATCAAGAGCAGCTGAAAAGGGAAGAAGGAGAAAGGAAATCAAAAGCCAGGCATACTGAACTCCAACTCCTGCCACGAGCTGTTAGTTATAAAGATAATTATATCCTTGATGAATAGCGGGGTCTTTTGGAAAATAGTTCTTCTTGATTGAATTAATGGAGGAAAACCACAGGCTTTAGACAGGCACTGGCAATGTCTGCACAGCCCAGACTTCACCCATCCTGACTTCCAATCATCTCTGGCCATGGCCACCATCATAATGGCAGGGTGGAAGAAAGGAGGGATTCCCACTGGATTCTGTGCACCCCAAATCCAGGGGCTGAAAGGAAGCAGCCAGGGATCCCACATCCCCATCCCAACACCTTAACCCAGTGTTAGACCTGGGTTTGGAGTTATTTTTAAAACATCAACAAAGCACTGGATGCCACAGCTGTCGGCTCGGTCTCAAAGCCAGGGAGAAACGAGCAGCCACCACACTCCAGATCTCAGGAATGTGCTAAAGGCAAATATACTCTCCTTCCACCCCCAGGATTATTTTTTCCTTCAGCTATTTCAGTTGATTGAGGCTAAAATAAGAGCAGGGAAAAGCAACACCAAGGTTAAAAGTGCCTGGCACTGGTTTGGAGACAACACACTGTGATCCTGCTGGTTCAGGTTTCAATGTGTGTTAAACACAGATTATCTGCTACAGGAGATACCAAACATTCCACTGAATTACCTTCAAGATGAAAAAATCCCTGCCTGAGCAATCTAGCAGATTACCCATGAAGAAGCACATAACGAGTAAATATAAACATTTGTTAGGGAGAAAACCCAAATAAATATCCTCACTGCCACGTTGGTGCCCCCATCACAGGCTGCACACAACAGCAGCTTCCCTGAACACTTCTAACACAACACTTCCAGACTAAAGTCTGCTGTTGAGCCATGTGGGCAGCCCAGGAATCACTGGAATCATTTATTTCCCTTCTCAACAGAGACTTCTCGATGTGGTTTTCCTTCCTTCCAGCTGAAGAGCACACGGAGATTTTGCACCTCTCTTCAACTCACCCACCCACAGCGCTGTGGCTCTCCCAGCAAATGTTCCTTAAAGGATACAGGGAAGCCCAGGGGGATCACCCTTGGCTGAAAGCAGGGGGTTTACACCCAAGCTGCTGCCTGCCTCCACACTGGGGTGCTTCCCTGAGGTGTCAGGATGTGTTTTCAAATCCCTAAAAGCTCGTGTTGTAGAAGCACAGAGACAAGGGACTGAAACCATGCAGCAGCTTCATTAGTGGATTTGATGATTAAAAGCAGCCAGCTCTGTAGGCAGCACTATGGCAGACAGGGAGCAGCATTCCCTGCTATTCACCCACCCACCCTCAGCAGGAACTGACCTGGCAAACCCCAGCCATGAGGTTTTCTCCTCCATTTCAGAGGAGAAAAAGGCATTTAGCTATTTGAGCGAGTTGAAACGCTGCATTTCCCCTCCAATGGGATTTTAATGCTCCTGTCCCTCCACCCCAGTGGTGTTTTTGGTCCTTGCTTGGTGCAGGGTCTGTGCTGGGAAGGGCTGTGACCACAATCGTGGTTTTGGAACCCAAACCTGCCCCAGAGCTCCCCTGAACAACAACACAGCCAGACTTTGCATCCAGTAAGGGAGGCAGAACGAAGTTGCCAGAGCAGAGCAGTAACTCCAGATTCCCACCCACGACTCTTCAGGACCTCCCTCAACTCTGCCATAACCCCAACGTGGATTTCCAGCCCTGTGGAAATGTGCAGGATGCCAACCCCATCTTTAGCCACTATGAAGTCTCTAATTTCATTCCACCCAGGTCGTGGCATTTGCATTTTCATCACCTGCAGCCTCCTGGCTCAGCACAAACGGGAGGTTACAGCACCGGTGCTTCACGGCTCTTAAATCAGCCTCATTTCAGAGTTAATAAATGCAATCCTATTTCTCACAGCCAAGAGGCTTCCTGGCCAGCCCACCCAGCCTTCAGCCAGCCCACCAAACCCATGTGCCACTGGTTTCTGTAGGAATACAGCTGGCCCCTATGGGAGCAGTACTGGAAACTACAGGGTGTTGTCCCCATCCACACACTTTGCTTTTAATGCATAGGAATTTTCGAGTCCTCTCCATGCCAGAGATGTTCTGAAAGGGAGGAGGAATGTTTTACTTTATTGTGGGGGATTTCTAACAGGGCACGCTCTAAATACTGAGGAGGATTTTCCCAGAGAGGCTGCAGCCTTAAAATTGACTTTAGAGGAAGCTTTAGCTTTTCATAAAGGAGGCACTCAAACTGAAATCACTGGCAGGCATTACCGAGTGTGCTTTGGGCTGAGAGAAGACACAGAGGACTTTTAATTCCTGATTTCCAGGAGAGGTCATAAACAGTGCCCAGAAGTTTTGTTTTTAAGAAAGCATCCTTTTCTGAAGACTGTGCAAACACAATGCTGCACAGCAGAGACAAAAGATGCAGGGAATCAAGGAGATATTAATGTTTTACTGACATTATTTGCAATTGCCTCTTATCTCTTGCAGCAATACAGTTATCTAAACCCCCCAAAAAATCCAAGCAGCCCAGCACTGCCCTTAAACACCAAAATACAGCACAGAGCTCTGTGTGGTGCCAATCATCACTGCCCCAGTAACAGCAAGAGCCTGGCTCATCCCCTCCTCCCTGAGCTGCCTCTGCAGGAAGTTGCAGCCAAAAACCAGAAAAAGCCTCACTTTACCTTAACGGAAGTGGTTACTTTGGGGTACAGCCAGAGCCCTGGCCTGCTGAATGAGATGGGGGATTTTAGGATGGCTGATTCCCTGACCACCACTGCTTTTTAAAGTCTGCATCGAGTTGTGAAGTTACGTAAAGCTTGAGCTTTAAGAGAAAGGTTTTTCTTTTAGACTTTTTCCTTAAAAAAAAAAAATCTCACTTTAAAACACCTGCATCAGTGCATCACTGATGCTCAGAAGCATCAGTGACCTCAAAAGTCAAGACTCCACTGTGATTTCTGGGCACTCAGTTGCCACTTGCAATTTCAGTGCAGCCCTGACTGTGTGCAGGGCCGTAAGAGCCAAAAGGCTTAAAAAGAGGGGGTCTTTTGTTAAATGTGCTCAAAATAAAGAATCCTAGGAAGAGAATGAGGTGAAAAACACATCCACAGCACTAAGATTAACTGCCATTGGGCAACTGGTCCACACAAGAGGCAGCATCCTGCTGCTTCCAAGCCCACTGGAGATGGAAAGGAGCAGCCTGGAATACCTGGAGCACTTTTAAAAGTTACAGCTCCCTAACCAAGAGAAGGGAGGGTCAGGAAAAGAAGACAAGGGCTGGGAAAACAGAGCAGAGAGAAATCCTAGCTAGCAGGAGTTAGTGCTCCCTGCACAGGCTTCTGCAGCCAGGGACGTGCAGCCTTCCCCGGCAACCCAGCAGGAGAACGTGCCTCGTCCAAGGGCAGCGCCGGCCCCTGCACAGCTGAGGAGCAGTAAATAGTTAATTACATGCTACAGCTAAGCACATTATGTGCAGCACGGCTCAATGCATTATGCACCAGGGCTCGGGGGAGAAAACCAGCACAGGGGAAGGAAGGGAGAGAAGGAGCACTTGGATTTTGTGGGAGATCAGCGTTAGGATGAGGGTGTGCGGTTTCCCTTTGGAGTACCTTAAATGAACACACTTCTACACAGCACCAACATCCCCCAGAGCTCTTGCTGCGGATTCACAGGTGACAAATAAAGCACAAATCTCTACCTGTTGCACTGAAATGCCAGGAACGGCAAAAAAACCGAGGCACTCTGCATCCCATGGAAACGACCACACAACGCAAGCATTTCCAACCCCATCACCGGCAAACCGCACAACATCCAAGCTCAGCTTGCAAAAGCCTGTTTGAAGGGGCACTTCTGGCTGCCTCCTCTCCCTGCGGCTCAGGAATGGGAAGACAGAGACCCCGACAGCAGTAATTAAACATTTGCAACAAAAGGCACGGACGGCAGGCAGAAGGAGCACCCCTGACCTAGCAAGCGGGGAATCCCACACAGAGCACGCAGTGTCCCACAGCATCACCCCCTCACCGCTCCTGAGGCCAAGTGCGATGTCTTACTGCGTCCCAGCGCCCTGCAATCATTTCCCCTTTTGATTCCCTGCTGCTGTGCCGCCAGCGAAGCCAGGCTGGAGCCTCGCCGGCTGCCAGGGAGAGCGGTGAAGCCGCGGACGCGGCGGCCGGGGCTGCGCGCCCGTGCCCAGCGCAGCGGGGAATCCCAGGGAGCCTCGCCCGCCGCCCCACCGGCCCCAGGCGAGTTGAGGCGGCCGCACTTACCCAGGACGAAGCAGAGGAAGCGCCGCGGGAGCAGGGCCATGGCCCCGCGGCTGGAGCGGCTCCGCTCCCGGGGCCGGGCGGGCTCCGCGCCCGCGGCGCTGCGCGGGGGGCGGGCCC
>JACBWW010000047.1:3950699-3979986 GCA_020086605.1 Lanius collurio
GTAAAAATTATTCCAAGTCATCATCTCCTTCACAAAGCAACAGGATAAAAATACTGTAATAGGAGCAATTAGGACTGCAGAGCCCACACACCATTTAAAAACTAAATAATCACAAGAAAAGCACAAAACATTTCAAGGCTGTTAAAACCTTACTGACTGAAAATGCTTCCAAGCGTAAGATTTTAGTTTTTGGGGGATGAGTTTCTGTCCCTATCTGCAGTCCTGTGAAAGACAGTTGATTAATATGGAGTCTTTTCCTTTTTGGAGCAAACCTGGTAGGGGGCAGTGCTGGGAGGTACCTAAAGCAAGCCGAGCCCCGGGCCGAGCTGGAGACCAAAACAAGGATGGATAGACAGACACCTCCCTGGAGCTCTGGGCTGTGGTTTCAGCATGTTCAGCTTGCTGCAGGTTCCTGCAGTGCCACATGATCGTGCACAGTGTGTGAGAACACCACAAGACACTGTGATTCTGTCAGATTTTGAGTCCAGAGCTGGCCCTCAGACACCTGACAGAAATCATTCATGTCTGGAAGCAGAGCTGAGCCCGTGCTGGGATTTCTTCATGGGAGGCTAGACAAGGCCTGGCCGTTAGGTGTCAGCTTTGTACCAAACGTGTGTGCCAACGCCCTCCAGAAACCCATCAGTGAAGCAGTTCAGTAATTAACAGTTCAATAATTAACCACCAGCACACCGGGTTTTACAGAGTGCACAGAGCCAACCCTTTCACAGCTCTCAGTCCTTAGAAATCAGTGCTCCCGTGGATTCACCCTGGTACCTCCTGCAGGGCTTTAGGCTAAGTTAACCCAGTCAGGCTACAGAGCCACACAAACTTAGCTGGGTTTATTCCCCTGCAGGCTGGAATCTCACCTTTTTCACTGCTCCTCCTGCCTGTGACAGAGCATCCATTTGCTCAGAATGGCAGAGGCCTTTTCCTCAATAGAACTGATGGCCAAGCCACTCAGGATACCTTTGTTGTTTTTCCTCACCTCCTGCACAGCCGCCACAATTTTCTGTCTGTGGGAATTCAAGAAATAACTGTTTACTACATCACATTTTGTGCAACACATTTAGCACTTGGATACCATGGATATTGGCTCCATAAAAAGAAATCCAAATGATCTCACCTGCTAAACTCTGGGTACTTTTCTTGAAGCCTCTTTATTAACTTGGTAAAGCTGCTCAAGTTCAGTGCATAAGGAGACACAAAGATACCAGGTGGATTAACAGAGGAACAAGTGGATGTTTTCTGCAGGGAATTTTCTCCAGGATCCTAGAATTGCATCAAAATAAGGACAAAATGAATGGGCTAAGTGTTGTAATTACAACATCTCTTTCCTACTAATAAATATAAAATCCTAGTCCCACAGAATGGTTTGGGTTGGAAGGCACCTTAAAGCTCATCTTATTCCTCCTACTTTGAATTAGATCCAATTACCATTTCCCAAAGGACCAGCATGTTTAAAGGGAAATCCCCAAAGACAGCAAATCTGTATGGATTATGAGAGCAACACCAGCAATGGCTAAATTGCCTTTTACTCTGCAAGGACCAAGCTGAGCCAATACAAAACACTCTGTTTGTATCTGGAGGTTTCTTAGATTTATGCTAAAAAATCCAAAAGTTTCTTTCCCATTCATTACCCCAAAATCTTTCCTGCATAAAATCACATGGCATTTACATTAAAAAAAAACCCAAATCTCATGCAAACAGGTAAATTCCAAACTGTATCAGGATTAACAAAAAAAGCAGGTGGAGTATCACAGTTTGATGCAGGGGCAAAAGAATGGTGCTTTCACTCTTCTGCCACATGCCAGAAATTTATTACCAACACATAAACCACGTTTTTCTATCTTAACATAATCTTCTATGTATTAAATGTTACAAGACAAGAAGATTCAAGGCTCTTAGCCTGCCATAAAAAGGATCATTAGTAGTAATTACTCACCTTTTGATTATCTCCAAGCAAAGAATGTGCCAACTCTTGATTTCAGATCAGGGCACTTGGTTGTAAATGTAAAGTATGAAAGAAGCCTTAAAGAGAAAAGACATTCCTACTACAAATTTAGAACAGACCTACCTCAGGCACTGAGGGTTTTGGGGCACCAACATGGACAGAAGAATGTTCACTCCCACTCTCCACTGTCTTCACTTCTAATAATAAAGGTAAGAAAGCAAAGAGTTACTAACTCCTCTTGATCTAACATCTTCTCTGTAGATTTTGGAAAGCCTAGTGAGAAAACCTTAAAAGAAACTAAGAAGAGAATCTTGTAAAACAGAAAATGAGTGTCCTGAGAAGCACAACAGTTCAGTTTGTGAAATATCTTTTCCCTGAGTGTTTCCTGAGATTTGCAGAGGCAACACAGCTCTGAAGTACCAGGGCTCAAGGCTGGTACAGAGAGGCCCCCAAGCTCTCTGCCTTCAGCACCCTGGGCCTTCTCACCACACCCATCCCTGTGACCCACTTCTCCAAACACAAACTATTTGCATCTAACTCTCAAGAGTCCAGCACGGGAAGGAAGCAGAAAAAGGAGGAGGAGGAGAAAAAAAAGAAAGATTTCCACCTATGTGATTGGCTGGGCATTTACTAATTAGAGTTTAAGCACTGGAGGGGAAGTTTTCCAGGAAAAACATGGATGGATGAAAACAGCTGAGTACCTACAAGGATTCACTGCTAATGAATGAGAAAGTAAGTCTGAAAACTCAGCTGGGATTCTTTCCAAGTTTACTTGGAAACAAGGAATGGGATACTCCAATAATAAACACTGGATTATTTGGCATTATTTGGTATATCAGCTTAAATAAAGCACATGACTTTACCTCTTGAATCAATCGAGTCTTGTTTTCCTGGTTGCTTTTTCATTTCTTTGCACATTACTGAAATATCTGCCACTGACAAGTCTTCCTTAGCATCAAACCAATACTCACTCCCTTCCTCATTTTTCACACAGCCTTGGCAGTTGGGATAAAATTCAGTGTGTTAAAATTCAGACCATGGTATGATGCTACATAAATGATTATCAGATTTCTGTGCTGAAGGGGATACCAGCTACCTACATTTCTTGGTACTACATTTCAAAGGGGTGACACTTTAACTAGTTTGGAATTCTAATTTAAATAGAATTTTTTTAAAGATCTAAGTAATAATATACAACTCTCTATTATTACTTATCAATAAATTTTGATAGCTCATATATAAGCATTCCATCACAGAAAGGACAGCTGTGTTACCACACATATGTTTTACACTGGGTTTGTCTTCTCCCCCCAAAACTTAGCTCCCAAATAAGGGATTATTTTTACTAGAAGCAAATCACTCACCAGGTTCCAGGGCCTGAGCTTTAGGTTGTTCTTTCCATGTCTCAGGGGAAGCACTTGGCTGATCACCATCAGTCTGTGACTTGTCCTACAAACACCCTGCAGTTACATCACAGCACTCCCACCTGATTATAAGTTATTTTTCAGAATATTAGCCCATGAAGCAGGTGAATTTAATAAAGTTGACCTGCTGATCAACTTCAAGAACCCCCAAATTATTTTAATTTGAAAGGGCAATTAAAATCGTGGAAATATGAGCTGCATTTGCCATTAGTAGCAGAGGATCCCAGGCTGAGAGCCCTGAAGACTCTGATCACATTTGCAGGTACCTAAAATGCTCCTTGACATTAACATCTCAAAACTCAGCAGTGAAGAATTCCCTACCATATTGACAGACATCCCCTTTTCTTGCACTTTTGGTTCTTCAAAGTCAGCTTTGCCTTCACCTGAAAGATCACTGAAACACATGGGAGAATTTCATACCAAATATGGCCCAACAATTTTAAGTTCTACAGTAACTTAAGTATTTCCAAAAGCTCCCAGTGAAATAACCATAAGTAATAAACCTTGGCTTTTTCAATTATATCTCAATAGCTTTCTGTGTGATGTTCTGATGTATTCCTTACAATTTGAAATATCTGTGCAACTTTTACTCATTATTTACAAAACAAAAACTAATTGCCTTTACTTTTTCTTGGTTAACTTTACTCATGCTTAGCAGGACATTTCAAATAGTCTCTGGCAGTTTACCCAATTCAGTAAAAACTTACTGCCAAATTTAGTTTTATTTCCACTTACAGAAAGTCACTGGATCTGTTTCCTGAACATGTGGTATCACGTATCTGCCTGAAATATGAAGTTATTTTTCTATCATTCTTCATATCTGAGTGATAATCTAAGCAGAACAGCTTAATATTATCTCTTAAAATTATCTATATGCTTAATATTATCTCTGCTGGCAGCAAAGTCTTTCTGGGTTTTTGTGGTTTGAGGGGTTTTTTGGCTGCTTGGTTTTTAAGACAGATGCCATTATTATGACTGGAGACAAAGAGTTTTAGTAGTGAAAGCAGGGAACCAGGAAAATGACCTGCACCTCAAAAACTTCAGCTATAAAGATAGTAAAGACACACCCCAGTTTGCATACTAGAACACTACAGAGGAAAATTGTCCTTAAAATAAAATCATTGTACCCACAGAGAAGTACTCATCTTTCAACTAAACAGCCTGAAACAACAAGATGCATCCTGAAATACAGAAATTCTAAGTTTAATATCTTATAAACTCATTCCTCATTTAATTTACTAAGTACAACAACAAATTTTAACTTACTAAGTACAACAACAAATGAAAGCTACTTACTCAGAGTAAAGACTCATTCTGAAAAACTGTCAAGAAAAGCAGAAAGATTCAGCTGAATTTTGTGAAGATAACAATTTATATTAAAAACATGAAACAATTAAGAAATTACCTTGGAGGGGGTGTACAAGGAAGAGACTGGGGAAAACTTCAGCTCAACTGACAGTGGTGGAAGTTCATTTAAAGGTATGCCCATGTTTATTTCCATTCTCATATTGCTGTAATTATGGTCCAGCTCATCCAAAACCAACAGGAGAGATGAATATAACTTAGTCTTTTCCTCACATCTAAAATATGAGTAAGAGAACAACATCAAGTTAAGACTTTCATTTCATTGATTTTACTGCTTCTGGAAATGCTCAAAGATTCTACAGGGTTTAAAGATTCCTCTACATTATACCAGAACATGAATTAACAACTACACTGTGCATCACTTGGATTTCATTCCTGGGGAGAAAAAAAAAAACCTGGATTTTGAGACTGTGAATGTTACCAAAAAAAAAAAAAAATTAAGGCTGAAAATAAAACTTGGGGGGTCCTCTTGGGGACACCACCACTAATTATAAACACTCCTAGAACTATAGGTAGCATCTACCAGTACCATTTAGCAAATTTTGCCTGGTAACCAGTTATCCATTTAATTTCAAAGGACATTAAAATACATGCCTCCAAAAATATGTGTTTTCCTCCATAGCCAGCTCATAAACCTTCAAGCAGTGCTGGTAGCACATCTCATAATGGATGGCCAGGAGCTGCAGCTCTGCTTCAGTTGCTCTCTGCAGGAGGTTTTGACAGCAGCTTGATGCAGAATTCTTCCCAGTTTGCCTGTGGGGATGTTCTGGCCTTTAAAATAATAACAACAATAACAGAGTATTGATTCCAGGGTTTTAAGCTTTTGTTTATGTTTGTGGTGTTTTATTGTGAAGCAAGGAGCTTGCCAGAAGCCATTTCTGGTATGATTTAGGGAAAATCCTGTTTAGCCCACAATAACAATTTACAGCAGCATTGCAGTCAGTTTTACCTGAGACAGGGGAACTGCACAAGCACCATAATAATTTATAGCCAAAAAGTGAAGCCTTAAGAACAAACAGAAACTTAGCAACACTGTGCATCTGCAAATGCACTTATTTTGTTTTCACAGCCATCGAATAATTTAGGTTGGAAAGGATCTCTGGAGGTCTGCAACTGCAGAATGAGGCTGGTTTGGTCTTTGATCAACTTCAGGTGGTTTTCAGCTGACTCTTCTCACCTGTCCAGGTCCTTGCAGCAAAAATTGCAGTCCAGCAAGCTTTTACTACCATCAATTTTGGCAAGCCACAGGGAACCTTTCCATCATAAAAAAGCCTCTTATCCAGAATCTCAAATTCCAAACTAAGAACAACTCCTGACCCACCTGTTGGTGCCTGCCTTCCAGTCACAGATACACAGATGATCTTTTGATTCCTGCTTTTCCAAAAAAAAAAAAAAAAAAAAGTAAAAAGTTACAGATTAACATCCATGCAGACAAGTTAAAGCTACAAGAAGTTCTACCAAACTGGTTTGGTGGCCCTTCTTGTTTTGTTTCAATTACCTGAATGTGTGAGCTCTGAGCTCTGAAGGACCATTCTGTGTTGGAAGCAGCATCCACAAAGGTTTGACTGAGCCATCCCACGGGGCGAGTTTTGTTCATCATCGTTATTTCTGTGTTAACTGCCCTGGAGCAGAGACAAACCTGGGCACTGCTGCTTCTGCTCGCCGGGAAGGCAGCTCTGCCCTCAGAGCCGGCCTCCACGGCACGCACAGCCACAGAGCCACCGGGAGCGCTCTCCAGGGCTTCGCGGCGCTCCGGCTTCGCAGCGCTGCAGCTTCCAGCAGGGGGTTTCTCGGCAGCTCCCGTGCCAGCACCGGGATGCTTGCTGGGGAGGATTTCAGAGACTGGGAACTGGGTTTCAGCATCCTCTGCAGTGCTGCCAACGCCGCGTGTGTGCCCCGCAGGTTTTTCACAGCTGCTGAAATCGGAGGGCTCTGCATGTTTGGGAAGTTGGGCCTTTTCCCTGTGTAACAGGGGAGGAATGTCTGGCTCCACTGCCATGCTGTGGATGGGTCTGTCGCCCTTTTCTTCCCCTGCAGTGATTTGGAGTGGCACCTTGTCACCAAGCAGGGGCATGTCCTTCACCTCTCCAAGCTCCCTCTGCTCAGAGAACTCACTCGAGTTATTCTTATCCTCCTCATACTCCTCGTGAGCACTGAGATACTCCAGCTGGGAATCTTCAACTAAATCTTCACCCAGATAGGAGGTCTGAGTGAAGCAACTCCTTTTGCTGCTCTTTTCCACTTCCATTGCACCAACACACTCTCCTCCTCCTCCTCAGACGGAACCCACACAATTCACTTCCTCTGCAACCTCTCAAAGTCGCTGGTTTGGCTCGTCCCACCTTAATAAAAATTAAGAGAAGTTCAAGATGCTCTATGGTATACAAAAGGACAAAAAAACATCAACATTAAATTAACCATCCTATTTTCACCTACTGCACGGTATTGGAGCAGTTAGGAATTCTACAGCACATTCCTAAAGAAATCCCAAGAGCTCATTTCTGAATTGGTGGAATCCCTGTTAATACACAGTGAGCTGTTTACATCATATCATACACAGTGGTCAAATAAAGGTTACTTTTGTTAAGGAAGAGGTGAACTTTGAGGTCAGGGCCTCCCAAAAAACCTAAAAAACCCTTAGGTGTTGGACAGGGGGGATATTAAAGCATACTCCTCTTAATTCTGGGGAAGAAAGAAAAAACTGTTACCAAGGACAAAACCCTAAGAAAACGGGAGAACCTTTACAACCAGAAAGTCATAAATGAAACACAAGAAGGTCATTTAGCAATAGAAGGAAGCTCGACAATCCACCAGACCAAAGCAATACACCTGGCTCTGAACTTACAGCAAACCCAGTTCAGTAACAAACACCAACAAAAAGCAGAGAGGAAGTGTGAGGGATGGAAGATACTCTTTGTGAAGCTTGTTTCTTAGGAATCCTGTCAGTTCTTCTCTGCCTTCCCTCAGAAGCTTCTAACGAGGAGAGGAATGCATAAAAACATTAGCCGTATTTCTCAATTATGTCTGCTTTCCAAACTACTTAAATGACACATCCCAGCTTTAGTCACTGTCTCTGACAGCCCTTACCCGGGGGGCCACACTAAGGATTAATACTCAAATGTTCAAACCTTCCACTATCTAAGGTTGCTCCAAGCTCCATCCAACCTGGTCTTTAACACTTCCATGGTTTAGTTATCCCCTTCTACAATTATTTTTCCCTCCAAAACGTTGTCTTCTTTTACTACGTTGAATTTACCTTCACCCCCTTATTGAAGCTTTGAGCAGCTCCGTGGAATCAAAAGCCGAACGCTGCCAAAGCACATCCTAGATGCCTGTACAAAATCACAACACTATTATCGCAGAGAAGTAGCTTTTCCCTGTCACTTTTCCCTTGAGAACAAGAACCAAAACACCTCCACATCCCAGATAAGTTACAACCACCTTCCTGTCGCTGCTTGGGACACAACCAAACGCTGCACCACAGCCGAGCCCGTCCCCGCTGCAGCGCTGGCTGAGGGCGGAGGCGCCCTCAGGGCAGCCCTGTGCTCCCGCTCGCCCAGGGGGAACCCTCAGGCGGGGGAACGGCGTCTCGTCGCAGCTCCAGGGCAGGCTGAGGCACGGTCCCGCTCCCCGGACGAAGCCCCCTGGCCCCGATAGCGCAGCCCCGAGCCCGACCTCGCCCGCTGCCGTTACCGGCTCTCCCCGTCTCACACGCGGCGGGGGCGGCGGCCGCGACACCCCCCACACGCGCCCAACGCCCGCTGCCGCGCCCCGCGCTCATTGGCTGCGGCGGGAGCGCTCCGACGTCTGATTGGCCGGCGAGGAGTCCGCTCCCGCCACGTGCGGCTCCGCCCCTCTTTCCTCAGAGTTGGTGCCGCCGTATCCCCTCAGAGCCGGTACCGCCATATTCCCCCCAGAATCGGTACCGCCGTATCCCCTCAGAGCCGGTACCGCCATATTCCCCCCAGAAGGAGTATAACCGTGTTCCCTCACAGTCCCTTCCCTCCCCTCATGGCTCCCCCGCCGCTGAGCACTGACAGACCGAAGCGCAGCCGGCAGGGAAGGAGTGCAGCAGCCCTTGTACGGCTACTCCAGAATCACAGGGTATCCTGAGCTGCGAGGGACCCAAAAGGATCGTGGAGTCCAACCCCTGGCCCTGCAGAGACACCTCAACAATCCCACTCTGTACCTGAGAGTATTGTCCAAACTCTGGCAGGTCCTTGAATTCTGCTTTGGGGCCGTGCCCATTCCCTGGGGAGCCTGTTCAGTGCCCAACCACCCTCTGGGGGAAGAACTTTTCCTAAAATCCAGCTCAAACCTCCTCTGGCACGTATTAAAACCTACCTGAAAGTTTTTAGCCTGAAGGCGCGCGCTACAGGAGCAGAGGCAAACAGGCACCTACCTGCCACAAAGGTACACGTTACTTGTGCAAGGGGCTCTGCTTCTTCCTTTAAACACATATGTATAGAGGTTGGAATAAAGTGTGTAAAACATCACTCCCCTGCCTACAACAAACCTCCAACCACATGTGATGGTTTAGAGCATCTAAAGCCAAGACAAGCACTGCCTTATACTCTTTCATGTAAGTGACCACTCTGGCAATACATCAGGGCAAGAGGATGTTTAATACTAAAAGAACGTATTTTTGATGATCCAAGCTGCCTCCTGTTGTGAAGGAGCCTTTGTGCTGTGAAAGATTCTTCCAGGGAAAGCTACTTTGTGGGTTACCTCTGTGTTCACCACAAAAAAAAGTGGAGAATTAATCCAATTAGGAACAGCCTTCAGATTTCTCCTGATGGGAGGCTGCCCCTGTACTCCCCAAGTGCACCTGGCCATTAAGATGTCAAAATTTGGAGGTGCAGGTGCACCCTGCCACTAAAAATGTGGTGTGTCTCACACCAGTGCCCTCAGTCACACAAGCCCCTGAATTTGTACATTTCCCAACTGCTGTTGCTCATGTGTTGTGTGATCCTGCAGCAAAGTGTTAAAAAGCAAAATGAGCTGTTACACCCATATCACCCCAAAAGTCTGTGTATTTTCCAAGAAAATTTGTACTGGTAACATCAGCATGGACAGACCACTCCATAAAAACTACCCAAACAAGTGACATTTTATTGGCGAGTTCTGCTCATAATGAATTTCCTTTTCCACGCTCACATTTCCTAACAGAGCGATTGGGAAAAAAAATAATAAACCAAAACAAAACCATTTTGGGTAACATTCCATTTGCAAACCCTAAAAACCATTTAACATTTGAAAATAAAACAGAGGATAACAAATTGAAACAGAAGTTACAGGAAAACCCATCCTGGTTCCCCCAGGAGCTGTTCCTCGCCCGGCTGCCGCCACCTCGGTCCCGCTCTCAGGGTACCAAGGTGCTCTCATTTGGAGCTCAAATAAAAGGATTGGGACATGTGCTATTATTACCATTCAAAGCCCTGTTGTTGTACATTCTTCACAGAAAAACACAGAACAGTTTGCAGTAAACCAACCAGTTCTTTTTCTTCCCTTATTCTAATGCTAAGTCATACTGAAAGTTAGGGGAGGGGGGTGGGAAACGTGGCTTCAACATTCACCTACTTTATCACACACAAAGGTTCCTACTAAGAGCATATCCAGGTTGAAATACACATCTGATTTCTGTCATGAGGGTAATGCTTATGGGGTGTGAGATGAAATCTACTTCGAAATGATAAACACATCCCTTTTTTGATGAACAAAGTGTTATTTTTTGCCTTTTGGACCAAGACTTGGTTGCTGGGTTGTTTCTCCTGAACCTTGACAGGAGGGACAGCTTTCACTGCTGCCACAAATGAAAAGATGACTGGTGGCAATCATGCACCTTACCATTGGTAAGGTGTAGTATTTAGCACGTTTGTGTTCTGAAAATCCCTTAGCTCATTTTCTAGGCCCCAGAGGCTTTGTACACCAGAAATTACACAAGTCAAGCACAGAAAATTGTAAATTGGTATCCACAGCCATTTTGAGGTATTCCACAAGAAACCTGGCTCTGCACCTGAATGTTCCTCTCAAAAACAATTAAAAAGAAAAAAAAAAGAACCAAAAGCCCTAACTGGAGTGGAAATTTAATTTAAAGAGATTCCTTCCATCCCCATGTTTCACCACATTTCATCAACAAGGACATACTTAATTTGCCAAGGGCACAAAAAAAAAGCCTTCTTCATCCTTTTCCTGGAATAGTAATTTCAGTATTTCATTCCTAAATTTCCTTGTGCACTTGGAAGAGATGAAGAGGAGGGTGCTGTTTTCTAGCCAAACCAGAGAAACACATTCAGACAGTGGTTTTGGTTTATTTAATTTGTGAAGGTGCTCGAGGAAGATACCAGCGACCCCCTTGCGTTGAGAATAGCAGCGGTTCCTACTCTTAACCTCCCATCTGCGAGGAAGAGGCTGAGGAAAGACCTGGATTGCAGGGTCTGAAAACCAACTTAGGAAGAAATGTGATCTCCTGGGTCTAGATTTGGCTTGGTAGAACCTCTTGAGGCAGTCAAGGTTGCTCCCGTGGGACAGGAGATGCTGCTTCACCGCGTGAGCAGATCCCAAAGGGACTGGCTTTCCTGTTAGGGCTGAAGTGGGACGGGCAGCTTTATTCCTCGGGCAGCTGCTGCTCTCCTTTGAGTAGTACATTCAGAATGAGTTCCAATAAACCAGAGCTGTAGTGCCAGTCGTGTGCTGTTTCTACACACACAAGAATTGCCTGCAACATCTTAATAGGTTACTCTGTTCTGCATGAGAAGTGGAAAACCCTCGCAATGATCTCAGAAGGAAATAACTCACTACTTCTGTAGTTGTAGAAAACCCATAGGCAGTAATATTTTCTAAAGTGCTTCTTTACTTATCAGTTGCTCTTTTAAAAATCAGACTTGTATTTTGTAGCGGCATCATTTCCTATTAGGTCATGGACCAGTAGATAGTTTCTGATGTAAAAAACCCAATACATGCTTTGTTTAAGCAAATTACACTTGCTTTGATAATGCACCAAAGAGAGTGATCTGAGTGCAAACCCCACCATTTCTGAAAACATGGCCTTATGCTGGTTTGTTAATGCAACCTTATATCCTTTAAAAGTCATTTACTTCAACTCCAAGAGTAGGGATTAAATAATACAAATAAAAATTGAAAATTCCATGAAGCTATTGCCTATTTACCCTGAAATAAAAGTCTCATGATTCTACTGGTGCAAAAATCCCTCCAAACACATTTGTTTTATTGGCAAAGTCATTTAAGGTCACTTTTGCTTCCAAGACCATCTTCTTCCATGGTTTCCACTGAAGGAGTTTTGCTTTGTAATGGCTTGTGGTTCCACAGTGATTTGTAAATGAAAAACCTACTATGAATAACTCTACTGTAGTCACTAAATTACAGATACTGTCAAAAGTCCCAAACTTACAGTGTCTGTTTTAAAATTTTCAGCAAGACACAAAATTCCAGTCAAAGTGTTTTCTTTGAGTGCCATTTTAAATGGCAATAAATGGCTGCTGTGCCCTCTGGATGGAGAATTCCATGTGCTTCTTGTGTATTGTACTTCGAATGTCCCCAGAGCTTGGTGTGGAAGGGCTCCCGCAGGCACAGCCACTTGGATCAGCTCCTCCTATGGATGTAGTGCAGCAGGCTTGGCTGTGTGCAGGGAGACCCTGGCTGGGAGGCACGGAGCAGATGGAGGGGTGGCCTGATCTCAGAAGGCAATGACACGAAGCGTCCCGGGCAGCAGGACACAGAAGCAGCTGCGACGTCGTTCCGGTTCCAAGCAGTGGTGGCTCCCGTGGGAGGGGGTGGCTATTGCTGGGACAGCAGAGCGCTCCGGTTGGCCTTCATCTTCTCCAGCCGCTTCACCAGGTGGCCATTGCTGACCTCCAGCTCTTCGGTTTTATCCAACGCTGAACGAAGCTGAAGGAAGGAAGGAAGCAGAAAAAAACCCTGTAACTGTCACTGTGTTATTCCCTTTCCAAAGGCAAAACAAGCAAGTTACCAACACCAACTGACCACGTTAACTTGGAATGTAACTGTCACCGTGTTATTCCCTTTCCAAAGGCAAAGCAAGCAAGTTACCAACACCAACTGACCACATTAACTTGGAACATAAAGCAGTTGAAAATTCCTTTAGCAGAGTTAAACTGCTTTGAAGGCCACACACACGCAGGTATTTAAGCACACTGCCAAGAACCCAGGGTCTTTACAGAAAGTTGAACAAAGAAGGCCGAGTTAAGAAGAAATGTGGTCTCCCAAGCCTGGATTTGGATGTGACCACAGGAGGGAGACAAGGCTGGTGAAGGGCTTGGAACACAAGCCCTATGAGGAATGACTGAGGGAGCTGGGGTTGTTTAGGCTGGAGAAAAGAGGACTCAGAGGTGACCACTCTCTACAACTCCTTGAAAGGTGGTTGTAGTCAGCTGTAGTCAGGTGGGGATTGGTCTCTTTTTCCAGGAAACAACTGAGAGAACAAGAGGACACAGTCTCAAGCTGCACCAAGGGAAATTTAGGTTGGATGTCAGGAAGAGCTTTTTTACTAAAAGAGAGATAAAGTTTTGGCCTCATCTGCCCGGGGAGGTGGTGGAGTCACTGTCCCTGGATGTGTTTAAAAAAAGACTGGATGTGGCACTCTGTGCCATGGTTTAGTTGAGGTGTTAGGGCATGGGTTGAACTCGGTGATCTTGAAGGTCTCTTCCAACCCAGTTATTCTGTGATTCTGTGATCTGGCTTGATAGAAGCATGTGTTTTGAGGCAGTCAGCATGAACAGAAGGCTACTCCTGTGCAACAGGAGATGCTGCTTCACAGAATTTCCCTCAACCCAGAGGCACAAGGCTCTGGGTGACATACACCTGTCTCACTGCTCAGCTTTTATGTTTCTGGTTCCCAGAACTATATCCACAGCTGTGACTTGGAGCCTTAGTTTCCTGTAAAGCCTACCATGGGATCGGGGTAGGGAGAGAGAGGTGGACTGCCCAGAGCAATATTTATAGGCAGCAAAGCACAAGGAGTACTTAAAACAAGCAAGGAGCCACACTGAATAAAAAAGAAACACCTCAGGAGGCAGTGTGAGAGAAGCTGATAAAGGTATTCAGGCTCTAAGAGACAGAGGCATGGACAGAGTCTGTGAACAGCCACACTACCCCAAACAGGAGTGAAGGGATCAGCAGAGCAAGAAAAACAGGCTCACAACAACTCACATCCCTTGAGCAAGTCAGTTCAGAAGGAATGGTGAAAAGGCAGTGGGAGCTCACACCCATGACTGTTACTCCAGTCTGAGTGCTCAAAGTTTGGTTGCACTTTTAGAAGGAGTAACTAAAGCAATAAAAAAAAATTAGATGCTTGTTCCTAGCTGTGCCAAGAAGGGTAGTTCCTCCTCTGAAACACCCCAGAGAGGCAGGTTTCCCCACGTGGAGCGAGCCAACCTCCTTGCAGGTGGAGTTACCTCTCTCTGCAGTTTGCGTTTCTCTGCCTTCAGCTCGTCTTCTACTCGCTCAGCATTTTCAGCAGCAGTTTTGTATCGGGCTACCTGGCCTTCCAGTCGTATTACCTGAGGGGAAGGCAAAGGCTGGCAATTAGAAACTGTACCAAGAAGTTACTCTGAAGCTTTACTCTTCCACAAGTACTCAAGGAATAACCAGAGAGATGCTGACTCCTCTGATAAAACAAAGACACATTTTCAGGGAAAAAAACCCATTCACAGAGGAAGCCTGGCAACAAGGCATTGCTTACTCAGAGGCTGCTCCAGGGGCACCAAACATTCCCAAATCAGGAGGCATTTACTCCCAACCTTTTACATATATCCATATTTAATAAGCTTCCAGCAACAAAAAATACAGTCCACTGACTAAATTTCTCTTAGCAAGAGCATTGCTGATGTACTCTGGACAAGAGCAAACAATCAAAATGGAACAGCTGTGTATAAAATCCATCTCTACCACATCACATGCTGGGAGCCATTTAAAACTTGCTGATATCTAGGCATAAGGAAGTGTTCTGCAGAGTTCATCAGGTACTTCTGCCTTTGAACATTCTTCATTCAGTACAGAGGAATAATATATTCCTTCTTCCCCATACATAAATGTCATCATAGCCCTCATGCTCCAACACTCTCATTTTAAGGGAAAAATCACAGTAAACACAATTTCATTTATCATTTATCAAAATACACTTTCTCTTTGTATTCTCACCATGCCTGAACAAACAGAACAAACCAAAAACTTACATTCTGCTCCAATGCTGTTATCTCTTGCTCAGACTTTGCTAGTTTAAATTTGAGATCACTGATCTGTCTGTTGGCATCTCCTAAAAGAATTGCAGATTTATCAGAGATGTCAGAACAAGTGTCAACAGTTTCTAACAAGTCTGTCATAAAATTTCCATGCATCAGGGATCTCCGTGGGGCAGCAGGAGAGCAGCTCTCTCAGTAAGTGCCCAGCAGAGAGGCACCATTCCCAGTCCTGCCTGGTTCCCTGACAACCCCTCTGAAGGCAGAATTAATCTGAGCTCACCCCAGCTCTCCTGTGGAGCAATAACAGAGATTTCCAACTGCAATCTTAAACAAAGGCTCCTGATTCCCTCACCTCTGTAGAGGTGCATGGCTGCTCCCAGGCTGAAGCTCCCTTGGAACTGAAGGCTCGTTCTTACTCAGAGCCATGTGGTTATTATTGGACAGATACATTTTCTCACTCACATGCAGGGCAAAAAATTCTCTTAAAATCAAAATACAGCTCACTTTGGAGGTCAATCATGTGCATATCTGTCCCGTTTTCCAGAACTTCATCTTCTGACTGGGTATTTTCTATCTTGCCATTCCTTTGCTTTTCTTCCAGTTGTCCCTTCAATTTTTTAATCTGAAGGACACAAAATAGTTATTAAAAACACTAAGAGAAATTATGGCTCAGTTTCCCTCCAGTATTAAAAAACTATTATAATATATAATAAAACCATTATATTAATAAAAATATAATAGCAATAATATAACTAATTAATTATATATGTTTTAAACCTAAATTAAAAAAATCTTTCGTGACAAAATAACATCCTAGAAATTCTTTTGGCAAATGACCCGTGGTATTTTACACACCAGTGCTTATGTACTAGTTCAGGACCAAAACAATGAGTGAAAGATGACTGGATTATTAGAAAAGCCATAAATCTTCTGCAGGCACATTCATGTAAAACATTCTTAAAAACTCCCAAAGCTGTGCTTGGTTGTGTGCAAGTCTCAAGGCCAAGGTCATTTGGCATAAATGAAAGCACACAGTGTCCTGCAGGGCAAGAGATCAGCTGAAGTTTTTTTAATGAGCTTTATAGCCACTATAGAATACCACAGTACCAGCAATAATTCCTTTAATTGCTTTTTATCCACCTGCAATCCCTCCAACATATTTTTCCAAATGGCCCATTACCCACAGACCCAGCAAAGGGGAGGGCTTACTCTTGGAAAGAAAGTTTGCTTCTACAATTTCTGAGCCATGCCTGTTTTTCCCTTGGGCTTGGCCAGTCTGAAGGGTCATTATTCAGAAATGGTCCTGCAGAAGAGGTTTTAGGTGGCTGAGGACACTCAATGTGCCAGGCTGGCAGCATGGTGCAGGCACACTGGGTGGTATCTTCCACATATCCTGACTTAACACACAGGCAGAATGTTTTGGAGGAAGAACAGAGTAGCCAGCAAGGCAGCTGGAGCAACCAGACAGCAGCACTGCTGCTCACCCCTTGTGTTGGGGCTGTTTTCATTTCCTTAATCCTTCAACTGTCCTTATTAATGATTTGGTGAACAGCATTTCCCTTCCCCTGTGATTGATTACCTGGTCTAGCAAGGACTCCCGTTCATCAATGAGCTTTTTCAGCCTGTCTGGAAGAGAAAAGGCAGAGTTCAGTGCTGCCTGATGGGGCTGAGCAGGGAGCACATCTGAGACACACGACTGACCCGTTAAGGTTAGTTATCTACAGAGGGGGGAGTGAGGGCACGTACCACAGGACACGAGGCCCACCCAGGGCTGGCAGGGGGCTGCAGCCAGGGGAGTTATGCCATTCTCACAGAACATGCTTGTCTCGCCAGTAGCAGCAGCCAGCTGCATGCAAAGAGGCTAATCTTCTACGTTAGGTTAGCATGCAAGAACTCTAGGGTCAAGCACAACTGCAACACAAAATCTCACAAATCTTGACAGTTTAACACAATGACAATACTGTAAACACCTATAATCCCAGCTAAGCACATTCTCAGCACTTTAACTCTTCCCCAGTGACATTTTATCTCCAGTATTGTGACCAGAAAAACATGTGCCCATCAAATTATTTGTGTTTTGAACGCAGCAGTCTGGTAAAACTCTATTTTCTCTTCATTGTCAGTTCTCCAGATCAAACATCAAGAGGCAATGGACAATCTGCACCAACTTTTGTGCTACACTTGGAAGTGCTACAGATCAGCACATGGGTATGTGCAGCCTTCATTAATAAAGTGCACTCTACAGAATGAGACAACTGGAAAAGAGAACAACCACCAAATAACTTTTTCCTTCTCCATTAAGGGCTGCAAAATGTGAAAGCATTTTAGCAGGTGTTCACACATTTTCTTACCACCCAAATAACCTTATGAATTAACAAGCTCAGTTTGTTCAGGTACACCTCAGGCAGGAGTACACTGGAACATCACATTCAAATACACTCATTAGAAGAGGATCTGTTGACCTCAGCTGGGTCTCACTGCAGGTTTATTCAGCTGGCCCCCCTTGGCAGCAGTGCAGAGCCCAGGATGTTCAGAGCTCAACTCCACAGCTGAGGTCTGGCCTGATGATTAAATGGTTAAAATCCAAAGGTCACTCAAGAAAAACATCTTTGTGTAAACTTTAGGAAAGCAAAATAAATTGCACATAAGAGCCTGGTGGGCTTTTACCAGGTAAATTCTGTTGCTGGGCAAACTTCAATATTTTTGAAGAGCTTTAAAAATACCATTTCTTCTTTGTTGACAACTCCTGAACAGGCCAAAGTCTTGTGGTTCTCCCTTTTTCTTGTTAGCATGTGCAGTTAAAGGGAATCAAGAGTCTGTATTGAATCAAATCACAGGGAAAACTGGAATGGAAGTCCCTCTGTACAGCAGACATGTAAGTCCATTAACATGGCATGTCATTCCCCTCCTAGGTACACACACTCCCATCCAGTCCCATTCCAGAGCATGGAATAAAACCTTTACCTTGGCTTCTGATGTTATACCCAAATACAGATCTTAGCATGACATCCCAGCTCAGCAGACCTATTGATTAATTTTGAACTTCCCGAAGTCCTATCCTTTTTTTGTTTTTCATCCATTTGTAACACACCCAACATTGTTACACCTGAGCACTGATATGAGAAAACAAATAAACCAAACCCATTTTTTTTGTAAATACCACCTGTAACCAAAATGTTCAACTATAAACCCCTTCAAAATAGTAAAACAGTTTCACAGATCTGTATGGGAAAGAAGGAAAACTTAATAAAGAAATTTTGCAAAAGATGAAAGATATGGAAGAAAAATAAAGGTCAATGAAGAAAGCAAGAACAGCAAACAGGTTGGAGATACTTGGACTCGAGATTGTGTTGGGATTCACAGGTCAGCAAAGATTGACACATGGAGTTCCAAGGATTGGAAAGAGAATGAGCACTGGTGCAGCAGGAAACCTTTAGGACACTACAAAATTAGCCTAAACTTACTGACTCCAAAGGGGCCAAGTAATGCACTTTGATCCTGAAAATAATTTAGTTGTGACTTCCAGTAACACAACCACCACTGTGGGGTGAAACCTGCCTGCCTGAAGAAAGGACACCTCTTCCAGCTTCCAGGGAGGAAGCACACTGGCCTTCCCAAACCCCTTTCCCTGCAAAAAGGATGCATTTTGGGATGAACCTTCAAGTCTGATCTCACCCTCAGTTCTCTCTGCCCTCATTATGGACATCTGTGCACCCCATTGGGACATGCTGACAGCAGGATTTACCAGATCAGGGAAAAATTAGTTTGCTAAAATTGCCATTCACACAGAGAAGTTTTCTGCCTGGAGAGATGAAGGTCTCTTGGGTTTCACTTATCTTAAACCCTCACATTAACACAGAAAACTTACTCTGCAGGGTCACCTTAATTTTGCATTTAGGAGACATTTTTCCAACAAATCAAGGATCTGAGGACCTTGAGAACAGGTGAGCAGGAAAGAACAATCTACTCAATCAGGACAGGAAGCAGCTAATTAAAATTCTGAGCTATAACAATCCTTAGCTTTATTCCACATACAAAGATACTACAGTGAATAATTAGAGCGTGACATTCACCTCACTTAACTTTGGAAATGTGATTCCAGGGTACTCACTGCACCAGTTCATGGCCTTCCCACTCCAAGGAGTTTAACAGGACTGAGGAGGAGATGGGGCCTGTGAGGGAGCAGGACACAGAGGGGTGAGGAAGTGCTGACCACTGTCTTCTGCCACGGTTTCTGAGTCCAGTGACTGTTCCCACTGCCTTGGCACTGCAGGTGACTCAGGGCATTGCTTACTCAGAGGCTGCTCCAGTGGCACATTTGAGAATGTTTATTCTCAAATCAGCCACAGATCCTCCTTCCACTTGGAGGGGAGCATGGGATGGGAAGCAGCTGGTTTTACCTGGCTGATTTACATGATGTGTGGCCCAGGAAGAAATTACCCCTGATGGCAATGAAAGGGGTAAATGGCTCTTGGAGGCTGGAAAGGCAGGCCATGAAATCCCAGCCCCAAGCAGCTATTCAGAACAGCCTGCAAGAACCAGCTCTCAGAGCAGGCTGGGCAGTAGCCCTTCTCCAGATCTGTCCATTTATTTTGGATGATGAGAAAATGCCTTCCTGTCTTTCTCAGAAGAGGGGCACTGCACAGGATTTGGAAGACACCAGCTTGCAGTACAATTTTGAGGGGGACAGGAGGACTCCTCTATAGTAAAGAAGATACTAACCAAGACCTTTTCACTGTTTTCCCCTTTTTTATCAAGTATGTTTCTTGAGATATTGCTTTTGAAAGCATTTCAGGCTAGCTCTGAATTCAGATATGGACAAACCTGGGCTACAGGATTTATGTGCCACTAGGTGATGATGAGAAAACCCAGTGAGCATTTGGGGTTATTCTGGAAGACAAAGGTTTCATCCTTTGGTCACATACTCATTTTTGACATTCCAGGATGGATTTCTGGCACATCAGCTACTCTGCACTGCCTCTCCATGTTCTTGCTCCCAGTTACATTGGGAGTGGGATCAAAACTGGAACACGGACAGGTAAGACTGGAGGTGTTTCTGCTCCTGTGACTTGGCTTTAAAAAGGAATTCTCTTAAAAATGCTTTGTTTTCTGAAGTCGAAAAACTAGTTAAAATCAGAAATGAACTCATAAGAAACACAGGATAAAATGGCATGTGCCGAATTTAACTCTGATAGATCCATCCACAATACAGGTGAACCCTGGCAAGAACATTTAATGATCTATTTAAGTATATTTAACAATTAAAACCCACTTCTAACATTAAAACATATATTACTGTTGAGAGTATAGCAGAGCCAAATCTTTAAATAAACACTGCTACATGCTAATAGGAAATGCTTATAAGATCTATGACTTTTTGGATTAGCATTTTGTGTAACCCCTTAGGAACAGCTGCCAATACTTACAGAAACCACGGTGGATCTGCTGTTAAGCTGGAGAGAAGCCACATGAAAGGAGTTACAGGGTTACAGACCTGTTAGAGCTCTACAGTTAAGGTGCCATCACATATTCAAGGTGCTCAAACCCCGAGGCTGCCCAGTCCTAGGGAGATGGCTCTTGTAGCTACGTAACACAAGGCAATAAATTGAACAAAAGCTGCAGAAAAATGGTGTTGAAATTATACAGGTTTAATTAACTACTTATGCAGGTTTAGAAACAGTGCTCTGGACAGGTACTTTAAAGTATAAAATATGTTTATTTAAATTATATACAGCAGTACATTTTGATATACATCTTCAAATTTTTGCAGTCTGTCTGTGCTCTGACAACTTTGTAACATCAACACAAATACAGCCTTCCACAGCCCACACCCCCCCTCGATTTACATTCCCTTGGGACATTCATTGCTTAACACTTTAAATGAATATTTATATATGCAAAAGATGCTCTTCCTCCCAAGCACTAGCAGAGCTGCAAGAAGAAATCCAGCAAGGGAGTCCAAGAGCCTAATTTATGCCAGCAATTCAAAGCAATCCAGCTTTTGCAAAAGGCACAGGGGGGCTGGTACACAAAACAACAGTTGTCTTTGGTCTGATATCCAGCAAGAGTTAAGACATGCCAAGTTATCTTCTTTTCAGAAGGGAAGAGGTAAGATTTGTTTCAGAGATAAAAACATTCTTTCAGAATCAGAATTTGCAAAAAAATATAATGCAGCAAGAAATTGCAATTTTAAACAAAAATCTTCTTGGAAAAATAGGTATTTTATATATTCATATGTAGACAGTACTTGATAGCAAACCTAAGCACACATTACAGTGTGTATTGACACTTTCTCTGGAAAAAATAAAAACCCCATGTGAGACATGGTGTAAAAGGCCTATTGTGGTGCAAAGTGCCTAGATGAAGTAAACATGTATATATTTATTCCTTTCAGCAAACTAAGACCTGTATGTTGCACTTTCTCCAAACTGCAGATTGCTCTTCCAAAGTGCTCACACTAAGCAGATTCACAGTGATCTAACTATATTTTGGAATATGACCATATAAGAAATAACACAAAGTGGAATGAAAATATCTTTTTTTTTTCATTAAAAAAAAAAAGATTGGTTCATAGGCTTTAATCATTCTGAAAGAAGTTTCACCATCACTGTGGCTGATTTGCTGAGTTCCTTCATGAAGTGTTAAAGTACTTGCTATATAGATCTAAGTACAAGCAAGCATAATGTGCATAAGTTCACAAAGGCCCAAGGTACATTCAAGATATTGATCAACTAGGCTAGAATAAAAACAATCCCAGGAGCAGCTATCCACACTAGAGGTACTTCAATTGCATGATAGTTTGAATAGTCAATTTATGAAGCTTCCTCAGTAGGTGATAAACTTTCAACCTGAGACACAGCAAAACCAAACCCACTCATGATTTCTCATGGCTGGGTATGNTAACATTTTCATCTTGCACAGGCTTCTGTGCCAGGGAATTATTTGCACCTTCCTCAGAAGCAAATTCCCCACCAGGGTGGTCTGCAAGCTCTACCTCTTGCTCATTTTCCTTCTGTGTTTCTTTACTGGCATTGCTTTCAGTAGTTACAGTAACACCCACACCTGACTCCTCTTCAGATTCACCTTCTACCTGTTTAACCACCTTCTGCACTTCACCTTCTAAAGGAACATTTTTCTCTCCTCCTGTTTCTTCACTACACTGACTTGTTTGAATTTCTACCTTTGGATTCAAATCTTCTACACATTCTGTCCTACCTTCCTTTCCTTCCCCAGTCTCATCCCCTGTTTCTAATTCTGACTCCTTAATTTTATCATCTAAAAGACTTGGGTCTGAATGGGTTTCTGGAATGGTCACCTCTCTCACAAGCTCCGTGCCTGGCTGTCCCTGCTGCAGCTCACTTCCCTTTCCCTCAGGAATGCAGCCTCCTGCCTCCACAGATGCCACACCTTGCTCCCCTGTTTCAGCAGAACCTGAACACTTCTCCAGCTCTTCCATTAATTCTTCCTTCTGTCCATCCTTCTCAGCTGTAGCAGTTTCATCTTCAGTTTTACCTTCTGTACTTGGTTCCTCTGGTGATGCTAAAGGACTGTCCTCTGAAGCAGCTGGCTGGCTGAATGCCTGATGTTCTCCACCTTCCTTTTCAAGTGACTCTGCTGGGACATCCCTTTCATGTGACTCTGTCCCCTCTAAACCCACACACTCAGTCTCCCTTGGCTGACCCTCAACTGTGTTCTCAGCCTCATCTTCTTCAGCTCTTTCACCTGCTGTTTTATCACTTCTTCCATCAGTGCAGTCAACAGACATTTCCTCCAGGACATTTGCAACCTTGTTTTCAGCACTTTCTTCTGAGTACTGGGGTTCCTCTGGAGTGGAACTCCCCACCTTTCCCTCTTCCCTAAGCAAGCCTGCCACTGCTCCCTCAGGTAGCCCTGCCTGGTTAGAAACCAACTCACTGCTCTCACTTGTACTGTCAGATTCTTCATCCACGTCATTATCACTCAGGGCACAGTTGGTTTTAAGACCCTCTTGTTCTTCCTGCTTGGGTGTGGCTTCTCCCAGGTCCTGCCCTGTACCTGAGTCACAAAGCATTTCCTGAGGAGTCTCAAAAATCTGGTGGCCTTGCAGAGAGCCCAGCTCAGAGTTCTCGTCTGTCCTTGCACTCAAGTCATGGAGTTCAGCCTCTGTACTCTCAGGCTGCTGGACTGCTGTGCTCAGGGATTCTGTGACCTTTCTCAAGCTATCTGTGTCACTATCACTGTTAGAAGAAGTGATCCCTGACACAGGTTCTGTGAGGCTTTGAGCTGGCTCTGCAAACCTACTCTCTGGTACCATGGCTGTTGGCAGGGCGTCCCGTTCTTCAACCACTTGTTCTGCCTTTGCATTTTCAGCAGCATGCAATGTCTGTACTTCCTCCTCCTCAGACTCCTCTTTGTGTTCCTCATGCTCAGTATTCTGCAAGATTTCTCTTTTCCCCACATCCTCCAAAATCTCAATTTTCATCTCCACTTCATTGGCTTTGCCTAAAAGACCATTGAGAAAGTTGAGGGGGCCACACCACAGCACATCTCCCCATTTAAAACCCGAAAGACAGAATGAGAAGAACAGGTTAATAAAAGATCAGCTTTTGCCAATTATGTGAGGCAAAGCAGCGATTGAATTAGTAAGGATCCAGGGGGTTTGATCAGTAAAACTCACCACCACCCCCTCAAAGCAAGAAGTCTCTGGTGCTGGCTCATATTTTTGTAAAGGAGGAGACTTATGCTCTTGGCTGTGGCTTTTGTAGAGGAGAACAGCAGGTTGAAGCAGTGCAATTTAACAGCAATACTTGCAGATGTACCTCTAAAGACTGTTTTTCCTCAGCAAGATTCTCTGCAACTTTAACCCTCTAGTCATGCAGGAGTCTGATGCCATTACATTGGAATCATGAAGGATTATTCAGTCATATTTTGCTTTTAAAATCTCAAACAGGCACCATCGGTGCACATGACAGACACTGAATGTAAAATCTGATTGGCAAGCAAATGGTTTGGCTGTTCAGACCTCCCAACACAGATAAACTCAGGTAATCTGTGCCCCTGAATTCAGCCACCAAAAGGGGTGGGGACTTTGTGGGGTTTTTTGAAGGTTATTTTTGTTGTAACAGTTTTCTTTCAATTTATATTTACAAGCAACAGATATTAAAACAAGAGTGTTTGTTGTTAGTTAGTTTTTGAGTCTATGCTGTACCTCTTCTGAAAAAAATCCACCAGAATTAGGAGATACAGAAAACATTACATTTAAAAATACACCCTTACCTTGGTTTTTGGAGTTCCACATTGTTTCCACACAGAAACTGAGTGAGGAAGAAGCAGCCAAAGGTTCAAAGCAAGAGAACTTGCACTTGCAACAATTGGCTGCCTGCTGCTATTTATTAGTATGCTCATTTAGATCAAAAATCCAACAAACTAAAAGGATTACCTCCTTTCCTTGCACTAGTACAATAGTTCTCTAAATGGCCACTCACCACATAAAAGAGGTTTTGCCAACCAGATTTCTCCTTCCTAACGCTATCCATATCAACTGTGTCCTTTGAATTTAAGTGTTAATGTAACAAGTAAAAACACACAAGTGTTAATTTTAACTGTTCAGCAGCACAGGATACCAGGAACAAAGAATTTATCCTTTGGTGTGCTTTGGCAGAGCCCAGCACTGTTGTTCAAGCAGACACAATTCTAAGGCATAGAAATGAACCAACAAACAAGTTCTTTATAGAAACCTAAAATGTTTTCTGATTATTTAAGGTATGTGCTGAAAAATACTGAGCAACAGTAGGATTATCCTGGGACAATTTTCCTATTGGGGGGTTTAAATGGTGATGGGAATGACTGCTACTTATCTGTGATGTCCTATTTGTGTTCCCATCCTTTGTCACCTTGAAGGGGAAGTGAATTCTGCCCCTGGAGGAGACTGCACGACACACTGGGAGTGAAAATCAACATGAAGCAGGAAAATGCACAGGGGGTGATTCGACAAGGAGCATGCTGCATGGTGTGTTAATTGTCCCACTAACAACTGCCCCATCCAAGCAAAGGTGGATGAATGAAGGACAGACAGGCAGGAGGGGCTGAAAGGACACACAGCACTTACCTAGCATCCCCTCCCCTCCTGTCTTTAATGCCTGAGTTGTGCCTGGAACGGTTCGGGAAGAGTCCAAGTGTCCTTCGTTATCCAGAATTTCTGATGTCTCCCCGTTGGTGGCTATGTCAGAGTCTGGGATTATTCCATGTTTCTGTGGGAAGCAAAAGCAATGCCTTAGAGCCTGCTGCTCGTTAAGGGAAGGACTGTAGAGTGCTCTTGTCCATGATACTCAGATTAAACAATTGTTCAATCATTCCATTAATCATGGCTGGAAGTCAGGAAGGAGAACAGATATTGCACTTCTCAGTTCATCCATCCTGACAGAAAGCATGTGATCCCAGCTTTTTTTTTTTAAACATAAATCTGCTGCATAAGATGTTCCTCAGAGGAGTATCTCCTACAAAAACAACTTCTTAAGACTCCAGTCTGCACTAAGAACTCACAATCAATAGTAGATGAAAGGACTTTATATAGAAAATCCTTGAAATGGCAATTTATAGGCAACATGAAAATTGAGTTATTGCTACTAGACTTATTTTTTCTGGCCAAATGTACAGGGGGAAAGGGTCAGCAGATGAATATAAATTTCTTTTATCCCTCTTGCATACCTTCAGTTGCTCCTTCAGCACAACCACTTCGTCTCTAAGGTCATCCCGCTCACTCCTTATGGAATCAAAGAAATCTTTCTGCCTCTCTAGTGCCTGAGTTCCCAACACAGACAGAGGGTGAGGAGATGTGAAGAAAGGAAGGGATACAAGTAAAGGTCATGAAGAGCAAATGTAGACAAGAATGAGCAAATTTTAAGATATTCAGCAGATGGAAGGGGCACAGGTGACAAAGGTCGAGTTTACAGATTAGAGTTTGCATACAGCGAGAGAAACTTCAAATCCAAGAAAGGCACAGCTTATTCAATAACCAAGAATTCCTGCCAAAGACATTCAGAGCCAAATTCTTCATTAGGGATCCTTCAAATGAGGGTCCATTTTTTATTCCTATTTGCTAGACAAGCTAATCCATATCCATCTTGCTTTACCATGCACCCTGAAGACATCATGCCATTCCTACATGCTAACAGAAGGGCATGGAAGTAGACTCATTGGATTTCAGGAGCGTTTTTATTTTATATTTTAATTTATTTGAAAGTTGCCATTAAGTCAGTCTTAGTCTGGGATGCACCATGTGCAAATGCATATTTGGTACCAAACTCCCCTGTCCCAGTACTTCTGTAGAAGTACAAATAGAACAATTAAAAAAAAAAGAAGTTAGACAATTTTCAGTTTCAAGCTGCTACAAATTCTTGGACATCACAAACATGGGCAAACTACCAGATTTCTTTCTCCTGCTCTATTCAGGAAGCTTTTCAGTGTTCAGCTGGAAAATAAACCAGAGTGGGTTTCCATGTGGCTTTGATAAGAGGTGATGGGAAGGGATGAGAAGCCAGGGAGACTTTCATCCCAAGAGCCTATAAATAGCTCTATTACCTCTTTATCCCACTCCAGTTTCTGCTCAGTCCGCAGAATAAATCTGAATAAGCCAAAATTCAGTGCTGATGGAATTGCATTATAAATAGCACTTCCTTTCTCCATATGGCAAATGCAAATGGTGCAGCACAGCAAATCAATTACCCTTGGTCTGAAAGCAGACCAGCTGCTAGATTTTCCTTGGATTTTGAGATACTGGCCAAAGACAAAACTTGCTATTTGCTACTTCACTGGCAACATCATAGGACAGCCACAGCAAGCAAAGGCACTAAGGAGGGTTTTATCCATGGGGTTTTATAAAAGCAGGATCAGCTGGAGAATGACAGTGCTACTTGGAACACATTTCAGGAGTTGACAAGGCCTACCCCTATTTTTTTGTCTTTCCACTCTATTGTCTCCTGAAGATCGGAAATTTCCCTGACATAGCTCTGCTGTTTCTGTTGCAGCTGTTGGATTTCCTGAGGGGCAGGAGCAAAACAAGAAGACAGAAAGCAGGTAACAGGTTAACAAAGAAGGCCAAGATTGCAGTGATGGCAAAGAATGAAAAAAGTCAGGTGCTAAAGTAAATGAGTATCTGCAATGCACAGTTTCTGACATCCCAACTGAACCTGTGCTCCTGAAGACAATCTTATTATCCACAACATGACTTAAAACAAGTTACACAGTTCTGTTCTTTTCCTCTGCATGTCCACAAACAGCTGTCCAAATTGCAATACTTAGGAAGAATAAGATAATACTTAAGAAAGTACTATTTGCATTAGTCAGCTCTGTTTGGCCTGAAATACTGATATTTCTTCTGGTGAGAAACTTAAATAGGGAATAAAATTCTCCATACCTCATGTTCTCCACTCTACTGCTAACTGGGAATGTACCAATCAAAGAAGCCATTAAAAGAAAAAAAAAAAAAAAGTTACTTACTGCAAGCATTTCTTCTCTCTGCTTCAAAGCCTCTTTGATTTCCATGAACTGAAACTGCAATATGCTATGAGCGTGCTTCTCCCTCTCAAATTCCTGTGAATAATGGAATATTCACAAGATTATTATTAATCAAAAATAGCATTCCATCAAAAAGGGAAAAATAAGCCCAAACACAAAGAAAATGCTTACTGCAATGTAATTCTTGAATATCCCTCTAATCACAATCCCACAAGAGTACAATTTTTATTGAGTTTGTCCTTTTTCCAAGATGCTATTATTGCAGCAAATACAGAAGTGACAGGCATCGTTTAGCCCATTTCATAAGCTGAGCTGCAGGCTGAAGAGCTGTGACACTGCAGTGCTACAGACTGCACAGATGAATGGATGGGAATTTAACTCACTCTTCCCACATGGCCACATACTGAAAGTTAGCTGGACTTTTAAATAAAAAAGAAAAAAACACACTGTATCTTTCAGGAGCTAAGTTTTGAAGTGGGGTGTAGTCAAATGCCCCAAGCTACAAGAAGGCAATTCTGAAAACATAAGCCACAGTTTTCCTATTTAACACCAAATCACTAACTGAATTCATGTAAAACTTAATTCAACACTTAACCACGAGCTGCCTGAACTGTCTGAACTGCACAACTCTCCCATGGGCTGTCTGGAGACATTTTTATGTGTAAAACAGCTCCAGATTTACTTTAGAGATGGAATATAAAAGGAGATGTGATAATATCACGATTATCAACCAGCTAGAACATTTCTCCCCTTCCTCAGAAACAGCTTGGGGAAAATTCTCATTTGTATGATCACAAGTACACAATAAGCTGCTATTCACTTGCCTTAGCAGTAATTAAACCAGCAACTTGTTCAAAATTTTGAATAATAATTTAGCTGCCTCCTCCCAAAGATCTCTACCCCCCTTCAAACCTCTCCCTGTGATGTCCCACACCAGAGCTATTTACATACTTTACTTTTCTCTTCATATTGCCTCCTGGATTCTGCCAGCTGCTCCTCTAACTCTAAGAGTGCATCCTTCAGGGTGTCCACTTGGTACATAAAATTGGTTTTCTCATTGTCCAGCTGAGCATTTGACACCATAGCCTTCTTGTATTTCTCCTCAACTTCAGCTAGAGAGTCCTGCAGAGAACAAGCAATCCCAGTCAGAGTCAGCAATGAAGGACCCTTTGCCAACCAAGACCTGCAGTGAGAAAATAAAGCCCCAAACCACAAGCTCACTAAGTTTGCCTATGGAAAGCAGCATCAATCCTGTGCTGGAGGCTCCCCAGCTGTCCCCAAGGTCAGGAAAACCTCCCGTGTCCCCACCACACTTGTGCTCTCCAAGCCAGCAGCCTCACCTCAGCACGGATAAAACCCTTCCTGTTCTCTGCTGCTTCAGCTTCTGCCTTCCCGGGTTTCTCCCTTGTCCCTCCTCCCCCATTGGCAGCTCAAAGCAGCTGCTGAGGATGACAAGTCGGGATTTTTATTTTTTTTTTTTTAAAGGTAAACGGGCCTTGATCTAAGATCACTTTGGATGATCTGACACCTGAAATTAAGGCAGTTTGACAGCCACTTCACACTAATCTCAGGGATCCTTGCAGTGTGGGAACCCTTAAATACTGACTCAGGGATTAGAATTCACTGTGAAAGAGAAAGCTGCAGCTTTTGTGACCTGATGTGTGATTTCCCATTAGGTTTCCTAAATCACATCCCTTCTTTACAAATTTACTTTCTAAGATGCAATTCCCAGTATCCTGAAAACCCCTTCTACCAGCTTGATTCAAGTATAAGATACTGAGATATTTACAACAACAAATGATGGTAAAATAAACATCAGCATAACTTTTCAT
>JACBWW010000047.1:3980382-4062197 GCA_020086605.1 Lanius collurio
CCAGTGTGTTATCTCCATCCTCCTATCATTCCCTGTTCCAGGATGGGAGGTGCCTTTTACAACCAGTCCTATCTGAGGGATAACTCCAACAAAGCTGTTCACTTCTCCTTCCCAGCACCCAATTCACTGCCACGACTGGCAGCTTCCCCCTGGGAAAGGAGCCTGAAGGATATTCCACAGCTCACTCTGGCTTTAAGTACTCCTCACCTTGATTTCCCTGATGGATGCCTCTGTGTCAGCTGAGATGGACGTGTCCCCACTGCCTCTCCGTGAAGAAGTCCCCCCCAGAGAAGCCAAGGTAGCTGCTGATAAACTTGAGACAGTTCGTGCTCCCTACAATCACACACAGATAAACCTGATTAAAAACATCTTTTCCAGACAAATCAGGGGGTTTTAGCTTTCCCCTTTTCTTTTTTGTTTTAATACACCCATTACACCAATCCTTGCACTTCTAAATTATGCAGTTTTGATTAAAATCAAACTTTCTAAGAAGTGAAAAATCAAAATCAAGATTTAACAGAGGAAACTAATGAGAAAATGCAGATCAGAAGTATTTAAATAATATTGCAATGGGATTTTGCATAATTTAGCCTCTAACTATAAATTCTTAATTGGACAAAGTCTTTAGGGGCTACTACAAACCTGCCAGGCATTTTCAAAACTTGTAATAATATGTAATATTCTGTGGAAGCTTTGGAAGCTCCTCTCCTTTATGGATATTTATTTACTCTGAACCACATGAACTGTTCAAGTGTACTCAGGGTTAATGGAGTAACCTCCTCTTTTATTATGATGATTTATTTCTTTTTACATAAATAACTTAGGTCTTATAACCTAGATCTAATAAACACACACAGTATTTGTGTGGCTTGGCCTAAAGCAGTTTCAGCCAGCTGCTGTTGAAGGTCACCTACTTAACATCGAGTCAGCAGGGGATGAAAAGATTTTGGAGCAGAAGGCTCCAAAAATTCAAATTTTTGCCCCACAATGGACCTTAAAGGAGATTTCTGTAGACCCATGGCAAACTCTACCTACCAAAAGGAATGAAGAACTATTGTCAGAAGAATTGATAAGATGTTTCTTACCTTCTCAAAGTCTTTTTCTGGCCTTTCCTCAATCTGTAAAAGAGAGATTGAGAAGGAATCATTAATAGAATCCATAAAGGGTAAGAGAAAGCAGCAATATACCAGAAATGCCACCACATCCTCCCCTTCCCAAAAAGCAAGATACCAAATTAGACTTGAAATGTAAAGCTTCAAACCTGTGGAATTTCCCTGCTCAAGATAAACAGGGACTGCAACTTCAAACAGAGATCCAAGACTACAAAACTGATTCTTGAGTCAAATATCAGGGACCAACCCAAAGTCTAAGTAAATGGCTCTTTTAGGGTTTCAGTACTTGACTGCAATTTACTCATTTAGAAGAGAGATCCTGCACTAAAACTAGTCTAGAAGATCCCAAACAGTGAGAAAGTAGCATTCAGGAGGACAGGAAATTATCATGGATGCAGACAGCTTAAATGCTTAAAAGTTACAGAACATCTCCATCTAAAATGGAACTAAGTGTAAAAAAGATTGAATGAAATGAAAAACTCAGCAGTACTCAACAAGTCCTGAATTCTTCTTGGAACATTCAGCACAGTCAAGGTGGTTTCCCAAAAGACTCCTGGAAAATTAATGTCTTCCCCAGACCAAGAATGGTCTAATTGCCTAATGACTGGAAAAATAATCAGGATAGACCTGATTCAGGGGAAGGCAGGGGACAACTGAGGTTAAGTTGATAACTTCCATTGAAAACACACTCAAAACCTACATCTCTTTCTAATCAGTACACATTTGGCACAGTTGTTGGGGTTTTTTTTCTTTAAATTATATAGAATAATATGGGGATGATCCCATTCATGATTTTTCATGTTACCAATGTTACCCTACTAAAAAAAAATCATCCCAGAACTGAGAGATACCTGTTCCAAATCAGCTTTTTACACTGACATCTCACAGCTAAAATTCCCTATGAATTAGCATTAAGACAACTTAAGTCCGAGGCTTTGAAGCAAAATAAGCCAGACTTAAAGCACTAGATCTAAACTTGGCAAAGACATTGAATGCACAAAATATTTAGGGAAAACCCCCTCAAATCTGTGAATTTGGAGGCAATAAGAGAGGGTCATTAATGAAGGCAGACACTTAAACTCAGACCCAATGAACAAGAGTTGTGCAAACAGCTTTTTATTTCCATGCCAGACAGCTCTGAGGGCTGGGTCTGGCAGCCTTCTAGCCCAGCCAAACACTGTGTTGTTGTTTATCAAGGCAGCTGTGGCAGTGTCAATAGTGGCATGTGACAAAAGATTAGTGTGTACACACACATCCATCCCCAGAAATCTGCCTACAGCCTTTGCAAAATCTGTCTTTCAGGGCACAACTCTTAATATTTATTTTCCTTCAGCCATTTGCACAATGGCCTCTCTTTTGTGAAACAAAGTGCAGTCTCAGTTTTTAGCAAAATAAAGAAGGGAGCAAATATTGATATTGTTTTAATGATGCATCACATGAGTCAAATAAAAGCTTCCACTTACAAAGGGGAATGCTGAAGACGAGGTGGTGAGAGATACAACTACAGTGAGTATTTCTACTCAGAGCACTCATAACCACACCTGTGTGAAGCCTGCTACACCTTTATTGCAAAACTATCTTAAGTAATAACTTTAATGGGGCATAATCTTTAATAATGAAAGCTATTGAGTAACATCTGAAATTGAGATGGTTAAGAAGACCAAGCAGATCTCATTTTCCCTAGTGATGCCCTTGCACACATCCATTCAGTGCCATGAATGCCATACTCAAAAAAGTTTCTCCTCAAAACCAGTAACTATCCCTACCAATTTATTTAAATATTAACACTTAAAAACTCAATCAATTTTGAGAAAAGCCAGTTCCTCATACCAAAATAACATCCCTACATTACCTAGATGCCTCCTGCTACACGACACTTTTGTAAGCAAAAAGACAGTCTGAAACAAGCAGCATTTAATTTTATGGTTGCATGGCAGTGATATGCCAAAATCTGTCTTGTGGAAAGAGAGAAGCTTCTCTTAGGTTAATATTTCCTACAGCTTTCATCCTGCTCGTGTTTACATAAAGGTATTCACAGTATCACTCCTTTAAAAAGAAACTTCTCCTAAAGGAATCAGCCACTAGAGGGAACTCCAGGTTTCCAGCCTTCCCCAGTCCCCCTCTGGCAGTTGATTCAGCAATAAATGAAACAGAGAAAGGTCAGGAGAGAAATGTTTATTTTTATTTGACGTTGTACAGAATTCTTGCCCAAAACACTTACCTTCTGTATTAGCATTCAATCAAGAATACTGCAATTATTAAATAGGCTGAAAAGAACTTCTCCACCTTCACAGTACTCAGCACAGCCCTTCATAAAAATATCCTGGCTTTGGGACTTTTCCACACACAAATATACAGGACTGACAGAATACTTGCCAGTAAAGGAGATTTAAAAAGGGATTCACCTAATGGTACCTTTAATTTACACAATACTACCATTTCTCATTTGCACAAGGGTAGGGGCCTGTCTCTAATCACAGATTATCTTCCTCTTCACCAACAACTGGGGCAATTTGTACTTTAGTGTGTAAAAAAGCAGGAAAAGGAAGTAATTTTCCGAGGAAGTCCAGCACGCACATCTTTGTTTTGGCTGCTCTCTGCAAAATAAGTGCAGTGGGATCAGAGTTCAGCCTCCTCTGACAGCCATTTCGGAATAAATCCAGAGGCACATCCCAAAAATGTCAGCAATATCAGAGCTCACCACAGCTGGAAACATAACACGAGCAAAACCACCCCAGCAGCCTTTATATGGATAAAGTGCCTGTTTTCCATAGATTAAAAGGGTTAACCCTTGAAGCTCTTTGCCACCAGTGGAGTGTCCAGGCCAAGATGAATCCCTGCAGCACTACCACAGAGCATCCCACCAAACAAACACCTACTGCAAGTAAAGGGCTCTTATAATCACCAAAGACCAGGACTGAGGCACAGTTTCCAGTTTCCACCTCCTGAACAACCCTGGAGCTCTTCTGTCTGTGCCACGTCCCATGCTCGGGTATCAGAACAACTTCAGTGTTCAGCACGTGGCTATCCCTGCCCAGGTCCAGCTCAGATCTTGCACTTAGCTCAGCTTCCTCATGAAAGCAAGGGGGTTTTTTGGTGACAAATCAAATTAAGCTCATTTCCTGCCCTTAAAGTGGCACAGCACAGATTGAAATGGAAATATGGCCCACAGCAGAGAAAAGCTGTTAGGTTAGAGCTGAACACAGGATGGTATCTATGAAATCTGGAATAAAAAAGAAGAAAATAGGTACTGCAGTCAGTACAACCCCTCCTACAACCCCCATCTTACCAGTCTGATCAGCTGGGCTGGGCAGGCAGTAACAGAGATCCTGCTGTTTCTCCAACGACAGCCACCTTAACTCCAGCAATTAGCAACAAGCCTTTCACAGTCAGCAGGGGAAAACCACTGCTGAAATTTGTCAGGTCTGAAGAGGGTTTGAGAGAAGAATCTTCTCTCAGGAATGAGTGCTATGCCAAACGTCACTGCCTAAACAAACTTATCAGTCCCAGAAATGCAAGTTAGCAGTGCAGCAAATCCTCACTCCAGAGAGGCCCAAAGGCACATCCAGACTGTCAGAGGCAGGGCTAGGACACAACCAACCCTAAACAGATACAGAGAAGGCAAAGCTTCCTAAGTGCCTCCATCTAATTAGGTCTGTCAATGTCTTCATTTCATTTCTGGTGAGAACATGATGAGCTTCTGCCAATGGTCAAAGGTGTTCACAACTGGGCACTGATGGATGACCTGAGCACTGCATGGATGACCTGGATGCATGGGCACACTGAGGAGTGACAGGCTGGAGAGCAGCAGGGACCTGGGGATCCTGGTCAGTGGCCAGTTGGATCTGAGTCAGCAGTGCCCTGGAGCCAGGAGGGACATCCCTGTCCTGGGGCTCAGGCCCAGCATGGCCAGCCAGGCCAGGGAGGGGATTGTCCTCTGCTCTGGGCGGGGGCAGCCTCACCTCGAGTGCTGGGGCAGTTTTGGGTGCCACAATATAAGAATGATATTAAGCTGTCAGAGGGGGAAGGGCCTGGAGGGACCACACGAGGAGCAGCTGAGGGCATTTGGTTTGTTCAGGTGGAGCAGATTGAGGGCAGAGCTCCTCATGGCCTGCATCCTCCTCCCCTGGGGCAGAGCTCCTCAAGGCCTGCATCCTCCTCCCCTGGGGCAGAGCTCCTCAAGGCCTGCATCCTCCTCCCCTGGGCCAGCTCCCACCTCTGCTCTCTGTGCCCACGAACAGGACCCAGGGAGCAGCTGGAGCTGTCAGGGCAGGGTCAGGCTGGATCTCAGGGAAAGGTTCTTCCCCCAGAGGGTGCTGGCACTGCCCCAGGGAATGGGCACGGCCCCGAGGCTGCCAGAGCTCCAGGAGTGCTTGGACACTGCTCCCAGGGATGCACAGGGTGGGGGTGTTGGGGTATCTGGGCAGTGCCAGGGGCTGGGCTGGATGATCCTGGTGGGTCCCTCCCAGCTCAGGATATTCTACAACTCTGTGTGCTCAGGCTGAACTCCGACTGCTCGTGTTGCTGTCTGAGCCTCCAAAAGAAGGGAGAGAGCCAGGATGAGCCATCGTCTTCTCAGTGTAGCAAAATGTGCCCTCTCCTCTTGTTTTGCCTGCCTTGCCTTAGAAAGCCTTCAGATAAATAAATACTGCTGCGTTCTGAGTCTGTTTCAGATTTGGAAATAATTCCTTTTCACTCGTAGCTTCTTAATTTAAAAAAGAAAAATAACAAAACTCCTGCAATTCATATTAAAAACCCAGTTCTGCCAAAACACACTGAGAACTCAGGCACAAGGTTTACCCCCATCTGTACAGAAATATCTGATGTTTGCTCTCAGTAGTCTTAAGATCTGTACTTTATGTGAGGATGGTTTAATATTAAACAACATATTTGCATATCTGCAGTAACTGCAAGCACAGCAGATAATTACCAGTGGGGATAACATGAAACATGTTAAATAAATAAACAGCAAACTTCATTCACATATAGTAAATTCTTAAAATAACTACAAAGACAAATATTCACACATTGTGTTTAAGTATCTCCCTGCCTGTGACTGTATCACCAACATGGTAACACAAATGAGAACATGAGCTGTGCACAGCAGGAAAACGACTGCAGGAAAACTACTGCTGCTTTTTGCTCACTGTTCAGTGAACAGTGACAGGAGGGGGAAACAACATTCTGAGAAAAAAATTTCAGAGCCGTGGTGACAAACTGTTGTACACTTTAATTTAGAAAGTTCCATGGAATCATTCTCCACTCTCAAGCACCTGACTGAAAACGCTACCAGAACACTCTGAAGTCTGTCAGTAAAAGTGATCTCTCTCTCTGAGCAACAGGAAAAGCAATGTCTGTTTAATACAGGAAAAAATATCATAATCACAAGGTGCTGCTGGATTGACCCCGTGTAGTGTTATTTAGGATCAGCTAGACTCAATGTGACATTAACTCTCTGCTCTTCTTCGAGGTGACAGAGATAAGGGAAGCTCTTCACACCAGGCAATAAACTGCTAATTGAAACACAAAAAGGTAATTTAAGGAGTGCCTGTTGTCTCCCTGCAGAGCAGATTCAGCTTGGTGCTGACACAGCAAACCATCTCCAGCCACTTGCATACCAAGAGGCCAAAGTGCAAGCAGAGAATTTAAAATAAAAAAAAACCTCCCTTGCACCTCCCAGCATCTGTGATTCTTGTAAGCAACTTGCAGGAATGACTCAGTTGGAATACAGAAAACACCTAATGGAAACCAACTGCAGTGTGTGGGTAGCCAGTTCTTACTACCTTTCCAGAATTTGAATGGAATCCCTGTTTATTCTGATTAATTTTTGCTTTGGGGGTAATTAAAATTCAGTTTGCAAAGTCATTTTAGAAGTATTACTAATATAAGTTATATTCTGCAAGAACTCATAGCTCAGGGACTCAGGTTCAGGGGCTAATTAGAATACTGATTTATTTATAGCTCACTGGCTGCCATACATTATCTGATGAAAATCCTTCTGTTTTTTAATAATTTAAAAAAGTGGATGTACCCTTGGAACACCAAAACTTTGGAGCACACAGCTCAGTTCTGTCAGTTTTCAAAGGGCAGCCTAAAAAACTCACTCCCTGTGGCAAATTAACGTTGTTACAGTTTAGTTCACTGTAAGCTGCACGTTTCCTCTAGGAGACATCCTACTGCACTCAGCAGTTGTCCCCATGCTTGGACATAAATCAGGGAAGATACTCAGAGCTGTAAACAGCTACAGAGAGGAACAGCCACAGAGAGAAAGCACAATGTGCCATTAAAAAAATTAAAGACAGAAACTCTCTAAAAGCAAGGGATGGACAAGCCACAACTTCTGCTGGGTACTCCTTACCCTTCCAGCACCTCACCATGCTAAAGGCTGCAGTGTCTGGCACTTCACAGTCCCACAAAGATGTTCAAATCCAGCCTCTGGAAAGCCCTGCAGCTTTGCACCAAAATGCTGCTCACTGGAGAGAAACTCAACTGCTTGAATGCTGCAAGTAACAGTTTGGGTTTCCTGCTCCCCCAGAGGAGACACAGCACTTCCATCAACAACCCAATCTTTTCCACAATAACCTTGCTGTGTTTTATTCTCAATTTAAAGCAAATGTAGCATGGCCATGAGACTTCAAAGCGTACTTCTTGTTGTAAAAACATGTGCATCTTCATAGAAATCACTTCATTCCCCTCTGGTTTTCTTAAGCACTGCCCAGGAGGTCCAATTATTGAGGGACAGTGACCTCTCTGTACACAAAAGACCTCGAAGAAGAGAGGAATGAAACAGCTGAGGGACAAAGAGAAAGAGAGGAGCTCACCACTGGACTGGCCCGAGCAGAGCTGGCTCTGGAGGATGCCCGAGATCCCGAACCAAGGTAGCAGCTGTACTCGGAGGGCTGCCGCAGGAAAAGCAGGAACAGCACAGGGGAGAGAGGAGAAAGGCATTAGAACTGGGAAGGGAAGCAGGAGAGGATGCAGAGCATCTGAAATTAGTTAAGGAGATGGTTACATGCAGCTGGACAAAGGGACAGCAGTGGAAGTCAGAGAAGACTGGTAATTTGAAAATTAAGGCAAGCATTAATTCCACTAGCAGTTCAAGTAGAGTTTTGATTCAATTCTTAGGATACTAATGGTTTATTTTTATCCCTTCAGGTACCAGTCACCAGTAAACAATTCAGTTTTTCTACAAAAGGCTCCAGCCTACTGCTTTGCAAGAGCTCTGAGGCTCTCTGGTGAATCCTTTTCCCATGTTCCCAACATTGTGCACATATAAAATCAATTCAGGCTCCACAGGCCAAAGGAAGAAACGTCCATCTATGCAGGGATTAAAGTAAAAACTGAGATCAGCTCAGAGACTGAGTATTTCTCCTGGTTTCCCAGCACCTGCAGTCCTCATCTCCTGCCAAAGAAAGTCTTTTAGCTTTTTTTAAAAGGAAACACCTAAGCAGAGATGCAGGACAGGGCTGGCTGGCTGCTGACAAGGACAAAGAACGTGTCTACGCTGTTTTATTTCCAGAGGTTTTAATGCAGTGGAAGTGGAGCAGGGAAATAAAAGTTTAAAGCATCAGGGAAACAGAACTAGAACTCACTTTGGAAATAATGAGTTTATTTTAGAAGTGATTAGGACTGCTTCTCAGATATAAACACACAGAACTCTGAAGAACTATCATACTTTGGAGATGCTGTGGGGTTTTTAAAGTTTTTTTAATTAAGTCACCTGGCCACTACAGGAATCCCTGGACTCTTTAGCTTTACAGAAACAGCCAGGCCTTCACCAAGCCACTGCAGGGCTGCTCCATCATCATTAGTGACAGTAACAAAGCAGCACAGCATCAATTAAGCTTCCAGCACAAATAAATGGTGAGAGGGTAAGCTGGAAATAACCCCAGCTAGAGCACAAACACAAGGTCAGCCACTGACCACAAAACATTCCGTGCAAGGTGCACAGCCCTCAGCGAGCCCTCGGGCAGGGCAGTGTCCTGGGATGCACCCAGAGGGAGGCCCTGGCACAGCCAGTCCAGAGGAGCTGGGGCTGCCCCATCCCTGGAATGTTCAGTGTTGGATGGGGCTTGGAGCACCTGGGATAGTGGAAGGTGTCCCTGCCCAGGGCAAGGGGCTGGAACAAGGTGGCCTTTAATGTCCCTTCCAGCCCAAACCATTCTGGGATTTTATGTCTTAACACTGGCTTTGTGCACCTGATCATTTCAGAGGTGAGAATATGCACAACATTAAACTCTGCTGCACACTGTTCACAACTATTGCCAATCAAACAAGTCCTAAACTAAAGACAAAAAAGACTAAAGTAAAAATACAGGGTTTGTTTGGTCACCACAGTGTTTTATGTTTAACAAAAGAAGGGTTTAGAATAAATTTAAAACACCTGACAGGGAAAAATTTTTAACACTGGTGAGTCCCATATTAACATTTCCAGGCCCTATTTATTCTACAGCTGCTCCCTGTGCATTGCAGGGCTGACTATGGAATTAAGTGGCTGTGACCAAGCAAAGGCTACTTTCAGCCTCACCCCCTGCATTCACCTGCTCATCCAAAAACATTTTTTGGGAACAGCCACCCAAGTGACACTCCCTCTCCACGTTAAAAGTGCTGCAAGGTTCAGAGGCATTAAAATAACCACAGTTATTGTGACGAGGTGGCTCCCTCTGAGGCAAACCCCTCCTGTTTCAACTCCCTCATTACTACAGGTAGCAGGAACTGGAAGGGCTGGGTTACACACAGGGTTCCAAATACCTGTGGCACAGGCTGGGATGGGCATGGAGGGAGGGCAAGGAGCCCCAGTGTTTTAGTCACTGTTCCCTGCTCAAGCCACTGAGAGCCCGTGAAAGACCTGCAAACAGGTTTTGGGCTGCAGTTTGCTGTAAAGGGTTTCTCACAGCTGTGAGTCAGTGGGATGGCAAGAGGATGGCACAGCCCTTGAAGGACCAACAAATGCTCAGTAAGCATTCCTCAAAGTGTTTCCTCCTCCAAGCTAATAAAAATGTAATGCTTAAAGTCACATCAATGCTCTGCCTTGAGGCTTTTCACTCTTGTGGCCTTAGATGTTTTTTGTTTGCTGGGTTTTTTTGGTTGGGTGGGTTTTGCTATCATCAGTGAAGGGGATGAGAGGCAGAATAAGCAGTGGGCCCACAGAGGAGGGCTTAAAAATCAAAACATTGGCTTGTTTTTTTTTTCCCCAGGTGGACACAACAGCAGCAGATGGACTACCTGGCCCAAGCACCAACAGAAGAGAAGAGGTGAAGGCATTTTCTGCCTTTTAATCTGTAAACAGACTCCTGGAGTTTCTCTTTTTTGAAAGGAAATGATTTATATGGTCATTCCTCTTACTGTTGCTCCCCATCCATGACAGAGCCATCCACTCTCAGGAACATGTATTTTGGAGGCACTGTCACATATATGAATTAAAATATATTTGAATATAAATCCAAGAAACAAAACCAAGCAAGCTATATCTTCACACAAATCATTTAATTCACACTGCTTACGTGGAACTGATTTTTAATTTTTTGGCTGATTATTTCTAAAATTTGTATTTTTCTCAGGTTTGAAAAGAAGACTTAAGTCTCAGGGAGGGAAAGAACTTCATGTATGGCCTTTCCAAGGTGTTTTATGTGCAAACCAAGCACGAGGCAGAACCAGATTCCCTGTCCCACAGAGGGGTGAGTTCCCACTGATCACTACTCATTATTTCATGGAAACCCAGGGGAATGGTGCTGCCACTTCTTCTGCCTACAGCAGCAGGCCCTGGATGTCACACAGGCCGTGTAAAACGTTCCTCAGCCCAGCAAAGGACAGACACAGAGCAGGGAAATGCAGAAAACCTCTTACAGCACGGGAACTGGGGGCACTATAGCGCCGGCTCCCGCTGTAAACGCTCTCCTCGTACACAGACGCCTACAATTAAAACACAGAGTGAGCACAGGAGCAGCAGCTCAGGCTGCAGAGTCACAAATTCACCAAGGACACGTGGCAATGAGCAGGATGGGCAGGACAGGGACATCTCCTGTGTGCAGCCACAAGCAGCATGCGAGGGAAGAGCCAACACGGCCTGGGGAATGGCACGGGACACGTGCAGGGTCCCACACACCCCACAGGCCATCGCACCCCATGCGTTGCCAACCCCTCTGCCACGGTGCCAGCTCCATGGTCACCTTAATTCAACACTTCCACTGCCCAGCCACACAATGGCTACATCAATTCTTAAACTGTTCCCATCTGTTTCACCTTCATTGCTGGTGCTGGCGGTGAGAGGAAAAGCTCCCACCTGATGAGCTTCACTTAGCAGCCAGTTTGGTAAATTAATAAAAGAGGAGGAAAATGCAGATTTGAAGACTGAGTCCAGTTTAGCACAGAGATATTATGGCTCAGGAAGCACAAGGGGAGTAGGAAATTCTACCTTTAAGCTTTGAGAAAAAATTCTGAGAAGCTCATTTTAAACAAGAAGGCAGGAATTTGTCTGAAAAAATTTGTGAACAGATTTTTGCTAGTTATTAAGCAAGCAGAAAGAATTGATGTTGCCTCTCTGTCCTGCTCCTGCTAATACACCAAGGAAGACAACTCTCTCCACACAGACACGACACCTGTGGCAGCATCACAACCCCACAAGCAGAATCCCAAGAGGAATTAAAGGAAGGACCAGCAAATCCAGGTGTGCACAAACAGCATCACACACGTGGCATTCAGAGGGATGGGACACCAGGGTGTGAGACAAATGCACCCGACAGGAATTACAGACAGGGGCAGGAGACCACATGTGCATGGCTGGGGGTGAGTGGCTCTGGGGTTGGTGTTCAGAGCATCAGCACAACAAACCCTGTAACTCCTGGCTGGCAGGGCATCGCTGTACAGCAGGGAGGGCTGAGGGAGACAAGCACAACACTTTTTTTTTTTTTTTTTACTTGGCAGAGAAAATGAAACAAAAAAAAGGCGCCTACAGCAGAATTAACCCTCTTGGTGAGAGATTAGGATCACTACACTACAACAGAAGGAAACTCTGTACAGAGAATATTAGTCATCTGCACCATAAAAGCATTAGATCTCAGCTCCCAAAGAATAAGAATACCAAGCAGACACGTGCATTTCCTACAGGAAGGGAGGACACGACAGTGTGCAAAAGAAAACCAGCATAATTTAATTTTAGGTTGTTAAGCTGTTACTGTCTCCCACACATTTGTACACAGGAGCCAGAAATGGGGTTTCTCCTCACTTCAACCAAAGCCAGAAAAAGAGCTACACACAAGTGCTTCAAGGTACACACTCTAAGTGTTTCACACAGCTGTAAGATCATCTCCTGTGTATTTTATTATTCACAAATGCAGAGAAAATCCAAATAATTCAAGAGAAAATCACAAGTGCTTCAGTCAGAGCAGCTTGAAACAAGTGTTAGTAACCATGCTCCCCCGAGATGCAGCAGTTGAACAAACTCAGAGCACTCGCCGTGTCTGGCAGAGCTGGGTGCAAGAGAGACTCCAGCAGTGATCCCAGCCCAGGGCTTGAAGCCAGGTCCTGCTGCCAGTGCCCCACTCCACATCCCTGTGCCGTGTCCCCAGGCAGGACCTGGAGCACTGCTGGAGCTCTGCTGGCACTGGGCTGGCCGAGCTTTGCCACACACAGGGGACAATCCAACCTCCCGGGGCTTTTACAGCTTCACTCATGTTCTTCCAGCACTCTGGGAATTGCTTCCCTGTAATTTCATGTTGTGCAGACTGGATTGTCTCAAGATCACTAGATTGACATGCTATGCAGAGGAGCTGCCTCAAATTGAGAATTCCAGGCAATTAAGATTTCCCTTATTTTTCCAGACCTATTGAGGCCAATGGCAGACAAGGAAAGGGAGGAGCAGCAAAGGAAAACTGATTGTGCTCATTTGAAAACAGTTTTCCATTACTCACTCCAATCTTAAAAGGTCTGATTTGTTTGGGGTTTAAATTTCACTAAAAAGAGCTACAGAGACTCTTGACAATTGGTCCAAATTGATTCCTAAGTACAGGAGGTTGTATTATCCAAACAAAGTCCAGGCCAGGTGAAGCCAGAGGGCAACAGACCCAATTTCCATTTTGGGAAGAAAGCTGAGATGTGGAAGCATAGCTGGTGCTGGGGAGCCCCACGTCAGAGTAGTACGAAGCCTGCATTAACAAACAAACAAAAAATGACTCCTGGAGAACTCAGCTTCATTCTTTATTCCTTTAAATGGGAAGCAAATGTAAATTAGGTGATTACAAACTGCAAGCAGTCTAAGTGGTCACAGATGCAAAAGGAAGAGAGAACTGCATTAAAGCTGTGAGGATGTGTAAAAATTGTGGGACCTTTCAGGCACTGGAAAAATGCACTGGTCAGAGAGCTGGTCAGCTTCCTCCTGAGATCCTGAGGAGTTTGTTCCCTGTCAGCTACACCCCCAGGAGAAGGTGAGACCCTGGGACATAGAGAGCAAAGCCAGGGACCAAAATTGCTGGCTGTGCCCAGCAGGAAACGTGAGCAAGCCACTGTCAGATATGGCAAGGCTGAGTGGGGAGATAAATCCTCTTTGAGAAGTGACACTGTGCACATGAAACACCTTCTTTCAATTAAACACCTTCTCTCCCTGCTTCTACCTTGCAGCCAGTCACCCCTGCACTTTTGGTCCACTTAGGGGATCTTAATGAGGAATGGCTGCTCTGAAAGATCTCATGCCTTCACCTCCTTAGCTGCTCTCTGCTTTTACACCTATTCCCTGACACTTTTCCTCTCCAGACATTTCTCACAGGGGTCTAGACAGCCAAGGTTCTCTGCTTTCAGCAGTCAGCCCCAACTTATCCTTGCTTCACCACTGTGGTCCATGGAGGTGATAATTTCTTCACAAAGCAGGGAGATCTGTGGCAAATCAAAGACTGCTGTTTGCTTTCCTCTCTCACTGCAAGCACACAGATGTTTGGATATGACACAATACCCACAGGTACAGGCTGAGGGTAAATCATTGTCCGACCTCAAAAAAACCCTAAACCCAGAAACAACCAACCCACAAACCAAACCCCCCTAAAGAATGCCTGTAAAATAAGACTTTTACTGAAAGGAAGCCTGAACTCAACTGTAAGAAATTACTTTCATTCCTACTTAGGGAGTTTGCAATCTGCACATGGACTATCTAAGCACAGGGCATTAATCACACTTAAGGGATCACTGCAAGTGCAGTGTCCACATGGACATCAGTCCATTGTGTGACTTAAAGTTGGACATCTACTTTGGAAACAGCCACTGCCAGCAGGATCATCACTTCCCTGCTGTCCAGAAGAATTTTCCTCTTTTTTCATTTTTCCTTGTCCTTTATGATTCAGCTTGGGCTTTTTGGAAAGAATATTCCTAAAAAATGAATTGGCATCAATTTGGTTTGAAGTTTCAGCTCTTCTGAGTTACCCCCAAACTTTCCTCCCCCTCCTAATTAATGATTACTTCAAACAGCAATGGAACTACAAGGAACTAAAGATGCTGCTGTAATTAAGCTCTACTCAGACTAAACCTCCACACTGCAAACCTTAATTCCAGGATGATTTTAAATTATTTAAATGGAAACCAAACAACTTCTTCCCCCTGGATGACTTCCTTGCAGACATTTTGCTCTCCCTGCAGTCCTTGGAGCACTGGAATATGGCAGCAAAGAATAAGAACATCATTTGTCACCAGTGCTACAGAATAAAGCTCCTTGAACTCATCAAATGGGCCAGGAAGGGTGCCAGAAACAGGACAGGCTGTCTTCTTAGCAGTTCAAGTAACAGTATTTCATTGTCTTTTATCCACATAATGCCAGCTAAATGATATGGCAGCAACAATTTAAAATGGATGTGAAATACCAGGTCCTGTTTCACTGTTTATCCAGGCCCTGCTTAACTCCGTGCCTTACAAAGTAACCCCCTGAACTCTCTCCACTATTGCTCAAACACTTGGCTAAATGGAGGCTTAAAAGGAGTTTATTTTTCGCCTAAACACTGAGCTTTAGGCTGCATACCGCTAAATTTCTTTAGAAGCCTTGATAGCACAAAGATTAACAGGCTCTGAGCTTTTGTCTGGCTTTTGTTAAAATAAAGGGGAAAAAAAATACCAAACAGTCCCCCCTCTGGCCCCAGGCTGTGCTTGGACAACCCCTTTAAATCATTTGCACAAACCCCAATATTTAACAAAGCCAGGAGCTGCTGTAATTGATACACAACATTTGTGCTGGAACAGGAGGGAACACTGTGACCTGCATCCTCACAATGCAGTTAATAATTAAGCTTTTTTGAATTAGAAATAAAAGTTCATCTATGTTAAGTAGCTAAGTGGGAACACTTGCACTGGGCTCTTCACCTCTGTAGGCGTTTCCAGAAACCCTAGGATATGGTTTATAAAGGAAAAAAAAAATAACCAAAGGCATTTAGTTAAGCAAACTTCAAATAAACAACGTGCATTTGGGGCAAATTCAAAATCCCAAGTCCATTTTAACTATGTAAATCTCAAGGCATGGACTAAATTAGGAGAGTCAGTGCTAGAGCATGGTGTGAACACCTTGCAGAGGTTGAAAAGCACTCATTCTGTTTCCAGCCTGTGGAAATCTTCCCTGCCAGTGCTGTACAATGTAATTTTTACCCAATTTTGTTTTACAAGTGGTTCTGGCATTCAAGATCTTTCTGTACCAATTTCAGAGACTCCCCTTCCCACTCATGGCCTGATTTTTGATTTTTTATTTCTCCCAGACAGCTTCTTGCTACACCTCCAGTGTCTGACAAACTCCAAACCCACAACATGCAAGACAGGAAAAATCTGCTTTACTGCTAAAAAGAATTTGCTAATTAGGTTAATCCCATTAAACAGAGTAACAGAATTTTATAGCAATAGAAATAATCTACTAACCCTGCTAGATTTTCTACTCTGGGATGATCCATACACGTCTTCCTCATAACCATTGGTCTGTTACGGAAGGAAAGGAAAAAAAAAGACAAAAAAGGAGAGGAAAAAAATTGACGTAGACCCCAAAGGGAGTTTTTAAGCAAATGTCATCACTTATGAAAAGCAAAGGCAGAGACAGAACTTTTCAAAGAGACACCAGGAACAGGAGCAGTGTGGGATTAGGTCATGATTTCAAACATGAGGACACGAACATTTGTGTCAATACCTCTGTAACAGCCAAAAATGTCAAGGATACTCCTGCTTGCCCTTTTTGATCCCCTTTTTTTTTTTGTCTCCCCTATTATTACTGGATATATGTATATATATATATATATATATATATATATATATATATATATATATTCAAAGACTCTGTGAAGGAAATAGGGGACGAAAAGGGGACAAAAGGGAGATCAGAGAATACAATAAAGGACATGTACCACCATAGCTGTTTATACCTCGGGCAGCTAAGCAACTAAAAAGCAGCAAATTGTAGTAGGAGAATTAATTCTATTTGAGAAATCCAGCTTAGTAAACATGCAGTGCTGTATAAATACTCTTTGATTTTGAGCATCAAAACTAAACCCAGACAGTGGCCATCTGCCACACCCCGGGATTCTGCAGCAGTCTCAGGGCTAGTAAGAGATTTGGGTGGGCTCAGCTGTCCTCCCTGGTGTCAGGAAGATGTTTTCCCTCAAAGGAGCAAAAACAAACAGGCCCAGAAGGACTGTTCCATAAACAGGGTGAGGTGCTTCAAATCCCTATGGCAGCAGTGCTGGGAATAAAACAAAACAATGACAGTGACTCAGTCCTTAGTCTGGGAATGTGGTGGTGAAGAGAAGAGGACAGACCCAAAAGTCACCTCAATCGATAGCATTAAAAGCTCAGGTTTCCCCAGCAATTCACTGTTCTGGTATCACCTCACAACGAGCCCTGGTTTAACACTGAAAACAAGGAAGCACTCTGTGTATTTGGGGTGGGGTTTAGTGGAAATTTAATTAGAATTTCCATTCAAATTGAGTTTTGAAGTCCATGTTCTAATGCGTCCCTGAAATGAAAATCCACTAGAACCAATCTGAATCAATTTCTAAGAGAAATATTTATCATCTACTATACAGCAGCTTCCATGAAAAATTAAACAAATTAACTTAGAAGTCAGTTCAGAGCCAAGCTGGGAAAGCTGCTTCTGGGAAAAGCTTAGATTCTCTATTGAAATGCAATATTATCATCCCAAATGGAAGGCAAACATCCAAGTTTCTTTTTTTTCAAGAATTGATTTCAAATACTGCCATAGCCTTCTCACACAGCTTGGCTTCTTTCCAGTTTTCACCAGTTTATTTTTTTTTTCCAGACTCCCTGAATTTCTCAAACACTCCCCTGAAGAATGGTTAAAATGGATCTCCAGCAGCTGAAGGCAACGCTGCAGCTCAGCCTCAGCACCCTGTGCACACCAATTACCTCCACCACCCCTTCTATTGCTACACCAAGGAACTGTTTGCTGTTCTCACCTGCATAATATTGACTAAATGTAATCTCAGATCACTATCTGAACCATCCTAATGCTTTGTAATAGTACCTCATTTTTCCCAGATGTGGTATTCCTCATTTGTTTTTACTGTTATTCCATTTTGACAAGTTGTCTCCTGTTTATCGTCAGTATTTTCAGTCTAACCTTGCATGAAACTGCCTTCACTCCCTGCACTTAAGACAGCCAGGCAATACAGACTCCTGGGGAACTGCTTTTCCCTCCTTAAAAAACCCAGATGATGCTGTCTTAGATGAGAATGGATCCTTCCCAGCTGTCTTGTTTTCTAACAAAGTTATTTTCCAACTGTACATTCCTTTTACAAGAATGAGATCCGGCCCAAGGTTTCCCTTGATGTCCCTCAGAGACACGCCAAGGGCCCTACAGCCAACTCACAGTAACAACCTTTATGCCCTTAAATAATTACCCTGCTTAGGAGCCCCAGTTGAATTGGCACGATGAACTTTCTATGAGCCCAGGTTAACTGGTCATCACTTTACAGTTCAGGGCCTTCTAAAGGAATCTGCCTCATCTGCCCTGTGGCTTTCAGATTTCAGCCTGAAGCCCCAGAGCTGAGGCCATTTCCCCTGCTTCTCTGACCCATCCTCTCTAGAAACCTCTCCAGTGCATATTTTTGAAGGCAAATGCTCCAGGCAGCTCTTGGAGAGCAGGGTCAGTTTTATCAGACCTCACTGACCTTTGTTCTAGGCTGTGTTTACATGCAAAGCATCTGACCCTACCCCTCATGGAAACTGGAACAAATAAAACTGCATACTAAAGGCTAAAATTACTCCATTTTACTTCTTCTCCCTTCAGTGACCCTATTCCTCACTGGATTTTCTTCTTGCTTTTGACAGACAAAGAAAACCATTTCACTGCCATTATGTTCACTTCTGCTTGTCATGTTTTTTACCTCAGGCTGTGGCTCATGCTGCTCCTTTCTCAATCCAACATTCAACTTCCAGCCTTCAGAAAAATCCTCTGCTCATTTCCAGTGTGCCAAAGAACCCCAGCCCAGCCTCCACCTGCAATGTAGGGCCTTCCCTCCACAGAAATACTCCTACTTTGCCCCCCTGAATTGCTCCCCATAAGATTCACCTATGGCAAGGGGTGGAACAAGATGGGCTTTAAAGGCCCTTCCAACCCAAACCATTTGGGATTCTATGATATTCCCTCAATATTCCCTATTTCTGTGTCATGCTACAGCTCAAGTCATGTAGCTCCAGTAAAGTTCTGAGGTTTTCCACGTGCAACACTAAGGCAAGAGTTTGGATTCTCCACGTTTTGGAGATGAACTGATGCTCATTATTCTCTAGCAAGTGCTGATAGTGTATCCTTGACATGGGGCTGGCAGCTCTCACACCTGCACACGCTCCTTGTCCTACCACAGCGGGTTTGTAGGCAAAACCCTCTCTGAGACAGATAAAAATACATACTGCTTTGGAGTAGTTCTTCTTTTTGGTCCTCTCACTCTCTAATCCAGCCTGCAGTGGGATTAAGAATGCAGGGTGAGAAGATCAGTGAGTCTGTGCACACCCATGCAGAGGCAGGCATGCACATCCCCATGCAGGAACAGGAGCCCAGCTCTGCACGGCTCAGCGAGCACCCGGCAGCGAATCCACCCTCAAACGCCCAGTTATTAGGGAATATTGTTAAAATGATGAGAGCACTGGTAAATTTAGCAGCCACAGTTCCAATCAGTCATGCTTGCTGGGTTCAATGAACAGAGCTAGCAGCTGTCCATCCTGACTGGATCGATACAGCCACGCAAAATCCAAAGGGGTTTGAACTGTTCCGGGATGTGGGGCACGCACAGAGAGAGGCACTGCACTCCTAACTGCAAACAGCACTGGCAACCACAGGGGAAAAGCAGGAGAATCCACAGAACTGCACTCCCCAGATGGCTCCCTGCAGATACCAGGACACCTCTAGTTCAAGACAAGGCAGCAGGAAATATTTTAAACTGAGCTTTAATCCTCATTGACCCTTTCTGTTCTGTCAGGAGTCAGCTTTATGTCAGTGTTCATGAGAGCAAATACTTGCTGTGGTAGCATTGTTATTAATCTGATTTTGTCCTCTAAACTGAAGGTAACACAAGCTGCAGTTTGTCCTGTCACCTCTGCTAGATCTATTTACAGTGAGTTTATGAGAGTTTAGTTCCATTCCAGAACTGTGCTGAAATAAATCCAGACACATCTGGTCCAAAGATGGACAGGCTTTAACAGAGACAGTCTTTTAGGGGAAATCCAAGCCATTCTGCTCTGTCCTGTAGTAACTACTGAGCTAAACCCAGCTCAGATCTCTCTAATCATTTGTCACTTCTCATCTGAAGTGTGTCAGAATGGGAGGAGAGGGAAGTGGCATCCTGACATCACAGACCACAAACTGCCTCAGGATCCTTCCAGATCACCCTTTCTCAGAGCAGTTATTACAACCTGTGTTAGCTTCTTCTTCATGATTAGTTTTTGAACACACACACACACACACTGCAACTTGCAGACTATTCTCACCACTGGGTAGGTGCTGGCATATTCCAAATGAGACTGTAAAGGCATGAGAGGAGAGGAAAATCAGAATACAAAGGAAAACACAAGTTATGTCAATCAAAGGAACTCCCCAAACCAAAACAAACAGCAAATAAACACAGAAAGAAGCAGGGAGATGTAAACCCCAACTAAAGAACTTTGATAATGCAGGACTTCTTGCACAAAGGTACAAGTTTGGAAGTTGGGGGGATACAAAACAAGGATGCACAAATTAATCACGAGGGACTGATAACACAACAATATTTCATGCTGATGGTGTTAAGATTAGAGACAGACAGCTGGGACATGGGAGAACCAGGACAAATGAAATAGAAAAGGGACAAAAGAGAGGCTCGAGAGCCTCAACAAACACAGGCTGATGTGACTGAGCTTCCCTAGGAAGATCTGCATGAGAAAGAATTGAACCTGCAGAACTCCTGAGACAGGAGCAGTGAGAACTGTTGATGGACTCAGGATCATCAGAAAAGCTGCTGTAAAAGCCAGCACTCCAAGGAGCCCTGGACCCTGTTTACAGCACAGTCACAGCTGGGGAGCTTCAATCAATTTGCTGGCCTGATCTGAGCAACATCTCTGGAGGTTCTGCAGTGTGGATTGTTGCCGGCTCCACCAGAAGGGTCCAGAAGCTCCCCAAAAGCTACCTCAGCACATCTCTGGTGCCTGCAGTCCAGGCATCCACTTCAAAAATATTCCAGGAGAAAAGTCCAGAGTGAAACCCACACAGATTAGCCGGGTGGAGAAGTCGTAAGGAGAAGTGAATGTCTGGTATTGGCTCATTTCAGTGAAAACTTCCTGTACAGAAGAGAAGCAGAGCTTCAAAAAGGAAGCCCTGGCACCACCAGCCCCTCGCAGTGCAAGGAGCCTGAGTGCCAGAGATGGAAGATGAATTTTCCAAAACTGGCATCCTGCAATGATGGGAGGAGAGCGTTTCAAATATCTGAAAAAACAACATCATTCAGAATTCTCCAAGTCATTTTAGAAATCCTTCATGGACACATGGTAACTGGTTTTGGTGCTGTCTTCAGGCTAAAGCAGCCCCAATGCCAAATTGGACACTAGAACTCAGATAATTTTTTAAGGTTGGTCAAAGTTTATGGGGTTTTTAGCTTTGTTATTTTGAAGACAGATGCAGCAAGAGCCAAACCTTCACAGACTAGCCAGAGTTGTGGTCAAATTACTAAAAGCATCTCCTGTAAATCCACACTGGGAAAATGATCGGAGAGAGACAAGGGCCTGGAGTGACAGCAAAGGGAGGAATGGCTTCAAACTGACAAATAATAGGATTAAATTGGGTATAATGAAGAAATTCTTCCCTGTGATGGAGCTGAGGCCCTGGCACAGGTTGCCCTGGGAAGCTGTGGCTGCTCCCTGGAAGTGTCCAAGGCCAGGATGGACAGGGCCTGGAGCAGCCTGGGCTAGTGGGAGGTGTCCCTGCCCATGGCAGGAGGTAGAACAAGATGAGTTTTAAGGTCCCTTCCAACCCAAACCATTCTGTAATTCTATCAATCAGCTGTGAATAAATCACAATTGTGAATTTCAGTTCAGACTGGCAAATATTTATGTGCTCCTACAATCCCAGTGACACAAGAATGAGGGAAGGAAACTAAGCCAAAACTTCTCCTGTGCCTGCCAAAATGTCAGCACACACACCAAACACTGCTTTATGGGGACAGGGCCTGTGCAACATCACTGAGAAACACCAGAGTGGATGATTTCAGCCAGATCCTTCTGTCAGACAAGGACATTCCTTGCAGAAGTACCAGGAATTTGGGGCCATCCCATGGAGCAGCTGGAGGCTGCTGTTATCACAGCCTGAAGGCACGTGGGCAGCCCTGAGAGTGCTCAGGGAAAAAGGGTCACAAAAGCATCTCCAAGGGATGGTGTGGAGGCAGAATGCAAGGCTTCTGCTCTTTAAAAGTATATAAAGCACAGGATTGTGTTGCAAAAGCACCTCAGAAAGAATCAGTGGTGGATTTCCATGAAGAGAAGGTGTTTCAGATGAAGATGTGCTATAAGCACAGAGCCAGTGTGTTGGCATCGTTACAGCCAGGCACAAACAACCCATTTGTGTTGTCATCACCTTCTAAACAGATAGAATTGATATTTCAACTGAACTAGAGACTTTTTTTCCCTCCAAAAATCACTTTCATAAACATGTCAACATTTAACCCTAATTAAATAAACACCGCTTTTCACGTTCAGCTCTGCAGAGAGGCTTTTCTTCACTGAATCTTTAGAGCTTTGAGGCATCTCCTAGCTCTGAAAAGCACTCAAGTTTGTCATCTTGAGGAAAAAAAAGGTTTGAACAGCATTTCATAAGTAGCAATAAGGATTCCACAAGAAAGGGAGCAAGGCAGCACTTTATATTTTTAAGCACATTTTGTGAAATTCTACAGTGGGATCTCTGCAGCAGCAATTTTTAATTTATTTTTTTTTTAATGAGTCTTCTAGACTCTATGTTCTAACAGAGTTCAGGTTTATATAAGTGTGTGTTATCTGGGAAAATACTGTCTGGATATTTTGAGGAAAAAACTCTTGGAACTTTTCCTGCAGATAAGTACTCAGTGCTTTACTAATCCCACCCTCCACAAAACTCAGGCCTGCAGATGAATTTCAAGGATTTCTCAAGCATTTTTAAAGCAGGCAACCAGTGACAGGATCTCAGGGAATGGCTGGAGCTGAGTTAGGGGGATTTGGGGTTAGATCTCAGGGAAGGGTTCTTCCCCCAGAGGGTGCTGGCACTGCCCAGGCTCCCCAGGGAATGGGCATGGCCCCGAGGCTGCCAGAGCTCCAGGAGTGTTTGGAGAACGCTCTGAGGGATGCACAGGGTGGGGTTGTTGGGGTGTCTGTGCAGGGCCAGGAGCTGGGCTGGATCCAGTTCAGGCTACTCTGCTATTTTATGAGCATTCACCTACAATTCCAAAGCACTTAAGAATTATTTCCACTGACCGATCGCTTCTGGCTTCCTGAGCTAATAAACACTGACCCCACCAGCACTTCCCAAATTTCCAGTATCAGGAGTGAAACAGGGGAGCTTACAAGGTGCCTGCAGATACCAATGTGCTGGCTAAGTCCTTCCTGCAAGAGTCAAGAGCAGTGACCACAAAGGGTCCTGCACAGGGCACGCACTGGAGGCAATCAGTGATCCACGTGTACGTGAAAAAACCCAACATGGAACAGGTCAAGACCTTGGAAGGACGACACCCCCTGAGTGTGGGGGCACAGGGGGACAGTGACACCTGTACACAGACATGCACACAGAGGTTGCACAGTTTACCAACCCTCAGGCTTCCACGGCTACCCACTGACATGCGCTCATCTTCATCCGAAGCCTAGCGAGAGAAAGCGTAGAGACAAAAAAACAGTGAAAAGAGCACAAGGAACAGGCACTGAGGCAAATGCTGATGGCTTTGATGGGACAGGAGGAAGGGAAAGATGCACAAACTCAATGTCTTTAAAAAAAGAATTGCATAGAAACTACAAGCAGAAAGCAAATGAAATCATACCCAGCCCAAGAAACACTGTCAAGCATTTTACTATAGGGTGAAGGAAGAGCTTGTGCTCAGGTGTTTCCTGCTCTATGCACTTAGCCCTCTGGCTCAATAAATGAACATTAAACACTCCAAACAGGTTACTTCCCCACTTTCCACCCCCTTTATTCTTGCACATTTGCAAAAGCTCCCTGGGCTGGGGAGAGGGCAGAGAAGTCAGGAAGTGGCTTTGGGGTTTTCACTTGCTGGGGGTGGCGGGAGTTTGTTTTGTCTTTTCTTTTGAGAAGGAAGTGCCTCATACATGTCTGTTTTCTTAACCTGAAACGTCTGGCTAAATAGAAAAAGCAAAAGTAGGTACTGACCGAGGCATTTCTCCGGGCTCTACGGGAATAGCGCTCACTGTCTTCCTACCAAGGCAGCAGAGAGAAAACAGAGGGAGGCATTGAGAGGACAGCCACAGCAACAGAGCGCTCCAGAAACACACAGGGAACTCCAGCCACGCTTAGGAACCAGTACAGTTACACCAAACAACAGGAGGTGACACCCTATCAAAGCAGAAAAAACCCTCCTCCCTCCTCTGTGACCCCAAATTTCTTCCCCTCTGCTACACTGGAAACGCCGTCGGATGTTTTACATTTCAGCAAGCTGATTTTAACAACTTGATCTGCTACTGAGCTTAGAATCAGCAGTAGAAAATAGCAAAAAAAAAAAAGGTTTCAACATTGTAGTCAACAGATTCTCACAGGTGAGCTGATTTCCAAGCAAGGGAATTGCCAGTAAGGTGGAGTTCTGTTTATCCAGCAAGGATCTGAGGAGACTCAGTGTGAGCCTGGGGCACCTCGGTGGGTGGGTGGTCCATGCAAACCAGTACTTCCACTGCTTGATTATTGAAGGCCAATGAATTTGGGGAGTTTGGGAAGTTACCTTCCACACTGGAAGCCAGCTGTTTGGTTTTGCCTTTTCCAGTGTGCACTACTCAGCTTTGCAGGGCAAGGCCACAGCTTTCATCTGGCACGGCTGCTAAGTGATTTTATAAACTTAGGGCTGCAAGACATTTGAAGTAAATGACTTCCAGCTCATTAGCAACCTCTTCATCTCATATGATGGGAGATAAAACAGTCAGGTGTTGCTAGTGGCCAAGTTTGTAGCTGGTATCCAATGGCTTTAGCAAATTCTAAAATCCAGGATGTTGCATTATTGAAAAAAGTGAGGATTGCCCCCGTAGCAGTAATAATTCCTCTCAGGGATTCCCCTGGGCCAGTAAGTGCAAAGGGAACTGAAGCAGCATGAGTGAAACTTGCCCACAATTTACCTAAAGGTGGATTTAAGAAGTCTCAAATGGTGATGAAACCCACAGAAAGTAAAATGAGCACAAATCTTCCCTGTATCCCAAGGGGCTTTACCAGGTCTTTATCCCAACCTAATCTTCCAGCGATAGCATGGACACAGGCCTGTAAAAAGAGATGGCTCTAACCCAGTCCTTGCCAGTTTTAAGCTGATCAAAAGTCACATTTCAGCTGGAAAAGCAAGACTGTGGGATTGCTTGGAGCAGAATTCACACTCCCAATGCATGAAAATACCTCCTCAGAGGGACCTCAAACTCTAGGAACTACACAGAACTTCAACACGCAAAAGCTGCTGAGCTACGTTGATCAAGTCCTACCATCCATTGCTCGATGTCTCCCCACTTAGTATCCAGACCATAATATTTCTACAGACAGAAAAAGGAAAAAAACCAGAATTTAGATGAGAAAAGCAAACACAGAACTCTTAGACATGCACTGCCAAGCCACACAGCCCCACACGAACGTGCCAGGGAGAGCTGTGCTGAGTGCACCGGAGCCCTCCCACAGCACATGCCTGGGAAAAGCTGCCTGGAAATGGGAAAGGGGAGTTTGGGGATGACCAGGGTGCTTGGCAGCTTCTTCTCCCTCAGCACTGCAAACCCCTCTGTGCTGGGGGATAGGAGCAAGGAGAGTAATGAGTCTTGAATTCCTGACCCAGTTAAGTCAAGACTCATTACAAGGGAGGTGAGCGCAGGGCACTTCCAGGATGAAAATTGCTGTCAAATCATGTTTCCTGTAAAGGTTTGTCAAACTGGGCAGACAAGTTGGATACAAATCATCTCTGGGCACCCCAATTTGCTGGATTAGAGCTCCACAGAGCTCCTTTCAGAGCACCAGGCTTTATGCCTACATTTGACCCACCTGATAGTGGTGGCAGCACCAGCAAGGGTACAAGAGGACAAGATCCACCAGTGCAGGTGAGGACAACCCTGGGAACTTCCCAATGAACTTGAATTTCCACCAGGCAGCAAGTTGTTCAGAGATCCACAGGTTTAATGGGACTTTTCTTCCTCCCCAAACAAGCCTGTCAAATCTTGGTCTCCAGAATTTTGTGTTTTTAACGGTGCCCACAACGTTGCTGTGTGAATTGAAATCATTGGCCTAAAGTGGCAACAGCCAAATGGAAATCCTGCTTTAGGAAGAAAAATTTTAGAGCTTTCTTACAGGCTTGAGGAGGCAAGAATATCAACAGCCAAAACCTTAGGAAATGATAAAAAACCCCCAGAAACCTGGTCTGTATTGCACTCTGGTTTTAGCACTCGCTCAATGGTATTAATGTAATTTTATTTTCACCCTTCAAGACCTCATTCACTATTTATTGATAAACCAAAACAAAGAGCTGCACATTCTCCAGCACTGTATTACTTTATCCCCACTTCAGAATCACAACCCATGCAACAGCCCATTATAAAATTAACTTTTATGCACATCTCAGCCTGAGAACGGCCCCTGAAAATTCCATGAACCCCCAGAGCTGTGCACATGATGAGAACCTACAGATTACATGCTTTGTAGTAAAGCAGGTCAGGTAAAGCCTTATTAGAGGCTGTTTAGCCATTAAGCAACAGAGCATATTTTCTAACACTAGACATCAATTTAAAAAACCAAAACACGATTAAAATGGAGAATCCTTTTTCACACGTACGAAGGCTCCATAAACACACTTGTAATTTTTTTAAGGTTTGCTGCTTCCTTTTCCTGCCCTTCTGTTCTCCTCACTGCCTGTCACCAGCTTCTGAATTCTGCCTTGCAAAGGGCAGATAAGGAAACAGCCCTTGCAAGACTTGCTCTGCCACAGTTTAAGTTCCACTTACAGGCTTTTCCTTCTCCATTTCAAATGACACAACTACGTGCTTAACATCCTCTAAAGAAAAATCTTCATGAACGAGCCTGCCCAGAGACTATTTTTCATTTATAATCTTTTAAAGAGCACATGTCATACTGGACTTAACTGGCAGCTTTTGAGCTCTCAAGTATTTTGACCCCTCACAGCCACTTTTCTCAGTTCTCTCTGTGCACTGACTCTTCTGTTCTGCCCCCAGGGGCTGATTCCAATGAGTTAAAGGAGGAAATGGTGCTTATCCATTCATTTAGGTTTCAGTTAGTGGCCCTTGCTGGACTCAGGTTCCCGTCTACCTTGAAAAGTGATATTACAATTAAATAATTAATGATGTTAATACCATTGAGAGAGAATTCCAGATGTGATTTGCTCACTGAGTGACAGTGAAACTGCCAGACTCACAAACTCGCTACGGGATGTTGGGAGGGTAACCCAGTTATCTCCTCATCCATGTCAGGACAGCAGCAGTAAACAACCTCCTGGGCTCCCACGGGGCTGCTTTTGCATCAGAAGGTTAAATTCATTCCCATAGAGGAGATTAATAATGAGCCTGTTGATCCATGGGCAGACATTGAGTCACTCAGCCTGTAGTCAACTCCAGAAATAAAACCAGGAGTGAGAGAGATTTGTTGCCAAATCGATGGGGTCAGGATTAAATACCAGAGCACATGATTTGAGCAGCCCTCTTCATACACACACACACTCAAAGAGGAGAACAGCACTTCCAAGAAGCACATGCAGGGCTGGGTCAGGCTTTGAAACATGCAGTTAGGGCAGCTGGAGTGCCAGAACAAAACCAAGCACACTGTGGTTTTAGGGAGACATCACTCAGCAAGCTATAAAAATATCTCAGGAAAAAAGAGAAATATTCAATAAGGTAGAAAATGGCAGGTTTGAAGAAAAATGTGCTTTCTCCCTGCCTATAAATCTTCTTGGGAGCTATTTCTGTTTCTAGGTGCCACACAGTTCATATGCTGAAAGTGTACAACAGCCAAACATGACGACACAAACCCCAAAATCTCTGTTGCTACATAGCAAGGGACCTCAGTTAGAGCTACTGTTATCACCTCTTTGCCATCATCATGGGAAGGAAATTGGGAGGAGGGAAGAGATCATGACTTTAAACTGAGGTGAGAGAGGATTAAACAATGTAAAAGCACTTTTAATTCTTGGGTGTCATTGGAAGGAAGGCCGTACACTTTATTTACCACAGAATTATGAATTCAAACGCAGCATCCTCGATTTCCTTCAGTGACTTTGTGCAAATAAAGTCATCTGAAAGTCATTCTCCCTGCTGGCACCTGTTAAATGCTTGCCCAGCCTGAAATACTTCCAGGGATTCTCTTGGCCTTCAGCACAGGAACAGAGGTGACACCCAGGGAGCCACCACACCCTCCTCTGACCCTGCTTTTTCTGACCCAAGTCACTTTTCTGTTACTGCTTATTCTATGCCAAACAGGCTGGAGGAAAAATCATACTAAGTGCCTGAGCAGACATTTTACATGGGTCATCTTCCCCCATTCCCCTCTATTGTCCACCCCAGGAGATTGTGGGAAGGGAGGGCAGAATTACAGGGATATTTACAGCCTGCTGGGCATCCCCTGCTCTTTAGAGGATTTCCCAGGTTGGACTTGAGGATCTTGGAGGTTTTTTGCAACCCAAATGGCTCTGTGGTTCTGTAGCAAGACTCACAACATGGGAAGGCATGCAAACAAGAATGAAAGCAAGCAAGCCCTACCTTCTGGACCTGATAGATCTGGGGGGAAAGGGAAAGAAACAAGGAACAAAGCTAGTGTGAATGATGGATACAGAGCAATGCAACACTCCACAGCTCGTTCTGGAGGGAAAAAACAGCATTTATAGAGAAAACACAGCAAAACATGAATACAGAGAGGAGCACAGTGAAGCCCTGTGGATTTGTGTAGGACAAAAGCAGTGTTGGCATCACAAGCCTCCTCCATGAGCCCAGCTAGAACACAGCATTCCTGTTTCCATTCCCACCGGGCTCTGGGATGCACATGGGACATTTTATCCCTAGGCTTTGCACCAGGCCAGAGCCCAGCCCTGCTGGGAGCCAGGATCTCTCTTTTTTTCCAGCCTCTCCCCATGGCCCAGGACGAGATGTGCATCTACCACCACAATAAAAGCAATCAGCATTAAGTACAGACCAAGTGTTCCTCTTTGAAGGACAGAATTTGTCCTTGAGGGATGAAGCACAGTTACAAAGGCACCGAGCCCACACCTTTCACCTGTGCACAGCACGTTGCCAGCGTGTGAAAACTCCTGGAAAAATTCCTTGCACATATATTGCTGGCCTTAAAGGATCCCTGCAGGCTGCTCTTTCAATTTTTAATGTTTCTGTGGAGCCTCACACTGTTCTCAGGCCTTAATAAATGCACTGCTGACACTGCTGTTCCACAGTCTTGAAGCACTTTGATAATACACAAAACCTTTACAGCCACTCCACTGCATCTGAATTTTGTGTTCTTGGAGTGCTTGACTGATGAGCTTTGTGAAAACAGAAAACATGTTTTTTCTCACACCTTTCCTAAAACCAAAAACCTTTCTGGGTTCAAAAAAAACCAATCAAAAACCCAAAGAATCCTTCTTGTTCAAAAACACCTGGCTGGCTGCACAATCCTCCAGCAGGTCAGCTGGTGTCAGGATAGTCAAGCCTCCCAGATTTTGGGGTATTTGGAGGATCCCCACCATTCACTGCTCTCAGGGATACTTCATGGGAACCCAGATCCCAGTGCTGGGAAGCAGAGCTTATGTCTCTCAATCCCTGCCCTCCTGATCAGGTTCCCCTTCATGAAGGACAACTGCACAACCCAGATTAATGCCTCAGCAGCATTAATTCCCATTCTGACAAGTGCAGGAGGGAAAATGAGGACCCATTTAAAAACCAGCATTCCCACACAAGTAACCACCCCCCTTCTCTTTCCCTAAGAAAGCCACGAAGAGGAAAATGAACTGGGCTCTCCCTCCTGCAAGGCTGCCCACAATTGCAATCTCTGACTCCTCCGTGGCACGCTCAGAGTGCCTTTCATCCATGCACAGGAGCCAAACTCCACAGGTTCAGACGTGGCAATTACCACACAGCTGATTAACCTAAAAGCTTTAACTTTTCCACGCTGGTTTTTTCACCCACACCTCGAGGCAGCTCCATGGTAGCCTTATTTTTCAGAGCCCAGTGCTTCAGGCTTGGCACAGCAGGTATTCCCTGTCCAAAGCAAGGAGCCTTGTGCCTGGGACCCAGACTGCCAGTGGAGATAACAACGGGGCCCTTGTTCAGGCACCGTGGAGGGAGGGGGAGAGGCCTCAGGGATAAAGCCAAGCTGCCATCTAACTATTGCAGCTTTTTGTAAAACCTGGAATTTTGGAGGAACCCATTAGCCAACAGGAATTGCAATAGCTCTGCTCCAAAGTGACTGATCCCTCAGCAGTGCACAAGGGGAAGGTGTCCCTGGCTATGGCAGGGAGGTTGGAATTAAGGGATTTTTAAAGTCCTTCCAACCCAAGCCATTTTAGGATTCTGTGATGACACTGGCCTCTCTTTTACAAAGTGTGGTACAGGAGATAACATACATTTTTAAACAATCACCTCTGTTGCAGATGTGTCCCCTTCTAAAAAGTGTCAATACACATCTAAGCAGTCAGATGCTTTAAAGAGCTCTTTTTTGGATTAGGGTATGGCCAAGAAACCCAAACATGTTTCGTCCACATATTAACAGCAGCCAGCTTTCCTGGTTTCCTCATCACAGGAGGTTGCCCACAAAAATAAAGTTTTTCATAGAAGTAGATTTAAAACAGGACAGAACAAGCCAGTGTTGCAAGCTTAGATGGTGGCAGAAGAACAGTCTCCTAAAAACACCTTCCACATCGTCCCTCTCCAAATTTTCCTGGGTATCTTCCCCCCTCCCCATTCAAGCCACAAAAATCTGCTTTTCCCTTTTTTTTTTCTTTCTTTCTTTTTTTTTTTTTTTACTAGAAAGCATTGGTAGTGCATTTTATTCCAAAGAAATATGAATCCAAAGGAGGAAAAGTACGTGCAAGTGAGATAAGGAAGGAATTTACAAAACAGCCAAGGCAAGTTTTGTGCTGTGCCCTTAAAGCAAGAGCTGCAAAAGAAGCCAGGAGACAGCACAGTGCACTTGCCTTGAACTAGAAGTACAGGCTCATCTACCGTGTGAACTGGCAGGGAAGAGCCTTATCCCACCGATTAAGGAGTGGGAGGAGATCAGTCTCTTTTCACTTCAGGCACTACTATCAGCTTACACTGTGGTCTCCAAGTGTCAGCCCTTGAAGAGACATTTAAAGCCCTGCCAGCAGAACACACAGAAGGCACTCCTGCAGAAAGTGTTCTCCACAATTAGCCCCAATCCTGCAGCTTTTGCATGTCTCAAAATGTTACTGTTAAATATTTCTTGGGGAAAAAAGGCTTTAGTATGTTTTAGGTCAAGCTTCTGAGAAAAAAAGAATGCACAGGAAAAAAATTCTTCTTCCCATTTCACCTTGTAGCCCCATGAGAATTAGCAAATTGTTCCTCAGAAAAACTGGGCTGACCACTCCTGGCTTGCTCCTCTGAGTGAATTAACAATAAACACTTGAGTGCACACAGGAATTTGTCCCAGGACCAAGTACATCTTGACAGTACAAGCCAAAGGGACTGGCCTCAGACTGCAGCTGGCAACCAAATGTTTCAAAAGCTTGGCAGCACGGTATGGTAAACCAGGACCCACCACTGCCCTGGCTCCCACCAGTGGTGGGAAAACAGGGAAGGGAGGAGGTACCACCTCTTGTAATTGTCCTTTCAGCTCACAACAGGCACTGCCAGTGAGAGCTGTCCTGCACTCACTGATGTGTGGAAGCAAACCAGAAAACTTAATCAGGCCTCCAGATTAATTATTGACTTCTTTGGTGGGTCACAACAACAAAGCAGCACTGAATGAGAAGTCAGAAGCATTCAAGCTGTTACACTGGTTAGATCTGTGCTTTTCCCAAAGCCTCAGCACCAAGAACACATTCTCTAATAAATACATCAACTGATTCATATCTCTGTGATTCAAGAGTGATCAATACCCTTATCTTCAGAGGAACTCCCCATGCCCTGGGCTGATCCCACAGCAGGGGAGGGGGGATTCTGCCCCTCTGCCCCTCTCAGGTGAGACCCTGCCTGCAGATCTGCCTCCAGCCCTGGGGCCCAGCACAGGAAGGACCTGGAGCTGCTGGAGAGAGTCCAGAGGTGGCACCAGGATGATCAGAGGGATGGAGCAGCTCTGCTGTGGGGAAAGGCTGAGAGAATTGGAAATGTTCCAACAGGAGCCCCATTCAACAGGAAAGATGGGGTAAGACTATTTACAAGGGGCTGGAGTGACAGGACAAGGGGGAATGGCTTCAGACTGACAGAGAATAGGTTTCCGTTGGATATTGGGGAGGAATTCTTCCCTGTGGGGGTGCTGAGGCACTGGCACAGGGTGCCCAGAGAAGCTCTGGCTGCCCCTGGATCCCTGGAAGTGTCCAAGGCCAGGCTGGACAGGGCTTGGAGCAACCTGGGATAGTGGAAGGTGTCCCTGCCTGTGGGAGGTGTGGAATGAGATAAGTTTTAAGGCCCTTTCAACCCAACCCACTCCGGGATTCTGTGATCAGGTCACAATTCTTGTGCATACTTTTTTATTTCAGCTTCAGAAAACACTTTTCATGTACCCATCTTATGCTTTGCTATGAAAATTGTGCTCATCTTCTCCTCCTCAGTTCCCCCTCTCGGGAGAAAAAAAAAAAATCAAGAAACCAAACCAAAAAACCCAAACCACTGGCACAGTTACCCTTCTTTGTGCTGCCTGGCATGACGTGGTGCCAGGTGATGAGATGATACCACCTCTGGAGCACACCTGTAATCCTGCCCCACCACAGTGCAGTCTTCCACAGGAACTTTCCCATATCTCACCTTGCAATTGAGTGTTCTCTGCCAAAAGCCCATCTATCTCTGCTGTACGTTTTCTCAATCATACGTGTAGGCTCTTCATGCAAAAGTCACCCAATTACTTTAAAAAGAGGGAAATGAAGTGCAGGATTGAGAAATGTCATAAATATGAGGTGGTGGGCGGGAGAGGAGCCAGTTTCCAAACCCAAATCATTAAAACACCCTCTTTCACTGCCATGGTTATAGCCTTTAATAGTAGCACCTGGAAACTTTTAACTCAGACCAGCAGTGTAAATATATTTTCAAGTAATCCATGCTCCACAAGAAGCCTGCCAGGGCATGCACACGGCTTTAAGCATGAAAAACTACACACACACGCAATAAATTCATTTATTGCTTTTTAACTCCCAGAAGGGAGCTAGGGCTCTAAAAAGCCTTCTGAAGTAGTAAAGCAAGTGCTTTAACTTCTGGTTATTTAACGTGGCAGTAGTGGAAAAGTGTATTTTATGTCTCTGCAAAGTTTGCAAAGGGAAATGAAGATGGCAGAGAACCAGGTGTAGAGACCCCAGTGTCACAGTAGGTTCCCCTCCAAGGAAGGGGTAGGTTCCAAGTATTTTGTGTTGACCACTGCTTGGGATTTTCTGTACTTATGTTTTGTTACACCTGCAAGATGCTTGTGGCAATGAAAAACTTCCTGCAGCTATCCTTAATATCTCTACCTGGCACCTGGGAGCTAAGATGAAACTATTTTGAAAAGTTACAGAATGCCCAAGCTTGCAAAATATTAAATAAATGTATCCTTTATGGTAGTGAGTTACAAAGCAGATTGTGATGGGTACCTGAGTTTTCAATGAATGTGGTATCTTAGAGGATATCCTGCCCTATTCAATTCCTATCTATACAAAGAAGTTTTCACAGGTTTTCAGATGACAAGCTCTTAATTGCAGGAGCTTTAGTTTTCACACCTAAATTTCAGTTTACCAAGACACTCTTTGCAGCATTAGCTTTTAATCTACAAAGGGGTCATCAGCTCCATTAAGTCATCTGTAAATTAGATGGTGTCAGCTGTCAGGACACCCCTATTTACTCTGCTGCCCAAACAAAACACGTGGTGCCTGTTTAGCACAGCCCTCCCACGGCTGCACCCACGTCCCACTGCCCCGCAGTGACAACCCTTCCCACTGTGGGACAGCTTGTGAGAAACATCCTTCAGAAAGCAGCAACTGCAGCAGAAAAAGGCTCCCACCTTCCTCAAGCTCTGTGTTTGCAGCAAGGGAGCTGAGACACATCCAGACCTGCCTCATCAAAAGCTGAGCGTGGGCAACCTGCCTCAGAGCTTCTCTTGTGGGCTGGCTGCTGCAGCCTGCACTGGCACTGCTCTGCTGTCACATCCTGATCCACATCCTGCTGTCACTTCATCATTCACCACTCAAAAGCTCAACCAGATCCTGCTCTGCACCCTAAAGCAAATGTAGAACCACTGAATTACAGAATGGCCTGGGTGGGAAGGGACCTTAAAGATCATCTCGTTCCACCCCCTGCCATGGGCAGGGACACCTTCCACTAGCCCAGGTTGCTCCAAGCCCTGTCCAACCTGGCCTTGGACACTGCCAGGGATGGGGCAGCCACAGCTTCTCTGGGCACCCTGTGCCAGGGCATCCCCATCCTCACAGGGAAGATGTTTTTCCTAATATCCAATCCAACCCTGCCCTCTGCCAGCATGAAGCCATCTCCCTTTTGTCCTGTCCCACATTTATTCTTACTGTGTATTCCCAGACCCTGCTTCCAGACTCCATACTTCTTCCTTCTCTTTCAAAAATCTACTGAAAAAACTCAGTTGTGACTACTGTTGGCCCTGTTCTGCTGTTCCACAGATGCACATCACCGAACACATTTTTGAGCCCTTCTGGTTCAGGTCACCAGGTAATGCTTTGCCAAGTGCAGTTTCTACCCTTGCTGGTGCCAACAGAAGCCCATCCTTTTTACAAACTGGGGGAGGGCACAGCAGCAGCTTCACAGCAGGAAGCAGAACAACTTCACAGTGGGGTTATACAAGGGCCAGGAATCGTCCGTATTAATTGGATTTCTAATGAAGTGATAAGAATCCACCACCTGTGATACTCAAACAAAGAAGCTGCATACTTCAAAGTTTAACATTAAACAAAAATTACCAACCACCAGGATTTTCTGTGAATAATTACACTGGCTTCACCAAGATAAAGCCCTTGCCACAATCCGTGTTTTTTCCAGGATTATCTATGATCAACATTAGTTCCACGCCGACTATTTCAACAAAATACAGATTAACCCCCTGCACCCCAGATGTTCTGAACATCTTCCTCGCTGGATACAACCCAGACACCCCCCAAAACCTCAGCCTTACCTCCTTCTGCTGCCTCTCCAGCTCTTTCATGCGGATCTCCCTCGCCTCCGCCCGCGCCGCTCGCTTCGCCGCGAGTCTCGCTTCAGCCTGGGGACGGGAACACAGGGATGGGGTGAGATGAAAGCTGGGCAGCCCAACGGGGAACAGGCTCCAGAAGCAGGGCAGGGAATGGGGAGGCTTGACTCTGCAAGGCTGTAAACACCTCTGTAGGAGTTAATTCCCTATTGCAGGTAATGGCCCTCCCTTCCCTAACTTGTTATCTTCGCAGTCAGGTAAAACACCCCCGTGCAGCCACTGCCCTTCCTGAGCATTTGTGTTCAAAAGAGCTCTTTAATTATTATTTGTGTGGCTGGAGAGGAAACAGGGAGATTTATTTAAGAAAGGCAGCTTTTGCTCTTCTTGTTTTGGGTTTGTGGTTTTTTTCCTCGATGAATTAATTTGACCAACTGCAAACACATTATGTGCCATTTTTCCTAACCACTGACACTGTGCACACATACCTGGGTGCAGGATTTGGGTAAACACTGGAGTTCAGCATGAGTGTGCACAGCTAAGGCTGAAATGATGATGAAAAAAATGCACTAGCTCCATTATAAATCTCCAAAATTCCATATTCCAGTGCAAGCCTCCCTGGAGTGGAATTCTGCCAAGAGCGAACCTCTTGAAGATCTACAGTGCTTCCTCACCTCAGTCCAGTTGGAAGCGCTGGAACATGCTACAAAGGAACATTTTTAATATTTTGCTTTAAATCCCAGGCAAAGTCAGTAGGTCTGACACAGGAAGAAGTAAAATTGGCTCGGGGTTGGTACAGTACAGCCGTGAGCAGCTTGCCCAGCAGAATTCAGAACAGCTCAGCAGGGAGCCAAAGGCACCGCTCACAGCCAGCCACCCTGGTGCTGCACCCAACTCCTCTGCTTCTGAAACCTTCTACTCCAAGTACAGCATCCAAATGGACAGGAAAAACTGCCATAATATCAAGGTTAAGCACACAGAGAAATCAAAACGCTGGTGCTTTCGGCAGCGCTTCTAAACAGGAGGGAAACCACAAAAAAAAATTAAAAAAAAAGAAAGGTGTAATTTCTTTTCCCTTCTGTAAGTGCATTCACCACTCAAGCTCAGGGAAAAGGGCCACAGCCTTCAAAAACACAAAGAAAACATGGAAAAGAAGCCAAAAAAAAGGAGTAGGATGGCTGAAACTTGCAGTTACCAGAAAAGGGCTGATGAAAATCAAGCACGAGCTGATGTATGGGAGGACCAGGAGCCTTGGGATGATGCAGATCTTAAAACCTCAGCCTGGAGAAGACCAAGAGGGGATCTCATCAATCCATACAAATACCCCAAAGGCAGGTGCCAAGAGGGTGCTGCCAGACCCTTCTCAGCGGTGCCCAGCGACAGGACGAGGAGCAAGGTCTGTAAATTAAACCCCAAGGAGTTCCACCTCAATGCTGCACACCGAGAGTGGCAGAGCCCTGGCACAGCTGCCCAGGGAGGCTGTGGAGTCTCCCTTTCTGGAGACATCCCAAACCCAACTGGACATGCTTCTGTACCACCCACTCTAAGTGACCCAGGAGATTGGACTGGATGAACTAAAGAGGTCCCTTCCAACCCCAAATATTCTGTGATTCTGTGAAATCTAAAAAATTACTTGTAACAAGAAAACAAGCTTTCACAGAGAACTGAAGAAGCCCATGGCAGAAAGAGCAAAGGGCAGTTTTTGCACAAAGCGGCTCTCCCTTGAGTTCTTTGCCTGAATTTTGGGGTAAGTGGCTCTGCCATGGACAGAAACTCATACCAGGAGCAGACCCTCCCCACCTGCACCCAAAACCATCCCCTCTCATAACCTGGTACTCATAACCAGGTGACAGCAGGCTCCCAGGTGCAGGCACGAATCCCCCAAAGTGTCTTCAACAACCCAAAGCAGTTTGGCCAAGAAAAGAAAGCCCCAGCCCTGCTGCTGCTGGGCAAAGCCTGGATGGAATCCCTGGCAGGCAGTGCTGTGATGCACCTGCAGTGTTTGAAATTGCTCCTGACACCCACTATCTAAACAGGCCCTGAGGTGTGTGCTAAAGGCACGAAATCACAGCTCTGGAAACAAGCCTGATGTTGACTCGAAGTGATCCCTTCTGTTTATTTATTTTAAAAATAAACACTGGCAAATCCCACGTGATAGAGGTGAGGAATAACATCAGCACAAACTGTTTTTCCCCTATGGAAAAAAAAGGGCACTAAAGCAAAACACACCAAACACTACAGGGCTGTGTGTCCCCAACCTCCCTTCTGAGAGAAAAAGGAGGAAACAAGATTATTTGGATGTTAACATGATTGTAGCTGTCATCCCCATGAATTTCAATAACCAGCTGAGCTTTCATATCAGAACTAGGTGCCTGTGTGTAAAATTCTGATGTAATTCAAATTATACCTATTTCCCCTTGTTTTCCTTGTATGATAAGGACCAAAATATTTGCACACTTTCTAGCCATGTTGCTGAATTATATATTCTCTCAGTAGCAAGCACAATAGAATATGAAATGCAGCAACTTAAACAATAGGAATAAAAATTAAAAATTTAGCAAGTTTTTCTCAGGCCTTCCTGAGAATGAGGCTCGCCAGTTTCTAAATTACAGGTACCAACTGCAGGAAGTTAAATGAATTTTACTTTGTGCAAAATCATGCATGCAACCTGTCATTTCTAAAGATATAATTCTAGTTTTAGTGCCAATCCATGGAACATCTCTATTCTATTTCATCTTTGCAGTCCTCCAGCTGTTCGTTTAAAGGCAACCTGCAAACCTTGTAAGAATAAAAACACATTTTCACTCAGCAGCTTTGACTAACAATGGCTTACACCTTGGAACAAGCATATTGCTTATTTATGAACTCTTTCTTTCCATGACCACATGTCAGCCTTAAGTATCTCTGAATACAAAGAACAGAAACTGTACCCTGGGTTCTTGAGCTTTAAGCTAAAAACCTGTTGTTAGCACAGACTTTGTAAGAAGTCATCAAGTGTTATTCCATCCTGAGCACTCATATTTTAAAGCAACTCATTCTCATCACATCAAAATAAATAATTACAGAATTGTTCAGGTGGGAAGGGACCTCAGGAGGTCTCCTGCTCAGAGCAGGGTCAGCATCACATTCAGATCACGTTGCTTAGGGCTTGGTCCAGATGGCTCCTGAAAACTTCTGAGTTTGGTGGCTCCACAGCCTCTCCAGGCTCCTGTTTCACTGCCTGACCATCCTCATGGAATAAAGGAATAAATGCCCCCCAAATAATGTCAGAACCTGCTCTTGGCTCCTTAGTAACCCCAACTTTTCTGTCAGAAGGCTGCTGTACCTCAAGGTCTGCATCAAGCACTAAGGAATATTTTCAAGCACGTTCTCAAGGGTGTCTGGCTGCCATTCAGATGATTACACAGTTATTTTCACCGTGGTTCCTGACCAAACACCAGCTCGTTTGTGCTGGACAAAGGAGGGTTTGTAAGAAACAGGCCATCCTTCCCTAAAGGGTTTTCGAGCCCACAGCAAAATGAGAGAACGGGGGACAGGAAATATGCAAGGACAAAAAAAAAGGCTTCAGTATGTGAGGCTACCCACCAGACTCTGGAAGATGCTCTCCAACTCAACAGAAATGTATTATGCTGCAGTCAGGCCAGCCATTAAATGGTCGACCTGTGGCCTTCATAATCCCATTTCTAGCATGCTTTGGTGGATGGAATTACTTCATTCAGAATGATTTTTTTTTTAATACTCTGTAGGTGGCATTGGTGACAAACCTGGTGTCACCTGTGAGCTCAGAGGAAGAAAATCCATCAGGGCAGGGAGGAGTCCACCCCTCACTGTGTTATCAAAGTCAAACCAAAGCCTGGTAGCAACCCTAACATCCAACAGAGCCTGCTGCACACAGGTCTTCCTGTGCCAAAAGCCCAGCTCAGGTACAGGAGGTGTCCCCCAGCATGGCACAGGTGAAGGACACCCAGAACAGCCCCACTCCCACCCCCACCTGCTCGAGCTGCAAACCTTAAAAAAGAATAAAAGCACAGACCAGACTTTCAGACTAACACGGAGGAGTGTTGGATTTATTGTGGGCCTCTTCCTCAGAAGCATGGGTGTGACTGAACTCATGGGAGTTTGTCAAACCACACTCTCTGAGACTCTTGGACTCTGTTCTGAGCTATAAATACCTTGATTTCTTGCACAGGCTGCAAGCAGCAACGCTAACTTTACATTTCTCCCTCTGTGCTGACTAAACCAAAACAGGCTTTGCCTGGCTGACTTTGGTCTACATCCAGCCCAAGCACTGGGCAGAGCCCAGAGTTGAGTCACCTCTAAGGACAGTAGCAGAGACAGACACTGTAGCCTGCAAGAGACACTGCTGAACATTAGGAAACCACCCAAAAATTCACACACTTCTGAAATTCGGCTTACTGAAAGCTATTCTTTAGGCTGCCTAAGGCATAAATAACTATTTAAAGGATTAAAGACTGGAAAAAAAAAAATTAGAAATCACTAAGACTGAAGGAAGTGATCTTAAAATCATCTAAAATTGACTGGTGACTCAGCAAGCAACACAGGCCTCAATCAAAAGTGACAGATCACTGTCAAAAACAGAAGAATAAAAAATATGAAGCCTAATTGCACTCATTACAAAGCTTTTGCAACTTCCTTTTTATGAAATATTGCTCATCTGACAAGAACTGGCAGCTTCAGCCCTACTGAGCATGTCACACCAAAAAACCCCAAACCTCCTAAGAGGCTTCTGTAAAGCCCCACAGGCAAAATGAGAGGAGGTGGCAACCACACTGCTGAGCTGAACACGGAACTGGGCACCAGCTGAAAAATCATCGCCTTAATTTATGGGACTCACTCAAATACTACAAATCTACACACTGAATTCTTGTCTTTTTATTGCAGTTGCTCAGAATGCTTTACAGTCACCAAGCCCTGACACAAATACACCGTTGAACTGCAAAGTGCTCATTGCTTTTGCTGGGCTACTTGCTCAGCACTTGACACTCCTGCTTAAGGGTGATGTGGTTTGGAAATAAAACCCCAGCCCTGTGCAGCAGCAAATCTTTACCCTGGCTTAAGGGGTTCTGTATATTTAGCTCTGAAGAGGGAAACACTAAGCAGGTTGTAACTGGAGCACAACTACATCAGAAAAAAACCCAAACCGGGTATTGGGTATCAGCTGGAAAGGGTGAGAAGCATCTTCTGCTGCCTGCAGCAGTGGGGAGAAGTGGGAGTATGGGACTTGCAGCTGCTGTGGAGTGACCCCTACACAGCCTCTTTCTAAACCCCCCTGGTGGGGACAAGGTCTGGCTGTGCCCGTGGCCAAGGGATAAAGCACAATGGTGACGGAAGCGGCGGCTTCCTGGCCTCGCGCACCGCGCCGGGGAAGCTGCGCTGTCACTGCCGCGGCGATGACAGAATTATTTAGGTGAGTTGCTGAGGTAGAGGCCAACGACACACACACATCCTGAAGGTGTGCATTCTCAGAGCCTTTCCCTCCTGAAATGGCAAGGGCTTCATTGTTTGCCTGGCAGCCCCAAGACACAGCCAACAAAGACAGGAAGTTATGCTGCTTTTTTGAGCGGTGAAAAATGACTATGTTGACTTGCCACATAGTTACATGTGTAAGAGTTTTCCAGCTATACAAAGCACCCCTCAATTCCAGTGCACTCAAAATTACCTGCTTCTGAGACTAGTAATCAAAGTCAGTGTCGTATTTTTTGTGGAGGATTGAAGTGTTAGCTTGCCAGCACCAACCATATCCGGAAAAGCTCTCTGATCCCACTGCCAGAGAAACCTTAAAACACAAGTCTGCCTGACTAAATTACACCTGCTCCCTGTAAGCAACCACTACTGTGCACTGCTGCAATAACTATTCTCAGGCTGATTTAAACCTCTTGCCAACACGTGTCAGACAAAGCCAGCCAGTCATTTTTGGGGCCAGTGTAATTTTTCATGATGGATGCTGTCCCATTCTGATATTCCATATCCTCTTCCTCAAATATTATAGGACTGTTCATTCTCTTTAGCCAAGTCACACTTCATCAGTTGAAAATCTGATAAAGTCTGTTGCACTCCTACATAATTTAAAGTCTGTTTAGACATGCAGCACCTGATTTGCAATATTCCTCTAACACAGCTGACCAACACAGCTACCGGGCAGAACCAGTGCTAACCCATGGCAATGTTTTTCCCATCTCTATTTGAAGCAACGTGTGACCTAACCCAGGAGTTCCAGGAGCTCACCAGGTGAGTGGTGACTATTTAGCATAGAAACAAGAGCGACTATAATGACTTCTGTGCTAAAGAGGTCAAACCAGCATATTTATCTGGTACTTTTTTGCATATAAAGTACAAATACAAACACACTTTGCACCACTTACTCACATGGTAATGAACCCCTGAATCATACAGGGCTCGGTCAGTCCACATCCTGCTTTACTCCTCACCTTTCTCTTAAACGCAAATTACCATTCAGAGGCAGCACGTAGGGATTCCCTTCTAATACCCCCGGCAGCAGCGCCGCCGGCCCGAGAGCCCATCACGGGCCGGTCTGACAGCTCCTGTCCCTCCGTGCAGTGACAGCGCTGAGCCCGAGTGACAGCTCGTGTCGAGGGATGCCCGACCCGCCCGTGGCCATCTGGTGGTCCCACGGGGCTGCCGTGACACTTTATTTAGCAATCATCTAGCAGGTTCCGCTGGCACGACGGCTCCCGGAGCAGCAAACAGCTGACGGTCAGTGACTGCAAAGCGAGCCCGGGACAAGCCCGCGGGCCGGGCTCACACAACGCCGGCCGCTCCCGGCCACCACGTGGAGAGCGGGGCTATCCCGGCCGCGCTGCCCGAGCCCTCCCCGCAGCCCCCCGGCCTTACCTGCTGCTGGGCAGCCGGGCTGAGGCAATCGGCAGCCGCGTCCATGGCTCCCGCTGCCGCCGTCTGTCCCCGGCGGGGCCCGCCCGGACGCGCCCGGCACGGCCCGGGGGCGGAGCGGCAGCGGGCGGGGAGCGGGAGCTGCGCTCGGCGGCCGGGGCAGCACGGAGGGAGCGCTGCGTGAGAACACGCACCTGCCGCCCGACATCCATCACGGAAAGGGCCTCCTCGCCTCCTTTTTGTGCCCGAGGAAGATGAACAGCCCCAGAACATCCCAACAACTCGGCGCACGCCGCCCCCGCCCTCCCTCCGGGCTGCGCATCCACCGGATAACACCCTGAGCAGATCTTATAAATATACATTCGTGTTCACGCCAAGCGGCCTCTGCATGGCAGAAACAAACCACCTCACTGCTGTTAATTGCTGCAATTATATCGGTGCTGTGGGCTGCGTTGTGTAGAGCTGAGCTTAAAACGGGCCATCCGTGCTGGATGGGCTGGTGTTGGCTTTATTCTTTCAGAGAAATGGCATTACACGCTAAGGAATAACGAAAAAACAAAACAAAACATGTAATCGAAGTCTGACAGTACTGCAGAAAAGCAGTCGGGAATAGCGGCTGGCCAAAAAGTAAGGACAACTTGCATTTCAAAAGGTTTTTGGTGATGAGCTGGCTGAGCCGAAGGCAGAGAAGGATTAGAGGGCACAAGTGCTTCAAGTGGGACGATACCCCAAGAACAGCGGAAGGCACGGTCAGAACAGCTAGCCTGCAGAAATTAATGCCATCTGTTGATTCCAGCTGATTTCACCCTAAGCATCTCTCGATTCCCTTGTCTTCGCCCCAAGCTCCCACACCTATCCGCTGGCAAAGTTTAGGGAGGAAGCCTCCGGGGCCGGGAGAGCTACGAAGCTAAAAGAGCCTCGTTTTACCCTCGGCCATTCTGCAGCCGCAGCACCAGAGCACACGGGCAGTTCAGCTCCTCCTGGCACGGGATTTTCCATGGCAAGCCAAACAGGTTGCTCCTTAGCAACTGAGCCTGCGCCCTCCTTCCCGGTCAGGGAGCCCAGCGAAGCCTCCACCCAGAGTCTGAGCTCAGTTTTTCCATGAGCTGCCTGCCCAGGACAAGGAATCTGGTTTCTCAGGCTGGCAGAGCACACGCTGCCATGCTGCTGACAGTATTTTAGCTAATTTGGAAGCGCTGGCACGGTTTTACGTTTGGGGGCAATACTTCAGCTGGATTCACGGGCAGTCCCTGGACCCAAGCCACATCCCACTGTCCCTGGGAAGGCCAGTCACACTTCCTTTAAATAAGAGAGATTAGGGATGTCTAACTTGCACCCTGCCCCTGGGAGAAACCCTGCTGAAGTCAGGTGAAGCTTTACAATGGTAAAACAGACCGGTTTTCTGTAAATCATAGAACTTCGTGATGGTTTTGCTTGGAAGAGACATTAAAGCTCATCCCGTTCCAACCCCTGCCATGCGCAGGGACACCTCCCACTATCCCAGGCTGCAGCCCTGTCCAGCCTGGCCTTGGACACTTCCAGGGATGGGGCAGCCACAGCTTCTCTGGGCAACCTGTGCCAGGGCCTGCCCAGCCTCATGGGGAAGAATTTCTTTCTAATATCCATCCCATCTAACCCTGCCCTCTGGCAGTGGGAAGCCATTCCCCCTTGTCCTGTCACTCCCATACACCTGGTGAAAAGTCTCTATCGTTCCTATAACAATTCCTTTAAGTACTGAAAGGCTGCAAGAAGATCCCCAAGGTCACATCTTTCATTAAACTCCAAAGCCACCAGCAGAGCCTACAAGTTATTTTTAACTTCTTTACCAGGTGAAGGACCCAACTTTGCTTTAGCAAAATAAATCTGAACTGTCTCAAATCCACTCCAGCGTGTGTAAAAAGAAACTAATAAATACTGGACGTTCCTGGGAAGCACCTGTAATTTAAATCTACATTTAACAGACACTCACTTCATCCCCCAGTACAGCTTATACCGAAATTAGGAACCAGGCCAAACTAACACCACCAGCGAACGCTCTCCTTTTCCAGGTGGTGTAACCTTCAGCCCTAAGCCTGCTACTTAAGGCTGATAAAGTTCTCAGTCTGCTCTGCTTCCTTATCCTCAGTCAGCAAGAGCAAAGACCATCAGAGATCTGCAGGACCCGAGGGAAGGCTCTGGCCTGCCCTGGCTGCCCTGAGCTGCCTTCCAGGTGCTGGAAACCTTTCCACTCTGTCTTTGGTGAACAGCCCCAAGTCCAAGAGGAGTTATGCCCCAATTCCCAGAGGCTGCTCAGTGCTTTGGTTTGGTGCAGGTAACAGCATGATTTGGGGATTCCTGCAGTGTTTGGTGCTCAGCTGTTGAAGAAGGCACTTCTGGACTACGGCAGCTCACCCCAAGGACCAGGCACTGGAGTTAATTCTTCAGGAAAAAAAATACATATTGCCTTATACGTAGAAATTTTAACAGAGAAGGGAAGGGGAGTGATGTTAACTGTGTAAATCTGAAGCATCAGAACAATTCAGCATGACAAATATCTCCATCTTAGCTTGAAACAGACAATTTGTTCTGGTTCTTGCTTAACAAGAATTAATCTCTCCTTACATTCACTGGCAAATCTCTACAGATTTTGCACTGTCACTTGAAAAATATACTGAATATATAAGTATTTCCTACACAAGGCATAAACTATCCACACACACACACACACCCCTCTTCCTATTTACTTTCCAAGCCAAGATGTTTGGGTTTATTTGGTTTACTTGAGGAAACACTTCAAACATACCCCGGGATAAACTCAAACAAACAACGGTACTACAGACCTGCTGGGTCGGAACTTAAGGATCAAGAGGTCTTTTCAGTGCTAGCAAACTTCCATTTTTCAGGAATACGGCGCTGACAGGGCTCTGAACACACACCTCAGCATTGTATAATTGATTTTATATAAAGGGAGGCTCGGAATTTTAATCAGGTGCTGACAAATCCCCTCAAAACTGCAGTACCTATCTCATCATAGCTCTCTCCTATTCAGACAGCACAGGCATATAAAGGAAGCTCTGCTAAAATTGATATTTATTTATTTATTGGCTGTTGAAATATTTATTGATATTTATTTATTTATTCACGGTTCTTGTGTCCATGCATTTCCCATCTGAAATAGGATGCTGTGGAAGAATGACATTAATTCCAGGACACAGCCACGCAGGAAGGATGTTCCCAGTGGAAATATGCATTGCACGGACTACAATGCTAAACTGAGCCTAAGAAAAACAGGTAATGGGAGATTGAGAAGGAGGGGGGGTGGGGAAGAGTCAGTTGACACTTCTAGAAACCTGGTGGGATAACTGTGAGTTGGGTATGTCTAAGCAAAAGAAAAAAAAAAAAAAAAAAAAAAGGAATTTACTGCACTTAGGACAGCAGCTCTGATTCCAGTGACACAAACTCCTTATCTCCCCACAGGGAACACACCTCTCCTTTGCAAACACACACACACAAAATGCATGCCTACACTCAGAGCAATGCAATCCTCCCCAAATGTTGGCCCAAACCCTAAAAATCAGCTTTCCAGAGCTGCAGTTTACCCATAACAACCGGGGAGCTGCTTTAAAAGGAAGAGGGAAAGATCACCCGGTCATCCTCCAGGCATGTTATTATCACTGATAAACTCGAATTCCAAGGAAGCCTGGCCCCCAGCACAGCTCATATTCAATTGCTTTTTCTTTTATCTTTAGGCCATGTTGTAGGTAGGTGTCATGGTTCAGTACAGTTTGGGTTTTTAGTTAAAGAGGGCTCCATCAGCCATGGAAGTGATTCTTTTGCAGAGAGGGGCTTACAGCTTCCTTGGCAGAACCAATCAACTGGTTAGTTTGAATATTGGCAACTTTTTTAAGCCACTTAGGAAGCCTGACATGCCTCTGAGATCCACATTTAAGAAGGAACAAAGCCTGGGGAAACTCCCTTGCATATGGTTTTTGGACAGGTAATTTGGGGGCCTCTGGCAGGGCCAGGCCCTGCTCAGTGCAGGTGAGTAATGGATATTTTGAACCAAACCACTCCAGTAGATTAAGAGGCATGGAAGCAGGAATAAAGTAGTTAAAACCTTTAGAGACAGGTTTAAAAACTGAAAAAACCTGCACCATGGAGCACTCTGGCTCCAGCTTGGCACACCCCAGTGTTAATTCTTCAGCAATATAGCAGCCACTTCTCAACACTACCCACCATCAACATACATAACTCAGATTGTATCATTTTTATCTATAAAAATGAAATTCTGTTGGCATTTCCTGCATTCTCTTCAAGTGGTGTCACTTTTTGGTGGATTTGCCAGTGTTGGATTATTGGTTGCACTTGATCTTTCCCAGCCTAAATGATTCTATGATTCTTAGAATTTCAGTAGTATCATATTTGCTCCTGGCTTTCCAAACAGTGAGAACAGAGAAATAAAGTTTAATTTGGGGAGAATAAAGCTAAAAAATACTTTCTATTAGAAGAAATAATTGGTTACCCTTGTTTTGGGGGGTTTTTAAAATAAAGTTCATAGTGTTGTTCTTTGAATACTGAAGAAAGCCAATGAACACCTCTGGAGTGGCACCCACCTGTTGGGGAGGATGAAATAGGGAAGCCTTTTAAATATGACTGCTTGGCAAAAGATTCTGAAAATATGAAACCTATAAGCGAAATGGAAATGAAAGCTGGCTTTGAGATATAAGATACCGAGCTGTGAGTTACTGTACAACCAAAAAACAATGGGCTGAAAAGAGAATCTCTCTGCATTGAACAATGTCCTTAGCAGAGAAGAGGATGCTTCAGCAAACAGAAAAGTCCAAGGGCCAGAGAAACCCTGCCAGTGTGGCAGGGAAGACAAAAGTAGTTTTAGAAAGTAGTTTTTAGGAGTTAAAATGTAACACAGTATGGTAATGTAGGAGTTTTGATAGGTTGTATGTAAATTCTATAAGGATTTCTGTTTTCTATTGATTGGATGTTGTACTATTACCATATTCAGTATAAGAAGAGATATAATATCATGGAACCAGACTTTTAGCTCTGTCGATCTCTCTCTATACCTCTCTATCTCCTGCTCTCCCTCTCTCACTCTCTCTGGGCCATGCTCTAAGCTGTGGCAGCTCAAGCAGAGCTCCTGCACCCACGGCCCTTGCAAATAAACTGCACATTTCAGGAGCTGCCCTGAACTGCAGAGATCTCCCAAACGACCGTGTCCACCGGCGCCTTTTTATTTTTCACACCCCCCCGAAGTCAGACAGACAGGAAAAGTGACATCTGTGCCTCATCACTTCATCATCCCTGCCTGCTGGGGCACCCTGGCACGCCTGGAGCTCAGCTGGCCACGGGAACAAAACCTCCTTGTAGCCAGTCAGCAAGGCACTGAACTCCAGTGCACGCAGCCAAGCGCTCCTTAGGAAAACAATGTCCGGTTTTCAGCACCAAAATCTCTTGCCAGGATCAACAGATTATCTTCTGTCCAGGCTGCAGGGAGGAGGAGGGAGGAGGAGGAGGAAGGAAACTGCTGGATCAGGCACAAGACTGACTGAGTCATGCTCCAGTAGGGAAGCTTTGAGGCTCTTGGGGACCCTGTGGTATATCTGTCATTCAGCTTCAAAACAGAGATGCCATCAACATTTAGTATTGAATGTATTAAAGCCTGACTACTAGAGCTTCAGAAATTTGAAATGTGGGTGTATGAAAGCTTCAGGAAGTGGAGATATAGGTGCATGAAAAGTTATGTGATCTCCCTGTTTTAGAAGGGACAGATTCAAGAGTGGTTCCCTGAATAAAAATTCCTGACCTAATCTTAAGCTTTTCCACTCCTTGGCTTAATAATGGAAAAAAATCCAACCAAATTAGAAAAAGAGTTCTGGTTTGGATCATCTCACAGAACCTGAGTATACAGATATCTGCATAAAAAACCACAAAAATGATCCAGCAAGAGCCTTTTACTTGTAGAAAAGTGCTTCTCTGCTGGTGTACCCACAGCTTTGCCATCTCCCAGCCTCTACTTCCAACCTAACGAGATTAAAGAGTTGGAATTAACCATTTCCACCATGACTGTAAATTTTGTGAATTGGAAACCCAACAGTAATTCCAAAAAGTACCACACAAAAGGGCAGAGCTTCTGCACTTCATCCTCCCCCCACAGCAGGGACATTAGGTGGGAAAACACCACCAGCATTTGCAAGCTCTGGGAGTGCCACAGTTAAGTCACTGAGGTCTCCAACTCAACATGCAAAAATAAAAGACAAATCAAATTGAATGCAGAGTAAAAATCAAGTCCAAAAAATCAGACTTACAGCTAAACATCATTAGGGCTTCAACTCAAATATTTGACTGTGTTCACTAGAGAGGTGAGCTAGGATGGCATCCTAAATGTACAGGGATCACATCTTCACCTTAAGATCCTCTGTAAACACCACAGAATCTCATTACCAAATATCTTAGCAAAAAACCCTTTGAGAGGTGTCCAACTTTCCCATACAAGGAGGATAATAAGGACACCTACAGAGGACAGCTGACCAAAAGAACTGTCCTGGTGTTCCCCATGACCACCCTGACTGCAGCCTGGAGCTATTTTCCTGGGTCAGGCTCATCCACACCCTGCAATCCTACAAGACTGAAGCTTGGTGGGAAATGAAATGATGAATTATTTTCATGGAAAGCTTTTCTTACAAGGGCATCCCAAGAGTGACTTCCAATTTTGTTTTCGGGGTTTCTCAGAACGCCAGAGCTTTGGTTTTTTGTTTTCCTTAATTCCCAAGCCCCAGGAGTAGGAACAGGCAGATGCTCTGCTCTGACATGCTGAGTGTGCTGCTGTGAGTTATCTGTGTTGAAGGGATCAGCATTCCTGGTCCTCTTGCTTAACATTTTGAGCCAAAGACTGGGAAGGGGAGGAGGGAATGAGACCCATGACTAATGAAGGAATTTATACACGAGTGCTGTCCACTTTGGAGGAACATTTGCTGATGTGTTTGCCAGGAAACCCATCTTGGAGATAGAACTTAGGCATGTGAGCAGAGGCTGGAAAGTTGATACAGACCTTTTCCCCCCCACAAAGGAGGAGAATGTTTATTCTGCTGTGAACAGCCTGTACAGCTCTACAATGCAAGAGACAATTAAAGAGTTGCATCCTACCTCGTAAATTATATTGCCATGGAATCCCAAGGAGCTGCTGCTAAAAATACAACAATAAACAATGTTTAGTCTAAACAAAAACTGAGCTCCACCAGAAGCTTGCATGGATTACCGAGGCAAATCCTGCCACAAGGAATTGATCTTAAAACACCTCTTAAAACGGAGGTATCTTGTTATCATTTCCATCTTGGCAGTGGTTTAGAGGAATTTATTATCTCAGAAAATGTTTTTGCTGGTGGGGTTTTGTTTTGATTTGTTTTTGGGGTTTTTTTTCTAAGCATTGTAGCTCCATTCTCCAGCACCACTCTATATATAGAGTGCACCACTTCCACTGCTATTTAGCAATCAATCACTTGTCCTGTTTCCACTCCGAAAAAAGCAAAACAGGGATGAAAGAGCAGCTCCAGGATAGGATGTTGGCTGGCAGCTCCTCAGTTAGTATCAACTGACCACATTTACGTCACTTCTTCAATTGGCATTTTCTCCCTAAATAACTCTCTGGTCAGTAAGTGGTTGCTCCCACCAGGGAAGAATTTGGCTACTCCTCTACAGCTGTTACCTCCAAGAACAAATCCATATGTTTTCTACATCCTGGATAATCCTGCAGTCATGTATTTTACATCAAGACTGTTAACTCATGGAAATAGTTTTGGGGGAGTCAAAGTGACTTTGGAAACAGCTGGATCACTCTACAAATAAATTAATCAGAAATGATACCTAGAAGGAGAAAAATAAACAAAACCCACTGGCAGAAATTAGAAAATATGGGCTGGAATTTCACAAGGAAAGCATAAAAAGCTTCCCGGTGTTGTCTCCTGAAATACTTATTGCATGAAGCTGCAGCCAGTGGTTTCTTCTACTTGTTCTACCCAACTTCTTTATAAAAAGAGAGAAGTTTCTCCTTTGCAGTGACGACTTTTACTTCTCCCTCTACGGCACCAGCAGTGTTTTGCAGCAACTGTTGTCCTCATTTAAAATTTAAATAAAACTGAACCTCAGAACACCCAAGTAGAACGGCTCTATGGCAGAGTGCTGTTTAAATACAGTATTTCTCTTTGATTGCAGAACTGCCTCTGCAATTAAAGTCACTCAGAGTTCACAAATAAAAGAGCTGAGTTGTATTTCAGACCTTTGGTGCTTGACTTCTATTTGGAAGCAAACCCCCAACCAGTGTTTCCCACTGGGAATTCCTCCTCAGGCACCAGCACACAGCAAAAATACCCTTAATAAGGAAGTAAAATTAATTCAGCCACTGGTACCCATTACTGAAGAGCCAACACGTTTGTCTGGACCACAAAGTAAAGCACAATGACCCCATATGGAACCTGCAATAAAGTGCAAGTTTTAATCTGGTTTCTTTACAGCATAAACTCAGGTTGGGGAGGGTTCTGGGACTGGGTGGATGCCAACATCTTTTTGATGCATGGACATAAACAGAGGTTTTGTTCCTGACTGGTAAAAAATATTTGAAGAATAAATAAGTGAAATTCAGGGACTGCTACAAGCAATGTAGTCTGTGGGGATCACACTCTGGTCCCCACTGAACTGGAAATTTCATCTGAATAAAAGCTGCCAAATCCTCAACACAGCTCTGCACTTAGAGCACATTAAAATGTAGATACACACCCCCAGCAACTGCTTAAAATAATGCTCACACTACCAGTCAAAAGACAAGAAAATCACAAATTTTGAAGTAAAGGTTACTGATGCTGCTCTAGGGATTACCCAGTCTGTGACAAGAAATGATACAAAGCTTTAAGAAAAGGCATAAATAGAACACTAAGTTCTGCCTGTTTGGGGTTTTTTTGGTCTCAAATCAAGTGCTCCTGTTTCCTGGTTTAATCTCAGCCAAAATCCCAACTTTGGCTGCACCACAGAAAGCATAAATACATATACAGGGAATTTATTATGTGTCCTACAACAGCATTGGGTCTTTGCAGAAGCACAGACTTTATATGCAGGCACATTTAAAATTGATTTATTCTTTTAAAGCCAAGTAAAATGAAGATCAAAAGTTTCAGGTAGTCCACTGAATAATTCCCAAAGCTGAGATTTAACACCCATATTCCAGTTCCTGGACAGAAACAGTTCAACACGAGTTAAGTGATGGAAACTGCAGAGCTTCCAGTGCTGAGACAAATCCTACCATTATTGTGAAATGGTGTAATATTAGAAATTAGATCATGTGAACTGCTCTTGTTTCAGTGTCACACTGATGTGGGCCCTTCCCATTTTGCAAGAGGTCAGGACAATTTGTCTTTTAAGCTTCAGTGGGAAATTCCTGAGAGAGTTTCAGGCCAAGAACTGGGCAGTGAAGTTGCACAGGTCTTTGCCATCAATTAGGAGCAGTGAAGAAATCCCCAGCACTCCAGTTTCCTGTCCAGAGAACAGAGATTATATGTCCAGAGCTTATCTGTCTCTCTGGAGGAAAACAAACATAAGCAGTATTTTTACATCTTCAGGCCCAACATGTCAGATAGATTTTATGTGGAGATTTTATGGCAGCAGAGCAACTGAGAAATTATAAGGGGGAAAAAAAAAAATCTTTCCCCCAGCTATAACATTTGCATTTATTTGGGATACAGGAGAGCACATGGGAGGCAGAGCTCTTTTTTGGGGCTTAATTTTCAGGAGCCACTCTCTTAGCAAGGGCAGCAGCCTGAGGAGTGCAAGTCAGAAGTGCTGACTACAGGAGAGGAGGTGTAAGAGATTTTACTGCTGCCAGTACAGCAAGACTTGCCAAGGCTGCTACAGCTCTGGTACTGGCTCATCTCTGCTTTGACAGAAAAGTAAACCCTTCTATATATTAACAGCACAACAGGATGAGTTCTTGGAAAAAAAAAAAAACTACATTAAATTTAAAAAGTGAATTAAATGCTTTTACACATTTAGTCCCCTTGATATGAAAGAATGTTCTGATTTGTAGAGGCACACAGAGAAGCAAGTCTTAAAGTCATCACCCCACCCAGTGTCTCAGAGGAGAACCACTGATTAATTACTCCATCTAAACAGACCAAGAATGAACTCCAAGCATGTCTGAACTGGCCTGAACCCCACAAGAGGGAGCAGCAATCAAGCAAATCAAGTAAATCAAGCAAAGCCTGCTCTTTGGTGTTCCTAAGCAGACACTGCTTCCACCACACAAAGCCAGAGCCCTGAATTTCCAATATAAATGTTTAATGGTTATTCAGTCATTAAGGGTGTGGATGACAATGATCATTAGGGGATAAAAGACCACAGTAGAAGGGACCCTCCTCTGTGTTCCTACCGAGGACATGGTAATTCTGCCTTAAATTATTACCATTACCAGATACATTTCAACCACTTATGTGAAGAAGCAAACCAACAAAGGTGGCAGGGGAGTGAGAGTATTTAGAATTTGTGTCTCCAGACCCCCCAGATTCTCAAAATAACCCACAAACGCTAGCTAGCTTTATTTTGTCAGTAATTCCTGTTCTGTATTCTCACTCTCTGCTCCATCAGTACTTCTGAAGAATTCAGTCAAAACCTACCTGGTTTTTATTTAACTACCAACCAGCCTTTCAAGAGGTAACAGCTTCCACATTCAGCATCACTTCAACAGCAGAAAAAAAAAAAAAAAAAACACCATGAAGAGGTTTGAAAAGGCTCACAATATTATTTTTTGCAGGCTGCCACAACCCTGTGGCTAAGTGGAAGAACAGGCAGCAATGTGCTGTGCTGACAGATGGTTTTTTAAGCAGGAGCACCTCAGAGCCTAAAGCAGAAGCTGAGGACTCAACTAAATGCTTTACTTTAGGGGCAGAATATCCTGCATTGTTTTGTCTCCTACCTCCCAGGCTCAGTATTTTGGAACTTATTAATAATTTACTACCTTTTCTTAGTTAAGAGTGGGAATTGAAAAGAGAGACTATTCATCTATAAATTACAACAGAGAGGGGAGACTGGCAGAAACTTTTTGACAGATTGAGACAGAATTTCTTCTTTTTGTACCTCAGGGCAATGTCAGGAGGGCCAACAGAGCACAGCTGAGCTTGGTCACTGACACAGGAACCACAGCTGAAACCCATCATTAGTTCTTCTGGCAGCTCCTGGAGGGTGTGTTTGGTCCTCTTCTCATCCCTCTGGTATTTTTTTTTACTGCTCTCCTTTCCCAGGTTTCTCCCTCTGGGACTACCCACAGTGACCTCAAAAGGTATTTCATTATATGCACAACCCTACTGACTGACAAAGGGAGGAAAGAAGGAATCTGGATTTAATTGAAGCCATGCCTTTGATCATTAAAAAAAAAGAGGATTTTATATTCATCTGTAAAATCCAACACAGTGCCAATATCACAGAGAAAAAAAACCAAAACCAAACCAAAAACCCAAACCACACAAGGCATTTTTACATGTTCTAGGTTCATTTGGCAACAGACCTTGCACATGTCAGTCACCCCAATTACAGGCTTTAATAACAGCTCTGGCTGCTCCCCTGATTTTTTTAACACTGTTATGGATGCAGAAATACTTGGAGCTACAGACATACAAAACATGACTGGGTTTAGAGACATGTCTGCCAGAGAACAGAAGATTTGTTGTAAATGATTCCAGAATATGAATGTCAAACATTAATCACCACAACAGAGTTTACTACTAAAGCTGGAGTAGGCTTCTAGGTGCTTTTAGGTTATATTAAAAAAACCAACCCACAATACATAAGGAAGGTATACAAAAAATAACTCCCATTATTTTCTCAGCCCTGAAAACAATTTCATGGAGAGCAGCATTTCTGAGAAGAGTCACAGCAACTTCCCCAAGCTTTAATGACACCCACAGCCATGTCACCTGGCAGTCAGACAGCACCAGAGTTTAAACCAACTAAAATTTGGAGAGAAGACCTCAAAGCCTTCCATATGGCCAGAAGCAGTGATGCCTTAATAGGTAGCAAATCTCCACGGCTCAACAGCACCAATTAAGCAGGGAAGTAACAGAGATCCTTGAAATATGAGATGCTGCTTGAAAGGAAAAAAGTCTCCTTGAGGTCACTGAGAGTTCCTGGTGACCTTTTGCAAATGCAGATAAATCCATGGGTTTGTCCCCGGTGAGCTCCACCTGCCCTTCCCTGCCAGTTCCAGGAGGATCCAATGCCAGGGTGTAGTGGTTTGGTTCAGATCATCTCTTACTTGCTTATTTTACCTCTGTGACATAAGAATTAGGAGAAAACAAAACAGGCTCAAACTTAAAAGACTCTAAGAAGTTTATTAGCAGACCTAAAAGAAGGAAACAAAAGTTAGAATCAGATTAAACCTTTAGAACACTTTTCCTCTCCACACTTTCTCCATGCTGAATAATGTAGAAACAACCCTTAAGATTTCAGTCAGTTTACCACCTTTATAATCTTTTCAGTTCACAAAAAGAGATAGGAGTCTCTGAGTCTTTCTTGCTGACCTTATGGAGACATTCCCACTAGAGACAACTCTCTTGTGGGTTCAATATCACAGCAAAACAGCCGCCCGGGAGGTTTCTGCTTGCAGTGAGGAAAAAGAGTCCCTAACCTCGAATCACCGCTTTCCCACAGCTGCTTTTCGAGGGTTTCAAGTTGAGCTAACATGGGGTGTCAATTTAAGGCTGAGCCATTCAGGAGCAAGGTCTTCTTTACTCATCTCTAGGAGCAATCTTCATCTCTAGGAACTGGGGTCATCTTCGCACTGACCCCTCCTGGTTCCTTTGTACGGTCGGTTCAATCAGTGGATCAGTCCACATCAGAGGGTGGGACCGTGCCCCCCACCCACTAGGCAGCCAAAGATTCTAAGTGTCAGTCCATACCAGAAGGTGGGACCCCTCCCCACCTACTAGGCAGAATCAGCTTCGGGTGTATTGCACACCCCTCCAGGTGAAGGTAAATCTGAGTCCAAACACTCTGGAGCCAAAGGAATAAAGAGAGAAAAATGCAGAGACACCTTAGCTCCCAATTGCTCTACCCCCCTTCGATGCTCTATGAAGTTACAGCAGGGACTCCAATAGTCCAGTTCATCCCCAAAGGGTTCTTGCAACAGAATTTCAGCTTCCAGGTTTGAAGCATCTCCTCTTTCTTTTCCCTCAGGGTTTCAGCCCTTCCATCTTTACTGACTTACACCTTAGGGTGTCTCTTCATGTTCTTTCTGCTTTCTCTCTGGGAGAGGATCAGCATTTTCAGGCCTATCTGTTCTGAAGAAATCTTAACAGCATTAATAGGGTTAATCTCACCGCGTCTGGAACTTCTCTTATCTCTCTCGGTCCCATGATCTCTGCTGGGGGAGTTGGAGCTGAGCTCTGCCGTGGCGGTGAAGGGGGGCCGCTGCCAGCCCAGCTCTACCTGCATGGGGCAGAGCTGGGGGGCCCAGATGGGACAGGCCCAAGGAGGGGCGGCTGCGTCCCGGGTCGGGCCAGGCCGAGCAGGGCCCGGCCCGGCCCTGAGGGCCGCAGGGTCCGGAGGCCCAAGTTGTGTCTTTGATGGCCGGAAGTCCAGAGAGCTTTCCCGGGCTCTGTCTATCTTAAAATGTGATTCGCAGAGGCGTGTCAAACTCCTAAGTGGCTTAAAACCTGTCAATAATCAAGCCAGACAATTGATTGGTTCTGATCAGAACCAGAAGGACCTTTTGCAAGAAAAACCCCTTCCGTGTCAAACCACAACACAGGGTATTTTATACAGTTGAGAAATTCTCCTGTGGGACGAGCAGTGAGCTGAGAAAAAATGTACCCTTGCTGAGCTAATTCCCAAAAAAATCAATCAGTGCAGACTCAAGGGCATGAATGACAAGCTTATTCAGCTGCTCACAGCAAACACCAGGGAGGGAAGCAGCACTACCTGACCATCCTAAATGGCTCCTCAAGACATGCAGGAATTGCTGCTGATCAAAATATTACCTAAAAGATTGCATGAGTAAATTTAAGATGGAGCTGCTGACAGCATCCAGCTACAAACTGATGGAACAAAAACATTTTTCCATCTTTTAAGTCCGGCATCAATGTTTTGTTAGGAGTGCCCTTTCAATACATTACACCAAATCAGCACATATTACTTAGGGAGTAAAAGCTGCTAGGGAACCTAAAAGTGTAAATATAGCATGCAGCTTGGATTTGCTCCATCCACAAGGAACTGAGAAAGCCTAATTTCACCTCCCCAAAGCATCTAACACTACATCTAGCCAATGCTGAGGAACAGATTTGTGAGCTATTTATACATGCAGATAAAGGTGCCAAAAAAAGTTTTAAAAAAAAACCTTTGAGGTCATCAAGCCTCATTCTATCTAGGAGATGCAGTTTTCCTGCTATTCAGCCACTTCTTCATACAGTTTCTAGCAGAGAATTAAGTAAAAAAAAGGGAACTCTTTCTCTGAAAAACATGTCTAAGTGAAGAGAGAAGCCTGAAGTGCTGAGGATTAGGCCAGCACATGAATGCATCCAGCTTACACGATGCATTAGCTACCAGCAGGTTTAAGGTTTCCTCTGAATAAAACATGTGGAGCTGCAGATTTCACACCATTACTCAATTAATGAAACTGTCACTTCAGTGGGCAGCAATATCACAAAATCAGTCACTGCTCCATTCATACAGCGGGGGAAAGGCTGTGCAGTTCTACTGTTATTAACCTGACAGGGCTTTAGAAATCCTGGCAAAGCCAAGGTTATCTGGAAACCACCTTGAACATTCAGAGGACACTCCCCAGTTAACTTAATGGCTCGACAAGAGCTGCAGTCAGCAAAGTCACTGAAAGCCTGTAAAGCAGGGACTGGAAAAGCCATTGGAGTGTGTAACTGCAGCTTATGCAAATCCAGAGAGCAGGCCTGGGAAAAGCAAGGCTAAATCCCTTCAAACGGGAGAAGCTCTGCCACAAATCCAGCTGTATACTAGGAATAAGCATGGTAAACAGCCCAGGTTTTTATAAAGATGCCTTTGTAACTGTGCTGCTGCAAAAACTGCTTGGAAATGCTCACATGCTTAAAAGAGTACCTATCATGTCACACTACACCTGCTCAGACCCTACAGCTCATATCCCAACACAAGGAAAAGTTACACATAAGAAGAGGTCACAGTGCAATCCATATCAAAGGCCCACTTAGCAGCTAGAAATTAGAATGTGAAAGAATATTGCTAAGTGTTATTATTTTTTAAAACGTTCCACCGTATTACTGTTAATCTGAACAGCAGAAGAAAAACTGATCCATAGAATATTTAAGAGACAAGTAAGTGTAGAGTACCATCCTAAGGAAACTTTACATACAAAGATACACCTGAAACAGCTCTTTAGCTAGGCAAGAAGAACTTAACTGGCTGCTTTCTGAGGAATTTAGGCAATGTACAATTCAGGAGGAACAAGTCACTTCACATTAAGCACAGATCAGCATTTGCTTTATGGCAGACTGAAAGCTGAGCACTGATCCTGCAGACTGGGTAAGCAGCAGCCAGGACAGGAACCCAGCCCAGCCTCCATTCCTCACTGGCCAGTTCTCCCACTCCATCCTAGGAATAAGTCTCCTCCAAACACCTCCTTGAGGGACAGGAGGGAAGGATGCCCCTGCTCTCTGACACTTCCAGCAGGAGCAGAGATGTGCAGAGGTTTCAATGGGCAACACCCACAAAACTCCATCATTAAGGAATGCCTTGGGGATCCAGTCCTTCCTGCTGGCCACTGCAGCTTCTCTGCAGGGCCCTGGCAGCCAGCCCAGCAGCTCACTCAGCCACTGTCCCACTTCCCAACAGCAGGCACCGAAGCCCAGCCTGGCATCTCCCCGCGAGCACTGACGGGATTTCACTCCCGCATCAGACACGGGACCCTGCTGAGCTTATCTCAGGCAGCAAAACAAACACTTGCTCTGCAGAATCCTGTCCAAGCCTGGCTTGGGAGGTGCCACTTCTGAGCTCAAAGGAGAGCTCAGCTGCCCGACTGCCCAGAGCAAAGGATGCAGTGCACACAAGCTGATGCTTTACAAGTCTGCCTCTCCAGTGGTCACTTTTGCACCACTTCTGATCATCTGATCTCCTCTGACTGATTCTCCCACTAAAAACACAACAAGGATGATCCATTTTAAGAGACTGATACCAAATTGCCCCTAGTTTGTTTTCACCAGGTATCACCTTTGGAGATAAATTATTCACCTCAAGTGTAACAGCACATTGTTGCAGCTAGGCTGCAATATTTACTCTTCACAAATAAGTCTTTTTCATCTCTTATTTAAAAATATCCTCCTGAATGTTGATGTTTTGATGACATTCAGCTGAGATCACAACTTACTTGTCTATATATTTGACTATATAAGGATTCTAGCTATGATGGATAATGCAAGTATAACACTGACACCATTATAGGGTCAGCAGTACCCAATTTATCTGGCCAATACCATCACCCACATAAAATAAACCACTTAGTTAATCAGGATTAATCATGGAGTTTGCTCTCTAGTACATGTTTCCCATGGTTTAGCTTTTGCTCTCAAAATGGCACATAATTAGCAAAGTAGGTGACAGGTTTAGTGTGCTACTCCTAGAATACATTCCTCACTTTGATGCAGATTCCCATGGCTTAAATATACTCTGGAAAAGGAAAGCTTTATCCCAGTCACCATAAGGTCATATATTCCCACCTCCTTATAGCAAAACATCATGCAGCCTTCATTCCAGCCATCTCTTTCATGAGGAAATTTAGGTGTTTATTGTGGTTCCCTCTTTGTGCAGTTTTCTATGAGTCCTGTAAATCCCACAGAATTACACTGCTGGGAGTATTGATCATCCTCCCTGTACCTATTCGAGCTTTTAAATCTTGCTGGGATATTGCACCAGTTGCAATAACAACCATCCCTCACCACCACTGAGCCAGGACAAAGGGTTTGTTTGCCCCGATGATGTTTGGGATTGAGCCTCTGCCACATCCTTCCACCAATTTCCCTGCAGTGGGAAAAACCCTAAATAGGCTGATTATCACCAATCCCTTAAAAACCTCTATCCAGAGGGTGCCCACAGGGACAGCTGCACAACCTGAACATTCACTTTGGCATTTAACAGGAGGAATTCACAGGTTTCTCCCGTGCTGAACCCGTAGCTCCTGCGTTATTCCCATTCTGCAGGCACGGCTTGATCCGATCTCCTTAGGGAATTAATGCCCACAGCAGGCAGGGCAGCACCCATCCTGTTTGTCCTCTGGAGCAGTGACAGCTCTGGCCTCAGCCCCATGGATCCAAGTGACAGGGGACAGATGGCACCAGCGCTGCTTTCCTGCAAATCTGCTGCTCCAGGGAATCAGCCTCGCCTGGACCGCTGAGGGATGCCGGGGGATGCTCCGAGAGTTCCCTCTGTTCAGCCCAGCAGTGGCAGCACCACTGAACCAACCACATGTTCCTCCTTGTCCAGCCACAGGCTACCCCTGGAAAATCCCAGGAAATCAGTGATTTCCCTGCTCATCCCCCTGTGGCACCTTGGGAAGAAAAAAAATTCAAACTGGCCATTTTTCATCACGTTCACGCTGCGAAGCCTCCCCATGACAACGCAGCTGATTTGTGCAACCATGATTTCTGTCGCTAACAAAAGAAATAAAGGATCAGGAACAAAGGGAAAATTGAATAAGAAAGGGGAAAAAGCACCACCCTAGTGCTGGAAATATGAGTCAAGTGTTAAAAAATGGAATCTGATTTATAAAGGGTACAAAACTGGCAACAACCGTGTTGTTTCACTGGTGTCAAAGACAGTTCTGGCACAGGGAGAAGAAATGAGACCTAGAATGAGACCTGCTTGTTACAAAATCTAAGGCCTGGTCTAGCTGTGAGACTAACAAGGAGAAAACAAATTTAAGTGCTGACCTATAGTTCTAAAATTAGTTTCATTAAATGCATTTACTATGAGCAAATGCCTTTCTGATGACAGGAAAGCCAGGAAAAGAATCTGGAAAGCTGCATGCTCCTCACAGCACACATCACCCTCCAAAACTAAATTCCTTCCTGTTAGTAGGTAGCAGTGCTCTTTATAAACATACTCATTAGTGGGTTATTATGGGCTTTTCTATGTTGTCTTAACATGAACAGTACCTAAATCCCCACCTCTGCAGCCCCTCAGTGTCAAAAAGCACCAGCACTGTTCGGAACCCCACAGAGCTGCCCATAGCCTTAACAAAAAGAACAAATGTTCAAGTGTTCACACAGAGCCATCATTCTGCTAAATATAAGTGGAATATTATATTCCTGGTCTTAAAGAAGCATCAGAATTGACAGTATGTGACCACGTTTTTTCTAGCACACAAGCTGTATAAAAATAGTCTTTTCTCCTTAAACCAAGACTTTTATGCCTCACAGTGACATTTAAACCCTTTGTGCTACAGGGGCGTTTCATCGTGAATTCAGCACAGTTCTTGTGCTTTTTTTATCCTTCAAATGTGTTCACTAAAGCACTCAAAGACCACTCCATTAGATTCACCCTGCACTTCCCTCAGGCATTCTCAGCCCCAGCTTCCCAAGCAATGGTCCATCCTACACATCACTGGGCTTTCCAGGAAACCATTCCAAGAGAAACTGAAATACAAAAAATTATTGTGAAATTTTTTTTACATTACTTTACAATGCACTTTAAAATTACTTTTTCTCTTCTTGTCACCACCATCACCAACCACTGCTCAGAGTGGAAATTATGAGAATCAACCTTTTAAATACGAACCTTTTTCCTCAGATACTTCTAAAGAGGTTTTCAGTCTCATGGATGCAAACCTACAGGAGTAATTTCCTTCACGCATTCAGGGAACACAAGATCAGGATCTGTGCAATGTTCACATCAGTCCTGATGTGACAAAGCCACAATGGAGGGAAACAATGAGCCTAAAAATCCCACTTCAAGGTCTCTAAGCTGAGCCTTAGCTGAATGATCATGTTAAAAAAATGCAGACAACTACAGAGATGGGGTTTTTAAGTCACTGAGAACTATATAATCAAGAAAATATTTTCACAGATCTGAGCCTTAGACTTTTGATTTCAAATTCACTGGTAGCTAATAGGTTTCAAAGTGTTCATGCTGCTCCAGAGAACCTTAGGGACAAAGTGGTCTTAAGTAAAAAGTTACTAAGCTTTGTTAACACACAGACATTTACAGAATATTGCATTTAAAAATGGGAAGTGTCTTGATTTTTCCAAATCTAAACTTAAACCATCACCAACAACAGCCTATATAAAAAGCTGAAATACCCCTCAGCTACACCATTAGTAAAGCAGGGTCCATCACTGTTTTAATTTTGCAATTTTTAAAATATAATGTTTCAGCAAATTCAACCAGACGGGAGCCTTGGCACATGATAGAGTGAATTTCTAACCCAGTTCTCTGGCAAAATCCTGGTTAATCCAGTCACAATCCCTTTATTCTCACCCCGTGTTTAGCATTAGTTTTTATATTTGCCAGGGGACACTTAGTTGGTCCCTCCACCTGAGCAGTGTTTACTATGAACAGAAAAAGGAGTTCCTGAAAACAACCAACAGAAGCCACCCTCACTGTCTAAGCATCCACAGCCCTGGGAGCAATGGGAGAAGTTCAGTCCTCCAGAGCACAATCTACACAGGCTAAATTCTTCATGAACACTTGATTTCACCTGAAAGAATGTTTTTATTCCCAACTTCAGGGCTGGAAGTGGTGAAAGCCAAGCGTGCTGTAAAAAGCTGCCTGGAGACACAGCAGTGAATTCTTGCTTCCACCAGAAGAACAAGAGCATCCATCTAAACTTCACTTCCTTTGAACAGAAATGAGACTCAGCCACACCAGACACAAACAGCTCAGCTGAACACGAGGGGTTTGTGGCTAAAATCTAGGAATGAACATCCTGTATTCTGATGATTAAGATATTGAAGTCATGTTTAACCTTTAACTGAAGAAATGCCTCAGGAACAGGACCAAGTCAGCTGCAGTATCCTGAATTTTAGCACCTTCTTAGTTATGCCAATCAGAGGAAGTCATAAAATACTCTCCCTTTCTTCCTTCCACAGGATTCCACAGGGGAGTAGGTGGTATTAACTTTTCATTAACAGAAAAAGCACTAAGAGTGCTCCCAAATCTGCCTGGGAGACTGAGATTACCCAGTGCAGAGATTACTGTGAGCAGTTTTGGGCACCACAATATAAGAAGGATAAAAAGTTATTAGAAAGTGTCCAAAGGAGGCACCAAGAAGCCTCCATGAACAAACCATCCCCAGATTGACAGTCGAGTTTCTTCTCTGCATCTCTTCCATGCTAATTGTTATCACAGGCATCCAACTGCAACAGCAATTCCTTATCAATGCAGACCTGACAGCTGCACACCAAAGTTCACAGATCCCACCAGCGACAGCCTAAGGCATTAATTCCCATTAATTCCTTTCCACTCTGTCATTTTAAGATTATTAAAAGTGCTCAGGTGACCAATTCGTTCATTCAAGGCAGTCAGGAATTCTCTGTGTCAATGCTGCGATCTAAGGAGAAGCAAGTGGAACACAAAGAGCAAAAAAGCAACGTAAATTACCTAATTTGGCACTCTTTTGGTTGCAAAATGTCAGCTGCTGGAAGTTGTTCAAGCCCTCAGACAAACACTTCCTCTGAAACACTGCTCAGGATCTGTCATCTCGGTGCCAGCACTGCCTTGCTTATTTCCAGAAATCTGCCTAAAACCTGGATGTTTGTGTTCAGAGAATTGTTACTAATTTAAGAGGTCCCCCGCCTAGTGCCTCAAATGGATTAATTCTTTTAATTTCTACTGTGCTGGCAACAGGAGAGGTATTTTCCATGTGCTCAGATATTTATACAGCCTTATTTTTGGTGTGGTGAGCTGTTTGAAGATTTATATGCAACCTATGGCAGAGGAAAAGGAAAATATGCTACACCATATATTCCCAGTAAGCCAGACATGGCTTTGGATGCCATCCTTCGTATATTTAGATTCAGGCAGAAGCAACTTTACCTGAGTAAGCTGAGGCTAAAAATTCAAGTCTTATTAACAAATTTAACAGTTACTTTTCTTATTTCTGTTTTGATCCTGCTTCCTTATTTCTGTTTTAAGAGAAGTTCTTTGATTTCAGATGGAATTTGCATTAAAATAATCCCACTCTGTATTTCCTTTGTCACATTTGTCTTGGCAAGAGGTTGAAGGACAAGGCATCGAGTTTCTACACCAATATCTGAGTAAAACCAGAGCTTCCATAAAGAAAATCACTTTCCACAGCAGGAAAATCCCAATTGGTAAGCCACTATCATCATGACTTTTGGAGGGGAGGGGGAAAAAAAAGATAAAACTAAAACCAAATGACAGCAAACCCCCAGGGATTGAACGACAAAATAAATGTCACAGATTATGAGCTCGTTTTCATACTCAGCTTTCATGTGCAACCTGACAGACTGGACAACTCATGGCATCCATACTGCATCCACAGGGATCACGAGCTGCTCTCTGTGATGGACTGAGCTCTGGGCAGATGGAGTTCATTAAAATAAGCACTGTGGCAAAAAGGAAACCATTCACACAAGAGCAGAGGGCTGCAGCTGTCGACCAACTCCAAATAACTCTCGTTACTCCCTCATGTAACACAGCCCTTCCTTATTTGTGCCTCCCTGCCTGGGAATGGCTCCAGGAAAGATTCTCTCACCCTTCCCATCCAATGGGGAAAAAGGGTAAGGGGAGTAGATCAGGTACAAGCTGAATTTACCTTTCAAGACTTCAAAAATCCAAGCACAGACTGGTGATATTAGTGTTGACCAGTCTTGAATTATTCAATATAATTACTAATTTTGATGCACATGGTGTTTACACAATGTTATCTCCTCAAACTAGAAGTATCAACAAAATCCTCGCCAGACAGCTGCTACTTTCTCTGTGAGGTCTTGTTTGTAAAGCACAGCTCTGCTAGGGCCTATTAGTCCTCACCAACACAGCCACTTAATCTTTATTTCCCTAACATGTAATTTCCCTTAATTATATTTGGAGAATATTTATAAGGTTATTAAAGTTAATTATAAGACTCAGAGAGGTCTTTAGCCATAATTACCAGTACAAATCAAAGCTCTGAGTAATTTTTGGAGGGATTTTTGTGTGTGTGTGTATTTTGGTTTGTTTTTTTTTTAAAGAATCCATTTGATCATCTGTCATCCTGAAGTGCTCAGGATGATGGAACTGCTTCACCCAATACAATGAGCAGCTGAAACTGGTAAACATGAATATCTTTGTGGACAAGCTTTAGCATCCAACTATGAGTCTGCAACAGCCCTCTCAAAATTCACTTGGAGACACAAAATGGGCTTTTGAGAAAGTGTTGTAAAGAATTGATGGTCTTCTCTTAAACTTTTATATACATTTTTTTACTCCCACACCTGTTTGGAATGCTGTGCTTCCTAAATTTACACTCAGGGATATATTTCGGCTCAGATGTCAACTGGTATTTTTCAGCAGTTAGGAAATCTAGTTTTTAGGTAAGGAGTGACACCTGAATGACTGTGAGCATCAAGGGCTCTATAGGGGGACTGTCACAATGGGAAAAACAGACACTGCTACCTTTGAGGAAGAGAAATAGGGGGAACCACAGGGAGGTTTCCAACAGAGGCTGCTTCAATTGTAGTTGTCATGCACAGATTTCCTGCCCCTCAGACTTCACTCTCACAGACCATATGGTGACATTAATACTGCATCTGCAGAGCAGGGCCGTGTCTTCAGGGAGCCCTGCATAGAATCTGAACAGCAACAAGTGGGACAAGTCCCTCCCCTTTGAGGTGTGCCACTTTTCCAGCTCTCAGCTGTCATCTGCAATGTCTTTTTTGACAAAGCTCTGGCTTCAGATGGCAAGCAATCGCAACATAATCTTGTAAAAGAAATGAGCTCAGCTTTCAGCCTTCCTGCATGGGAGAAAACCTCAGCCACAGCCAGAGTGCAAAGCTCTAAACGAGTTTTTTTCACTGTTTTACCAAGAATTTTTACCAGAAGTAGGTGAACATGAGCATTCTCAGCCCATTCAGAGATGCCATTTGTTGCTCCCTTTGTTTGCACACCCTTCACATGCCCAGCTTGGTCACTCTGAGAGTGGGAGGAATAGTTCTGCTCCTGAACTCCACCAGGATACCTTTCTAGCTCTTCTCCAAAAGTTCTTTGAGGCTACTGCTAAACAATCATGGTCTAAAGCTTCTGCAGCTAGATTAAGAGAAGAGCCAGGATGCCAAAACTCTTGGATGTGAGGAAGTGACTCCAGCCCAAATGCACTGATAAAAGGTGCACTACATACAAAAGCAGCCACAACTATTAAGAATCTCTTGGCTCATCCTGTCTATTCTTTCACCTCATTCATTAGTCCTACTACTGATTCTCTCCTCCAGGATTAAATATTTAAAGTTAGACAATATGAACTTGCCAAACTTTGGGGACACACAGAGCTTCTCAAATTTGCACTGGAAAAAAGATGTATTAGAGGGGGAGAGGAACTGCCAAGCACAAAATCTCATTTTCTTTGGATTTTACTAATAAATCAGTATTGCTTTTAAATACATCCCTGTCTTCTAGAAGTATCCTAACACAACATCCATTGCACCAGGGAGCTTACACTCACAGAAAGTAGGTCTGGTGCAATTTCTGCTGAAGTCAGGCTGTGGTTTCTGAAGTGCAATCCAATGTAATCACTTTGTAATAGATTTCAGATGCCAGAGACCAGCACTAGATTAAAACCATCCTGACATGGAGATAGTGAAGGACTATCAACATCAAGGTTAACCTTCCCATCAATTAATCTCAATCATCTTTCACTTGTGGCTTCCTACCTCGCCAAATCCAGGCAGGAAAAGACAAATCATCTTCAAGAAACAAAAGGAAAAGCACTTCCTGCAACGGTTTCACTAATACCCACGATGATGAATCCAAAAAAAAAAAAGCTGCCAGCCTCTAATCTGTTTCAGAATGGATCTGACAGTCAGCCAGCAAGTAGAGAAGCTCTGTGACACCTGAACCAGAGAGGCTGAGCCAGTTCACCCTGTGACCTACTTCAGCCTGGATAACTGCTCAGTACATTTCCAGAGCTGAGGCAAAATCCAAACTCCAAAGGAGGAAAAAAAAATGGAAAGGACAGCAGCCTTCCTGCACTGTGCTTTCCCAGAAAAATTATTATTTTTCCTCTTCTAAGGGGTTAACTTTGCCATTTGGGTGCAAATGTGAGTCAGGAGCAGGGAGAGCAAGAAGACAGAACCTCAGGGTGACACCATTCCAGAGCCAGCATTGCTTCCCTCTCCAACAACAGGAAAAGTGAGGGAAGCAACTGCTTGGGAGTTAAGAAAAGGGGATAAAGATGCACCATAACTGGGTTCTGCTCTCACTCTTTACTGGTGCCCTGGATGAACACCCAGGATCATGTCCCCCCCCCTTAATTAGGACACAACTTCCAAGCAGCTGGTAAAATCAACACCAACATTGGCTTTCAAAGATGTTTCAAGGTATAAGACATCTCTCTCCTTTTTCACCCCCACAATCAATTTATTTTTCCTTTTTTCCTCTTTTGAATAAGTGTTACCACTGCACAACGTGGCATTTGACTGTCCCAGCAGCACAGATTTTCCCTGAGTTCTCTGCCAGGATCACTCTGCTCTGGTTTGAATCCATGTCCACGTGAGACAAGTTCACTCTCCATTTCCCCCTGAATTTCCAGCCATGGCAGAAAAGGCCACCAGACAACAACACAAACCAGGCTCTTGTTTTCTGCACTTCACTTAAGAGTAACCAAAAAGAAGACTGAAATTTCTGGGTTTGATGAGCTTAGAACATTCCATAATGGAGACAGCTGATGCCAGCATGGGCTGAAGTGAGAAAGCAGACCATTATCTTCTAAAAGCAGCAACATTAAATGGCATTCGAGCAAAACAAATGCAGAGTGCTTTGACATCTGACTACTGAAGCATTCAGTGGCATTACCATAATTTTCTCTCATGCCCCTGAACTAGCCCATTTCTAAAATAAGCACTGACTGACAAACTTCTAGGAAGCTGTAAGCGTGTGTGGGTTGGTTTTTTATTTTGCCTTGGGATTTCATTTTTATGCAGCATAATCTCACAGCATAAGCAGCCAAGCAGGATGAGGAGATAAACCAGCACATTGAAAATACCTTGCTGTGCTCAGATCCAGCCCTCACTTTGGACATCTTTTATTTAAGAGAGACCTTTACGCTGAAAGTTTGATTTAATTTATTTTTCAGGGGGGGAAAAACGTATTGTGCTGAGTACTGCCAGATATATAATCTTTCAAGGGACTCCATCTTCAATAAAACTTAAGAAAAAACAAGGACACTTTGAAGCCAACACCTCTATTGATTGAGTTCTGACAGTGTCACACAGGGCAGTGGCACAGCCAGGCCCCTGAATGAACTCCTTTCAAGAACCACAGAATTGCAGCATCTCATTAATGAAACAGCACTCAGGAGCAGGAGTCATGCATAAATAATTATTCCTGCTTCTCAGAGATTAGAGGGAGAAAAAAAAAAAAAAAGAAAGTTTGAATTCAGCAGAATTAAGACCAGCAGCTGATAAGTAAGAGCACAGAAGTTGGACAAGAGCCACTACTTTAGGGAATAAAAATATTTATTGTCGACTCCCACCCTGCCTAAGTATTTTCATGTAGTATAAAAATAGGACTGTCTTAAAAACTATTGTGCAAGAAAAGCTGTATCAAATAAATAACTAAGCATAGAAAATTATCAACTAGGCCCATTATATTATATAAAAAAGATCTCATTTCTGTCCTTCCCAAGGTGCTCCCTGTACAATCAGGTCACACTTCACAAAGAACCCCCTGAAACAGTAAAAACTGGAAATTAAACCCATTTATACAATTGTCCTGGTTTGGCAGCATTGGGATGAACATTCCATCTCACTGCATCCAGTGCCTGCTTTCCTGTTGTACAACTGAGGCAAAAGCAAAGTGAAGAGTGTGACAATCAATCAATCAAATAACTACTTAATTTCCCATTTTGAAAGCATATTTTAAAGGAAACAATTCAATGTATGATGTAAATGATCTGCATTTTTCCTTATTGGCCAGGGCACACTTTCCTGCTTTTCCCCAGTCTTCATCAGCCAGCAAACCCAGCCAGAGCAACCACTTACTGCACCTCAGATGGAATTCTGTCAAGCTTAGCACATTAAAGACAGCACTAGAAGTGTGTTGTTTCTATTTATAAACTGCCTGTCTGGTGCACAGTATGACTGAATAATACAGCCCCCCTGATGCCAAATCCAAGTTCTCCTGGATGAGGGGGAGAAAAAAAAAAAAGGTCCCCCTTTGGAGTTGTTTTCAAAGCACCAAAGCACCCTATAATATTCACAAGGAGCAAGAGCACTGCAGAGTCTTTGAAAAAAATCACCTACCACTTACACTTCATTACTGAATTTCTTTGTTAGCAAAGCCTTTCCTAAAGAACATCATTCAAAGCAGGAGAAACAAAGATTTGAGCCCAGGAGTTCACAAAAAATCCTCCAGGAGTGACAAAGCTGTACCACTGCTGTCACCAGACCTCTTCAGCTGCTCCTTTGCTCCCTACCAGCACCACACCTTTCCCTCAGGTGGGCTCTGTTTTCCTCCCCATCCTTTTTTAAAAACGACATATTAAAAATACATCCAAGATGCCACAGTGCATTTACTCCTAGAAGACATTGTGTTTTATCCCACACAAAATAAAAACACCCAAGGTTTCCAGCAGTAACAGAACACAGGTATAACATGAGCATAACACAGCTACCCTTGATAAAATTTATATAAAACTCTGCAGGCCTTCCCAAGGTGACACTCAGGTTTTTGGCTGCTAGGCAGGATTTCCTGCCATGCCCATGGTCTCAATTCTTGGAACTTCCTGAAGTTTAATGTCAAAAATACGAGTTAAATTAATTTTTGTAATGACCACAGAAGGGTTTTTAACGTGCCCAATTCCCAGAACTCTTTTTCTCTGCTTCAGCACGTGTTTGTCCAGCATTTGGGCAGCACTGACTGCTCAGCACAGCCTCACTCCTCATCTCAGGTGTCACACAGCATTTCTTTTAAAGAAAGCACTTGACTGCCACCAGACTGCATATTAAACCAGGTTACATGGACCTCACACTAGCAGCTGCTATCAGGACTATTTAAGCTGTCAGAGAGTCAAAATAATTATTATTTTATCTCTGCTAAGATCTCATTGCAACAGTTTTGATCCTCAATCCCACAGCTCATTGACAGCAGGAGAAAAATCAGTGTAGTTGGAATAACCTCATGGTAAGGCAGATGTCCAGAGTCTACTTCCAAAATTTAATATAAAAATGTCCAAACAAGGGATAACTCTGTATAAGCCACTCAAAAATGTGGACACTCAATACTGTTTGATCACCCTTTAAAAAAATTAATCCAAGACAACCTTTTAGTAGTGAAAAAGGTTTCATATGCACTCAGGGGCATTTTCCTTTCCCAGCCATGTATCTGAAAATAGATTTTCTCTTTCTTTCCTCATTTAAGAGCCTTTTGCTCCGGAAAGGATTGACCTAAAATTCAAGATATTTAAAAAACAAATTACTGTTTAGAGTTAAGTACTTCAATAAGTGGGAGTTCAAAACAGAAACATTTAAGTCATCAAAGGGTTCCATCTTCTTTACACAGCACTTCCATTTCAAAAAGTGTTAAATATCTACAACTACATACATCTAATAGACAAAGTTTTTCCTCATGCCTCATAGGTGTATTTCTAATTTCTCCCACAAAAATATCTTCAAGTAATTAATAATAATAATAATAAATCATTAAAGGTACATCCCTACCTGACCTCAAGCAAATGAAAGACAAAACCAAATTTTTACATGCAAACATTAAGATTCAAAACAGGAGATGACCTTTAGTGCACCCTTCCACAAGTGGAATGTTCTCATCCACAAGCAGATTTAATTAAATTTAGCTCTTTAGACTGCTTAGAGTTAATAAAGCAATTTGTTAATAGACCGTTTTATTATGTTTACAATGCGGTTTTGTTGGATATTGTGCAATTCTTACAGGCTGCAAGGCACTGATTTTTTCACTCTCTTGAACTGCACTGATTTTTTATGAAATTTAAAAAAGAAGGGCCTAGAGTCATCATAAACACTGGAGAAGATCAGATGTGCAGCATATAAATTATATTGTAAGAAGGATCCTACAAGAGATGTCACCAGTGGTGACTGTTTTAATTTTATGTATAAAACAAACCATGTTTCACATTCACCATCAGAGAAACTCCTGTAAAAAATAAAAAAATTCACCACATACATGGGAATTATTGTAAAAATTGTGATTTTTCATGCCTCCTCACCATTATACCCTTTTGTTAAGCACTGGACCACTTTTCTGTGTAACAACTGTTTGGAGAGATCCAGGTGGGAAAGAGTTGCATGGAATTCTTCAAACTGTACCACCTTCCTGCAGAGGGACTGTGCTTCTGGTTAATTCAGATCCTCTGCTTCAGGAAACAGCCCACAGCTCTCCCTCAGGCTGCCCATATTCTCAAGGGAAAGCCAGAACACTTCAAACACAGCCTGAAATTCTGCATTTGTAACATCCACTAAGGGAGTGCCAAAACCTGCCTGAGCAAACCCGGTACAGTGGAAAGTGTCTAAATCCAGAGAAACCACCTTAAAAAAAGCCTGACTTTATTTGTTAGTACAGCTGGATGCTGCAGAGGATGGATAACAGCTTCCACTGCACTGTGCTGTACTGGATTTTCTGTCCTTCAAGCACCAATATCAAACTTCAAACATTTAGCAACGGCGCTGAAACCACGGCTCTCCAGGAGAGGAGCCAAGTCCTACATTCAGTCTGCAGAAAAAGCACACAGAGGATATTTCACAGGGAACACATTTTAAAAAAATTCACCCTTTTCCAGCAGTTTTAAAAGACCTGTAAGAAAAATAATTTAAAAAACAAACAAACAAACAAACAAAAATTAAAAACCGCACTGTCCTCCGTATCTCACCACTGCATCCAGCTCAAAAATTTGTTACCTGTCAGATGGTCCTACCTGGCCTGTGGACAGGAGTTACCCTCTCATGCTGCTATCACTCCACAACCCTCTCCCTCCTGGGAAGAGGAATTCCCTCAGAGAGCCAGGACGTGTCAAGACAACTTGCCCAGAGTTCAGCGATGGCGCTGAACCCCCCTTCAGCTGGGATTAGGGCTAAAAAAACAGCATTGTTTGAGAAACGATTGGACAGCTTTTGTGTGGGGGTGGGACAGGATTACTGCCTCCAAACTGGGTCTGAGCAGTAATGGATTACCTGGAGAATCTGTGTCCTAACCCTCACTAACGAATTAATTCAGTTTGAAATGCCCTACTGGGCCACACACACCTTGTCTATGGGTACAGCAAAAGTGGCCTTCACAGGTGTTTTACTGGAATTCTGGAAATCACCAGGAATGCCACTTGGAATGCACCAACAGCACAAAAGAGCTTGTCCCTGGGCAGCTCCTTCCTGTGCCTGCTCCATGTTTCCCTGGCAGCCATTATCACCCAGCAGAAACAATTCTAAACTGTATCCTCGGTCGAAAAATCTATTTTCAAAAATCTATTTAACACTCAGATTGAGCTGACGTGTAAATTTAAGGTCAGGAGCAGCTGTGTTTGAAAAATGGCAAAGTAACAAGAAGTGGTGAGAGAATGGGATAGGGCAGCAGCAAAAGTTTAGCCCTTGGAGAATCACATTCTATTAGAGGAAATTGCAGTGAAACCCCAATTTCCTCAGAGTTTTTATCAGCTCCTGAGGTGCAGCAAGGAATCTCAGAAAGGTTATTCCTAAGGGCTTTATACCTCATTGCTGTACTCACAGAGCACCCAAGACTTTTTTTAGGGTGCACTGTATTGATTTTACAGTGGGAAGACTGGAAGTGGAGCCTTGTTCAGCCAGCAGCACAGGTAGCAGACCCCAGAGGAGCATCTCTAGGTAATGCAGGTCTTTAAAAAGCTTGTTTCTGTACTAACAGGTCCAGCCTCCCCTAAAAAAATGAGGCTAGGTTTTTGTAACAGCACTGCAAACCCACTGATCTTTATTTTCTACTGCTAAATTTGTAGATTGCTTGGTTAGACAACAAGAGCTGAGTTACCTTTTGACTGAAAATTATTACTAAGTTTGACAGGATATGCTTATTCCATCAGTGATACAAAAGCATTTCACCAGCACATACAGAGAACCTTTCTTCACTTGCTCCAGCTCACCAAATAATGATTTTTTTTTCCCCCCAGGGTAATTAAACAAGAACGCACAAATATTCCTAAAACCACTGTGTAACCCTCTATAAATAAAACAGAGACATTCTCTACATACACCAACATTATCTCTTGGATCCACACACAAGCACACCATTTCCCAGAGCCCCTGGATTCCTCCACAGTTCATGTAAAGGTTAGGTCACATCACTGCTCCAACGCACTCATTTCACATCGGGGCACATTTCAATTTCCTATGGAAGAGACAATGGAGCAGAGTGACCTTTGGGTATCACAAAACATGTCCCAAAAGCCCACTTTCATTTTCAACAGATGTTGGTTCAACATAATTGTCAATGTAAATCCTCTTAGAGCCCGGCAGCACATGCAAAGGAAGCAAACCAAGACCATCACACACATTTTTCATATGGGAGAACGGACATTTTAAGGAAAAGAGATTATGGGAAAAGCACAGTTGCATAGCAGAGAAATAGGACTGTAGACCATCAAAAAATTGACTTGTTTCCTAATAGCACATCAAGTTGTATCTGCTATTTTCCTGGCAGGTCTGTTGAAAGAACTTCAAGTTTACAATCAGAGAGAAACAAAACGTAAATACAGATTTAAACAAACAAACAAACAAACAAGTCCCAAAGCAGTCGGCTGTTTCCTCTGACTGACTGTAGTGATTTCATGGGTTTGTGTGGAGACTGCAGCGCTTTGGCACTGATAAAAGCAGCCATATCTGAACTATCTGACTCTGAAGCAACGTGTGTTTTAAAAGGGAAAAAATGCAAAGCTACAAGAGCCCGATAGGAGACCAGGGCCCAAGGATTTTTCTGCATGTGAAGCACACCAAGAGCCTTTCCTTGCTCTCCTGTCATCCCAGCATGTTAGCTGATAAATGCTCCATAATTAGAAGACCCAAGTGGGGATGCCTGAAATCCATCTGACCTGAGGGAATGAGTTTAAAAACCTGACCCAGCTTTTAGCATGCCAGATCCTCCTGTATTCCATTTCTGCCTACTGGAAAGGGCTGGCAAAGGCAGACAGAAGAGGCAGACTCAACTAAACATGGTATTCAGTGGGATTAGAGAAAGGTTATTTTGGGACGTAGGAAGTACTCAAAAGAGGAGGGCAAAGAGGGGAGAAAAAGTAATATTAAATTTAAATCCGATACTGGCGGAGGGAAAGGTCACAAGAGATGCACAAGAAGAAACCAGGAGGGAAGAAATATTACTCCTTTACATTCCCTGTCTGTGCAGAGCATCTGCTGGACCGAGGGAATGGTTTGCAAAGGATCACCAGTGGGACAGTGGCATTGTCACTTCACTGCAGGCAATATTAACACACAAGTCACTGCCCAAATAGCTGCACCAGCAAACACACAAATAAACTCCTTTTGTGGAACTCTCTTCCAGTAAACTCAGCCATTCTGGGAGAGATAAATCAATCTGACACTAATTATATCCAAAAACTGCAAGCAATGACATCATGGTAGGAAAAGCCCAGCTCTGAGGGATCTATTTTTGAGGAAGGCAGTTGGAGATAGCATCTTGCTTGTTTCTTTGACAGAAGTTTGGATCCAAATTGAATATTCCAGTCTCATTCACCTAAACCTTCCAACAGCTAAGAGGAAACTGTAGCCCCGAGACCCAACTACTGCCTTTGCATTTTTTCACATGCCAAAGAAAACAAGCGCTCTCCTACCTAATTACTAGGTATTAAAAATAGGAACATGGCCACGGTGGTGCACCTGGCAATTATGGTTTACCAAAGCCTCTGATTTCTTGTACAGCAACATATAATACAAAAATAAAAGCTAAATATTGTCTCCAGGAGCACGGGAGCTCGCAAAGTGTTGGAGAACTAGAAGGCACAAGGTGTTTTTGCAAGTCTAATGTGAGGATTAAGCTGTATGACAAAAGAAATTCTCCTCTTGCAGAGAAAAGCAGCGTGCAGGAAGGAGGAAAGACGGGTGATGAACCAGCGAGGAGCAGAAGCAGTAATAAATAAAGAGGCTTCCTCATTCCTCACCACATCTGAGACAGGAACACAGCTCGGATTTGGCACTTTCAGATCACTTTCCCTGACTCCAGCTCAACTCTTAGAAGAGGAGTGTTTAGGTGGATAAACCCACAGCCCGTGCCAGGCTGGCTCACGGGCACACAGAAGGGCACAGCAGATGCCACTGGGCAAATGCGCCTGTCCCCCATCACACCCAGGCTACTCCCTGCTGAAAGCACACCTCAAAGCAATCAACTTCCCAGTCCCAGGTCACACATTTTTAATGAGCAATTAGCTCAGACACTCATTTTGCTTGGCATAGAACAGGATTTTAAGTCCTTAAATTAACAAAAGTTATTTCAATGTATTCAGTGAAACTTTCAAGTCAGAACTAGTCACTTGAAGATTTTTAGACCAGAGCTGTGCCCTTTATGTTCAAGTATACCCAAACCCCAAAACATCCATCCTTCCTCAACCCAGAAATTGATAAGTTTTGTTTAAATTTCCACATTTTTATGTCTGAGAATAAAACCAACATCTTTTCAAATGATTTGAAGACAAACACCCCTCCTTTCAGAATTCCACACCCTGAAATAGCACGCAGTGAATCAGAACTTCACTTGCAGGAGCACATGAAACATTGAGGGGATGGAGGAACAGAGCACAGAACTGCAGGCTAGATGCTCAAGTGCAAGTCAAATCCATCTGGGGAGGACACTGCTTCATTTAGCCAGGGATCCACCCATTTCTGCCCAGTTTTTGGTTTAGGCACACATGCACATCCCAAAACAAGCAATGTTCAGTTTTGGAAACAGCATTAGTCAGAGTTTGCTTGCAACTTCACCTCTCTCAATGCTCAAATTCCCAGCTGGTTAGGCCATAAAAGTACTCCTGGCACTGCTCATTGGGAAATACTTCCCAAGCCTTGCCCTTCACACCTCATGCCACTTAGTTAAGTTTGTTTCGAGGCAGAATCAGAAACCACCCAAATATTAATCGAAAATGCCTTTGGTGCTGAGGGCTGGGTAAGGATACTTGTCAAACTCTCCCAGTGGGCAGAGTTCTGGCACATCCCTGCCAACATCAAAGCGTGTTCTTCCCAGACTTTTGTACCCTCTTTGTAGCCCTCCCCCCCAAAAATCACTGTTTTTTAACAGCATGACCAGAATTTCCACATCTCCATAACTGAAAATTATGTCATGTGGTCATTCAGCTACCTGAAGTCATTTGCACACTGCAAGCACTGCATGGCTCTTCCTGCATAATTAAACCATCACGTGCCTACCACTGAAGTATTGCTTTATTTAGTATTTATTGTGCCACACCAAGCTTTAATTTCAACAGCTAAAAGTTCTACAGCCAGGCCTTTGAGAGTTGCCTTGTATTTCTTGCCACCTACTACTTCTTGCAACCTTCTACACCAAGCCTGCCCATAAGGATGTTTTTGAAAATGTATTTTTGCCTGATGTAGTGTTCTCATTTCACTGCACACACCAGTTTCTTTTCCCAGCATCAGCCAGGAAAGTTCTTCAGCCTACTTCTTGTTCCATAACTAAAATAAGGTCAAGGAAAGGAGAGTGTCTTGGGAGTGAAGGTTACAGATATCTTCTGACAAGAAGCCCTTAAGCACTTCCCTCATCTTCATTGTGTGATGAAACCCAAAAAAAGCTATTTTTCTACTACCTGCAAGGCCAGCTATGTCAGTGGTGGATTCAGAGGGATGAGCAAGAGCACTGGTTATCAGGGAGCTCGCTCTGCTTCTGGTATGGAAATGCCCACGCACCTTCCCTTCTCTGGGGTTTAATACAAACCCCCAAAGCCACCTTTCTGAAAGAAAATTTGGTTTACTGCAGCTCTCTTACTCCCTCCCCCCCACCATTCCAATGGGCAGCTTCTCCCCAAAAAGTATTTCAGCACAAGCGAGACAACAGCTGATATTTCAGAGCTGCTATTTTAAGGATTGCCTACGAGGGCCCCTGTCTAGCTAGACAGATTCACTGCTCTTGGCAACCTGCTGACTTGACAGGAGGGACAAATACCTTGCTTCACAAGCCCAAAATACTACATGGATTATGCTCCTTGCAAGCAAAGGATGGAAAAAAAGAAAAAAAAAAAAAAAAAAAAAAGATCCCAGTGTTGAAAGCCTTGCAAGCACATTTGAGCTCCAACTTTATCCAGCAACAGGCCTGGAAAAACATCCTTCTAGATGAGGTAATGATTAGTGTTACATCCTGCAGCCAAGCTCAGCATCTGGGCTCACAAAGACAGAGGCTGGGCTTCCCATGCTGTTAATCCTACCAGTAGTCCCCTGCTTGACTGAAACAGGAATCACAGTTCCTAAACAGCTGTTTCCTCAGACAGCAGAGAACAGCTGAAGGGGACTCAGGCCAGGCACAGACACAAAAACAGGCAACTGATTATTTCAAGTTGTGAGGCAGATTGTAGACAGGCTACAGTCACCCGTTTATCCAACATGAGATGCGCCCTGAGATTTTTTATCTCACTTCTTTAAACTGCTCCTTCATGCATTTACTTTGGGAGAGATTGTAAGTGATGCCAATGCCATTTGTTGGATATTTGGGTGTAAAGCATTAGGGGAAAAGGAGTGTTTGATGAAGAGCATATCTGCCACATAAAATCATCTCAGATTTGGAACAATTCCCCACCCCTACTGGCAAGCATCGCCTACAAAGTCCTCCTTCCTTCCTATATTTAGGTCAGCCAGGCTGAGTCAAGCCCTCCAAGAGCATCCCTTGCTTTTGTAACTTTCTGTTCTAGAACAGAAAAGCCAGACATGTTTTTTTTCAGACCATTTGCTCAGCTCATACGTTAACACTCAAAAAGGCAGAAAATAACACAATAAAAAAACAAGTCAAGTACCGGTGCTACATAAGCCAGGCTGTTTCTAAGGGCTTCTCTTGGAACATTCACCCAGCTTACAAAAGCCTTCAGCACATCTGTAATGCCAAATACTGCTCAAAAGAGTTCCACCACCACCCTAAGGAGGCACACAGCTCTTACAGTTCGGGAATATATCCCGAGGGAGTATGTCCTTAGGGAATACACTGCTTTAAATGCTCTGGTTTGCATAACAGTTCCATACAGTTCCTGTGGCTTGACTTCCCATGTTCAAATAGCCACTCTGCTTCAGCTTCACCTTGTACCAAATTGTTTCCATCCCTATTGATGGAAGTCGCCCAAACTGCTGTATAAAACAGAGTTTTCTCCCCCAAATTAACCCCTCAATTTAAAAGATTCCACATTCAACCATCATAGCATCTCTTCACTAGTCCCTTAACTCCAATTTAGCCTATTGAAGTTACTTAGTGCCTTCTTACTGTAACCATTATAGCTGGCAGGCATTTCACCTGCATGTTGAGATTTTTCTAATTAGCAACACTTTCTGCTCATTCATAGCAGTGTAACATCCCAGGTTTTGAATCACTAAGAATACAGGTCAATGCCCAAACTGATTACTTCAGTGAAATAATCAAATGTATGGTCCATAAATGGATCATGCTACCTTTTTAAAAAGTAATAATTATGTACGTACAAAGATGTAGGTGACAGCTCCTGAAAGTGACACAAAGTGTACAAAGAGTGAAGGCACAACTCTCACATTACTTTCTTTAGCAATAAAAATAAATTATGCTGCTTGAATTACTGATTTCAAATTAATTATTACCTAAAGAGCTCTGCTCTGTAAAATGGTGGATGAAGAAGATTTCTAGCACAGAGAGGACACACGGCAGGATCATTTTTCTGAGCAGCATAACACACATCTGTCTGCAAAACTGTGGCAAAACAAGGTGTCAATTACTTTCCTAACAAAAACAAGAAATTGCCCTTGTCCTTCCTCATTCAAGAAAACAGAAAACATTAACTAATATTATCTGCCTACAAGAGAAATGGCTCATTTACACAGCTTCTTGGCAGATTTGCAAAACTCCCGCTCATGTAACAATTACTACTGTAGCTAGCAGAGTGGAAGGTAGCAATAAAAAAAAAAAAAATTAAAAAATAAAAAAAAAAAGTTTCCCTCGAAACAATGTCTCAAATAATCATATCAAAGCCATCTAATCCAAGCAGGAAGCCAGCTCCTGGAAGGTTCAGCTGGGCAGGACTGTGCCTTCCAGGGCCACACGTGCTCCATCCCTGCAGATAAGCACACAGCACACGGCCGGTGCTGCCACCGGCTCTGCTGGCACAGCCCTTGAGCAGCACCAAACTGCTCGATTTTGCAAACACTGCTGGCATGTGCTCAGCCAGAGGAATGAAAGAGCCCCGAAGTTTCCATTGACCTAAACACCGAGTAATCTACTGGCGTCAAGGCGAGCCTGAAAGCGGAGAAGCCGATCATTGATCGGCTTCGGTGCTGCCCGCAAGCGCTGACACCCGGGAAAAAACAAGCTCAGCAGCACAAGCCAGGTGTGTGACCAGCAAATCCTGAGTGGCAGTCTGTGGATCTGTTACAAACTCAGAACACCACGTTTCGTGTTAACTGTGTTTACATATTTGCCATCCGCTTAATTGCCGTGTCTGTCAAACCCTGCAGCCAGGTCTGGTGGCACAGCACTACCCTTTCCTGATGGCAGTGATTTGAAGTAACCACACCTTCTACCACTGCTCTGAACAGTCTAGACAAGGTGTAAACTACTTCAGAAAGTGCCTCAGATATTACAACTACTACTGATCAACATGACTAACATTGCTGCTAAACCCCTGTCACTACCAGATGCTTCACTTGTACAATTTCCTTCCTCTTGCTTAGTTACTTCCCCTCGTGATTGCTCTCACTGCCCTCTTCATCATGCCATGCTCTCTCCTGGTCTTTGCAAGACACAGAGCAAGACATCCTAGCTGCAAATCCCCCCAAATTTATATTCAAAAGGCAGGAGTTTCAAAAAGTCCTTACAAGTCTTTCTGTCTTCTTATAGGAGCAAGAACAGTGGATTTGTCAAAATATTCTGACAATCACAAAATAAAAGGTACCTCTGTGAATCAGTCTGGTTTGGATGCTCTTTTGGGCTTCTATATGAACATAGGGAAAATGAGACTCTAGGATCTGCAAATAACTTGCCAGCATCTCTGGCTTCTGGATAACAAAGGACCAAAGCAAAGAGAGGAGTGAAAATCTACGAGCAAAAGCAACACATCCCTGTCCCAGCTTTGTCTAAACACCCATGAGGAAGGCTGGAAGAGCCAAAATATCAGTAACCCTCCTAACTTCTTAACATGGAGGCTCTCAACATCCTTGTTAAGGGGAGACAAAAGGCTTAGTTGACATATTTAAAGACTGGATCATACAGAAGGATTCATCTGGGATCCTTTGTGTGGAGAACAGGCAGTTGAACAACAAAACAATTAAAGTGCTCTGAGCCAGAGTAATGCAAACAGATAAAATAATATGGGAAAATGCTGAACCTTGAACTTGGCAGTTCACAGTTTTAGCACTCAAGGGAAAAGATAAAAGACAGGCTTGTATTAGGCTTTTTGAGCAAATGGAGTTGTCCTTTAAACAAATCCCAGGAGAAGGAAGAAAAAAAAAAAAAAAGCCACAAACCACCACAATATTTGAGGCCTCAAACCACTACACAATGCAGTGAAAAGCATATCTAAGATAAAGAAAAGAGAAAGTGGGAGAAAAACATGCAACAGAGAAGAGCAACTGGGTTCCTTGTTAGAGACTGATATCTTCCTTGATCAAATGACAGCACAGGCAGAACACAGTTGAGGAATTCAAACCCTCATCCTAGAACAATTCTTAGGATATTATCATGACTCTAAGAGACAGCACAATCACTCTTATTGCCATCTCATGCCCAGGACATGAGACATTCTTGTCCTCCTACCTCAAACTCCATCCTTAGGAACCTTCTCATCACCCTGCCACAAAAATCTGCCTTCAGAGAACACACTATCTGAATCACTCACACAAAACTCGGCCTACTGAGTATCCCAAACTCGACCTACTTTGGTATCCCAAAGATGCTACAAACCACTTCAAAATGGTGCACAACAACTGGAAAGGCATTGGTAGTAATAAGGAGCATGATGCTACAACTAACTCAACCTCCCAGCCAATGCCACCCAAAACCAGCTATACATTAGCATTCACTTGATCCTGCTGCAACTCTGAATCGGGAAAGGAAACCAAGAGACCTAAAACTCTTCTAGAAGAGCGATTTATCTTGTAACCCATCCTGGGGTCACAGCAGCACCGGCTGTGCTGACACATAACCCATGTTAGGGGAAGAGGATGGCCACCTTCACAGCAGCACTGGAGCAGTTCAGCCACTGAATCACAGAATGGTTTGGGTTGGAAGGGACCTCAGGTCAACCCTCTGCCATGGGCAGAGGAAACACCTTCCACTAGACCATGTTCCTCAGAGCACTATCCAACCCACTCTTGGACACTTCCAGGGATGGAGCAGCTGCTTCTCCGGGCAGCCAGGGCCTCACCACACTCACAGGGAAGAACTTCTCCCCAATATCCCATCCAACCCTGTTATTTTTCAGTCTGAATCCATTCCCCCTTGTCCTGTCACTACATGCTCCTGTAAATCACCCCTGTCTATCTTTCTGATAGTCACCCTACTGGAAAAGAACCCCAGGGCTGCTTATCCCTCTCTCCCCCATTGGAAGGCTACCAGAGCAAGGATGCAGAACAGCCTGTGTCATATTTTGTAAACACAAAAACCAAATTCACATTATCCTGGTTACCACTGAACCAATTTAAGTGTACCCAAGAAGAAAAAGGAGGCAGGAAGCATCAGCAATCAGCTGGTTTAGAAGGTTAAAGTCACACTGAGCACAATGCAGCATCTGGCGGGCAGCAATATAAAAATCAGTTTCCAAGTTGGAGGGTTCACTTATGCCCACACCCAGCATCACCTTGCAGTATTCTGGTTTTCATTTTTCACTCCCATCCCTGGAAGTCTTCCAGGCCAGCTTGGACGGGGCTTGGAGCAACCTTGGTCCAGTGGGAGGTGTTTCATGGCAGGGAGCTTGGACCGAGACGATCTTTGGGATCCCTTCCAACCCAAACCATTCTGTGATTCTATGATTTTTGCGTATCCATAACACTCCCGAGCGGCCTATTTTCAGTGGTTAACACCAATCCCAGCGGTTCTCAGCAGCAGCGGCTGGCGGTGGATGTCCCCTCCGGAGGGGCTGGAGCGGGGGGGGAGCTCCGGCACCGCACGCCCTTCCCTCACCGACCGCCGGAGCGGTGCCCGGCGATGGTGGCACAGGCGGGGGTGAAGGCGGCTTTCCACCTCGCCCTTGAGCCGCCGTGGTGCCGGTGGCCGGGGGCGCCTGCGCGGCGCTCGGGGGAGCCCGGGGGGGAAGGCGAGGGGAGGAGGATGAAGAAGGGAGAAGGGGGGATGCCGCCTCCCGCCGCTCACCTCGCGGGCGATTTGGTTGAGCGCATCGTCCTCCGCCGTCAGGCGCTCCCTGTTCGGCAGCCGCTTGCGCCCGGCGCCCGGCGTCCCCATGGCGGGGCGGTGCCGACCGGCCCGCAGCGGAGCCGAACCCGCTGCCCGCCGGCCCCGAGCGACCC
>JACBWW010000047.1:4067167-4190261 GCA_020086605.1 Lanius collurio
TCAGGCCCTTCTGATTTTCTTAAACGCCAGTTGTTTTGGACTGGAGTAAAACATAGCCACAACACATGGCCTAAAAACAACCAGTTGTTTGCAAAAGACCAAGTGCTTGCACTAATTAGTCATAGTGCTCTGTAAAATGCCATATGGACATGCTTTTGGAAGAGCTTTTGGGAAACCACATCACAGTTAAAACTCCCTCAGCTGGAGCGGAAGAGGGGAAGGAGGTGCCATTTATTGTCCCCGTGGAAATCTGTCCAGATTCATCCAAGGCACAAATCAGAAGCAAACTATCCCTCTTCTCAAGCACGGAAAGCCGTGCTCGGCTTGTAACCATCCTTCATTCCTGTCAGGGAAGAGGTATTTTCCACTCACCTATTCTACAGCAAAGTGAAAAATTGCCAGGCCTGTTCTCAGGGAATGGTTCCAACCACTTGACATCAGACAGAAGAGCACTTGTGTGATGTCTCAAGGTCCTGCTTTATGATCTGAAGCTCTGCATCCCTACCCCACCTCCTGTCACCTCTCCAGTCACCCACCCACACAGAGCAGCAGCCAACCAGCCGTGGCAGCTAACAATTCCTGGCTTGCCTAAAGCCCTGCTGGTGCTAAAGGATATCACATTCCAGCTGGGATAATCACCAGCAGGGCAGGAAGGCAGGTCATTATAGTTTCCTGGAATAAAGGACTTTACCTAAACTGGGAAGTGAAAGATGATACTGGTAACAAAACATTAAAGGAAATGGAGACAAAACATCTGAGATGATACAGTGTGTTAGAGCTGGTGTGTCTGATTTTAAATCATAACACATTTTTCTGGCATCCACGGCATTCCTGGTTTTCTGTGCAGAGTGACTGATGAATGGCATATGGGACTGACTGCCCTCTGCCCTGCTGGGCATCCCAACCCAGTTCATCCCTCCCAGCCCTGCAGCAGGTAATGTGCTCTGTCATTTTCCTGGGAGCTTTTCCACAGCCTTAATTATTATGGCACTAAAACCCTTCTGATCCTTCCCTGTAGGAATGTGAAGGAATCAGCTCCTCTCTTCACCATCAATAAAGAGCCAAAACAGTCAGGCAAGCGTTGTCAGAGTCTCCAGTGTTTAGTTTTCCCTCCCATTGTGGCAACATTTAGAAGAATAATTTACCCCCCCCTCTGAACACAATGAGTTGCTGCAGAACCCTTTTGTTTCAGCTGCTGTAAAAACAGTAAATAAATAAATCAATAGGTAGATAAAGCACAGAATACCCCATACTGGACAGAAAGCAAAATATTTCGCATCCAGAAACTACCGATTTCCACAGCTGGCTGAAGAACTTGTCAAAGATCATGCTGGAAACAGATGCCAGAGGCAGAAGTAGAATGGCCTCTGCCTCCAAGCCTCTGCTTTTCCTTCCTCTTGCCTTCTGCCTTTCCTATCCGTGCCTTTCCCTAAGGACAGCTACTCAGTATGTTGCAGGGTTTCCAGCCTTAAGCCATGGATGGGCTCTGTTAGAAGGAGGCACCTCCCCAGGGGCTGGCAGGCACCGCCTTTGTTGCTCAACTTCAGTTTCTACAGAGGTTTTTTCATCCTGCCTGACCTTGGAGCTGTGGTGGCAGAGGGGAAAGGCAGGAAAGACACTTCTCTGCATGGCCTCTTTTGGGGAAGTTACTAAGTTAAGTTTCTGAAACATCCAGAGCGCATTAGTGGTTCAACTCAACTAATTAGAAATTCTCAAAATAATTTTTAATACTTTTTTCAATTAAAAAATGAGTTGCTCGAGGTAACAGCAGATAATGGTGTGTCCCTCCCCTTGAGGCATCTCTGTTCCTTCCAAGTTTATTGGCAACAGATGACTCATTTCATCTCTACCCAAGCTGACTGCCTTACAACTCTTCCAGCAGCATCTGGCCTTAAACGAGGTTACTCAGGCTCAAACTGATGAAATAATTTCTATTCTTGTGCCTGTACAGACCATGCCTGTAACACCCAGTGCCTGAGACTAAAACCCAACTGAAAACCAGCCAAACATTTAGATGTGACCTGGAAAATCAAGACTGTGCTGTGGCCACAGGCCATGGAGAGGCAAAACCTGTCATAAAATGCCCTGTGAAGTTTTCTGGGCTAGGCATCCCCAAAGCTGGGTGGGGACTTCAGGGAAACTAAGCTTATATTCACACCCACATGAGCTTTTCAAGTCTGTGCTAGACAGCATTGCTTAAATATTTCTTTCCAAGCACAGGCAAAGCATTTTCAGTTGCATTCGATACAACTGCCTCACCAACACAGAGAGATGGAATGCTTCTGGGGGGGAGATTATTGAGCAACTTTTGGCTGTCATGGAGCTCCTCTATAGCCCTTTGCTTGGAAAGGTACCACTGACAGCCATTTTTAGCCTGCTTTCCTAAGGGAACATGTGTGATCACTCTGCCAGTCCCCACACTAAAAGCTGAAGCCAGCTGGCCAGCTGCCACCAAGTTCTTCTCAAGGTCCATCCCAAACATGATCTCCACTGGCAAAAAAGCAGCATGTGGAGCTCAGGGTAGATACCAGGCCCTGCACATGGAAGAGAGTGCTTAAATGCTTTAATGATTTAAAATGCTGCCAAACCTGTGCCTTGTTAGATAACGATGTCTCTTGTTTCACAGAAACAGAACCGTTTCCTTCACTTCCATAGCCCTCAGGAGCCAACGTTTCCTTTGAAGTTGGGTACCCAACCTAGAGCCAAAGGTCTCTGTGTGGCAGCTCTCCTGGCAAGGTGGGCTGGACTCATGGAGGGGCATCCTCCTGGCCAAGGTCCGCTGGGAAAAGAGAACATGAAGTTTGAAATAAGCAAACTGTTCAATGCAGACGTCTTTACTCGAGCAAGCCACATGCATTTACTTCTCACACAAGCTGTGCTTTACTTATTAGACACATGCCAAGAACCTCAGCACATTCCTCAAGGCTATTTATTGTGACCTGTCAAGTGTAATTTCAGAGGTGAAAACAATCTCACCTGTCTCTTCAAGCACTAATGCTGTAGGGAAAGCCTTTCTTGTGGTTCACACTTATATTCTTTTTGTAATTTAACGCCACCACACTTCAAATGTTTATTGTAGTCAGTAGTTATTTTCCCTCCTCGGTCTTTAACACATGCTAATGTTCACCATCACTTATCATCTGGGAGCTATTAATATTAAGCTTGTTTAATGTTTCCAGGCCAATCTCTGGAGTGTTTTAGCAACGTTAATAATTAATACAGGAAGACGAGCATTTTAGAGGCCTGAAGCAGTTCAGGGCAGGCTCACAGTTTTGAGCCACAATGTGTTCACCATTACAACTCCACCAATCCTTAAAATATTTCTTAAACTTTTTATCACTGTACCAGTGAGGACCTCAATCTTTTTTTTCACTAGCAAAGGCACAACCCTTCCTCCTCTAACAACAAAATGATCTTTTAATGCTCCATGGTAGTGGTGACAGACCTTGCCTGTATGATTGATGCCTTTTCCTGGTCTTAAAATCAAGAATTAAACACTGTTAGAAGGGAGGAAGGGTTTTTACCTTGGTATTTATTATAAGGATCCTTAGGTGCACCGTGCCCAGGTGGAATGTGCCAAAATGCACCCCGCAATGCACACACACAATAGATGGGGCACAATATTATAGGTCTTATAATTAGCATATTTATCAACAATTCCCCAATGAGAGGCTCAAATGAGCCCCCCTTCCCCAAGGAACCTTCCCCTGGATGGTCCTATCTTAGTTTACAAAATTTGTTCTGGAGAGGACCTTGGGGTTTCTAAGATGTTTCATCTCCTTGCTTAACAAAATAAGCCTACGGATATAAGCTAAAAACCACTAAGGATACAAAAGTTATAAAAGGGGTATAAAAGGGGTATAAAAGAAAAGGCAAAAAAATCATCATGGCATCATGATCACTAGTGGGCTACCCTGGGCTTTCATTACTTCATCACACACAGAGAAGGGGAAACAGCACAGACCAGGACATTTTAAGCATTTCCATTCTGTGATTTAATGCCTTAGCCACGTTTTGTATGAAAAGCAGCACGCAAACAAGGGATGGCACATGTAACAGCACAGGTATGGCAAACAGTTCTGAGAACATCACTTGTTGTGACCTCTGGATGGATTGATTATTTTGAATTCATTTTGCTGACCGTGGTTTCAGGTGTTTGTTCTTGAAAAAATAAGAAATGAGAGTGATTTTTCAGATACAAACTGACCCATCAGGAAACAAATTTGTGGTATGCAGGGACCTCAGAGGACCAAAAATGCTGTAGATGAGCTAATTTCTGGGCAGTACAAAGTCTAAGCATCATTTCAATGGTGTGGGAGCCTTGACAGTGATCAGACCTCCTGTGCTGGGCTGCCTGCACAGGGCACACCCGGGAGCACATGGAATCCATGTGGATGAGCCAATCAGAGGGGGAGAAGCAAGTCAGGGGAGAAAAAATAACTCTTCCCACAAGCAGACAGCAAACAAGTGGCAAACCTGAGTTTGTTTTCAGTCTTCAGTTTTCAGTCTTTGTTTTCAGCTCAGGGTAGTGCCTTTATTGCCAGACTCTGCTGCCTTTGCCACACAGCCACTCTTCCTTAAGCAAGGGAGGATTTACAGTGCACATACAGATGCTTCCTCCCAGCAGTCACAGGGAGAACCAAGTGCTACACAACCACTGCAAATGAACCCTCCAGGAGCTCCTAAGCTGCCCCACAAAGATCTGTGTGCTTGTGCCTCTTTTAACTCAGAGAAAGGGGGAAGGAGAGGCATCCTGCTCAAAGTTACGCTGCAGGCAGAGCCAGAAATACAAGATTATTGGAATTATTCTTGTGTGCTTGGCCTAGAAGTTTTTTTTTGACCTGCTCTGGCATTCTTGTGCACCACTGATACATCACCCTTTCCTTCACAGTTAAAAATGAAAGAAAAAGGGTGAGGTGGAGCAGTGGGGGAATGTCTACGAGGGGGTTCCAGCTGTATCTGATCCACACCACTCCTGTGGCCAGACCCATCCTCCAAATTCTTGTGATGTAATTACATCAGGCAAGCAGGAGATGAAATGCAGCCTCTAAACCTCGGAAAAACAGCCCAGGACCAGTTTTTACCAGTAAAATTTATTTCAGGTGAGGAACCCTTCACTGCAGGAGTACAGCGAGGTGCATCCCTATGTGCAGGACACTCCAGGTGCTCCACCCATCCAGTTTCGATGCAGCCTCTATTTGCAAACCACAGGCCACTGAAGAAGGCCTGATCCTGACCATCCTGGCTATTTTCCCTCACAAGAATCAAGCAAGCAGACAAAGGTACATGGGAAAAACCTCTGGCTCCCTGGCACTGCAAAGATGCTTATCAGAGAAGTTCACATTCCAGTTGTTCGGAGAACAAAGAACAAGAGAAGCTTGGCTGTCCAGACACACTTCTGGCAGGAGACCCCCAGTCCATCTCTCCAGGACTGGTGTCTGTTTGGCTGCCCAGCTCAGAAATGAGACTGAGCAGCTCCAACCTCTCCATCCTAAATGGTAGATGAGCTGTGCCCTCTAGTGGGGGGAGCTGCGGAGGAGCCTCCCGGGGGAGGCACGCCCAGCCCGCACAAGGGACACGCTCCCCGGGGCTCTGGAGGCCTCCGGGACATTTACACCAGCCAGGCCACGGAACTTTGTTTGGGCACCTCACCCCCACCACCTTGTTTTGTAAAAGCCCCTCACAAAGGCCTCTGAGATGTGACATGTGCTCGGGCAGAGGAGGCTGGTATGAAAATAACAGAGCAGCACAGCCTGGGAATGCAGCTTCTCATAGCAGTGACAAAGCCATCCCTTCATAAGGCTTCAAAGGCTCCCAGCCTTTTTTTTCTACTAAAAATGAGTTGCTTAGTTTAGGTGCATGATGCTATCAGAGCCTGTAGGTCCAAACCAGTGGGTAAAATCATTGCTGTGGGCAAGGATTCCTGCTGCAGCAACCCCAGCCCGAGGTATCCGTGCTCCCAGCCCTTCCAAAATCCTGAAACACCTTCCTACCCCCTTTCTGTGACAGTGCAACTGTGCACAGGGTCACAGAGATTCATGCTGAAGTCCTAGGGAAAAAAAAAAAAAAAGGCTTTAGATCAGCTCCTTCGGGAAACAAGTTGTAGGAGTACATTAAACTGCTTCTGGGCTGGAAAAATTACATATATTCATTGGGTTGTTAGGAACTGGGTTCAAAGGATCCCCAAATCCAGCTCTAGCCTCTGCAGAGCTGATGGGAAGGACCTGGGAAGGCAAACTATACATGGCTTTTCATCATTGAAATGGGAAGTAATTGAACTGCAGTGCTTAGGCCTTGGAAGTCACAAGACATATTTTTCATTTCAAAACTAGGATGATATTGTTTTTAAGTTTTCTTGTAGGACTTCTGCTTTTCACCCCGTTCTCTATAATCATTAGGATTAGATTTTCACTTCCAGATATCTAACTTGAAGGAACGACACTGACTGTGACAAGAGGAGTGACAGAAACACAGAATTATCTTCATTCAGATGTTTAATTATCAGATATCCCATTCTCACTCCAGACCCGTTATCCCAATGCAATATAACATTCTGTGACTTCTCTGTCAAGATATTAAAGCTTTAACAAGAGCAGCCTTATTCAAAACACTGAAGCCCCAACTTCCTGGTGTAACCAGCTATCACCTTAATTAACAGGCAGTAAAATGCTCCGGTTTTGCTCACTTTGTACCTCCCAAGCTCAGGAACAGCTCTCTTGCAGCTGAAGCATTTTGCCAGACAAGCAGGCATGTCTTCTGCCACAGAAGAAATCCCCTTTGCAATGCCAAGCCCGAGATATCTGAGCCCGTACCTGGCACAAAACCAAAGCCAGGTCTAATGTTCGCCACCAGAAACTGCCATGTTATAAAAATCCGGAGGATCCCGGATTTGCCATGGCTCCGGCCACACCCAGCCCGCCCTGCTCCTTAAACCTCCACGGGTCCGAGGTGCTTTTACCCCCATTTCCTTGGTAGCTGGGCTGCTCTTGGATCCCAAGACACGGGGAAAGCCCCACCTCCTCATTCATCCGTCTGTCTGTCCGCCCAAGCATCCACCCACGGCCAAACCCCAGCGTGGCAGGTGGGGAGGGCAGGACGGAGGGAGGGATGGAAGGGTGTTGGGGGTGTTATAAACGAGGCTCGGACTCTTGTTAGAAAAAGTCTGCTCGTTTATTAAAAAAAAGAACAGGCAACCGGGATAGGGAGACCCAGGATAAGCCCAAGCTCCCCCGACAAGCCAGAGAATTCACCGTACTGCGGCACGGTGAGCCTTCCTTACACACCGCCGAAGGAAAGACCTAGAACTCAAGGTCTAGGGGTTTTAAAGTCTCTGTCTCTCTATCGATTGGTGCACTTTTGGATCCGCTTATTGATCGGTCCCTCTTTATGTTTTCTGATTGGCTCTTATCAAGGTGCATTCCTCGCCAATCGTGTCGGAAGGGCGTCGAATGATTGGTTCACAGTCTGTCCAGTCCAGAGGGGCAGTCCTGAGGTAGTGATGTGATTCTTCATAAAAATTCCTTCGATATTGACCATCAATCCCTTTTTATCCTGTACACCCGAACGCACACTTATTAATTCTTAACTCTAACTTTATAATCAACCCATACAATCGTGTTCTTCAAATTTCAACAACAATTTCCCCATTTATAACAGGGGCACGGCCACTGTGACAACAGCCTCGTGCCGTCCTGTCTGGCTGCCAGACCTTAGACCTGGTGTCAGGTCTAAGGTTCGCTGACCTCGGGCTGCCTCTCCCCTTTGGCACGCTCCCGCAGCCAGTGCTTTCGCTTTTAGCTGCTCCCGGCACGGATGGGATCGAACACACGGGTGGGGCCGTCATCCTGTCACCCCTGACACACGCACCGGACCCCTGGGAGGACTGCGAGGCTTCGGGAAGGTAAAGGCATCCTCTGCTCAGGAATTCCTCACCAGGCAGGCCCCCAGCCCCGACCCGCCTTCTCCAAGGTGCCTTTCCCAGGCAAGCTCCGGAAAGACTCTCATGGAGCAGCCTCACGTCCAAGGCACGAAGGGTACACGAAGAGTGGCGGGGTCCTCAGTGACTCCCTGCCCAAGAGAAGAGGTTTTAGGGAGTCCTCTGCCCTGTCCCCATCCTCCCAAAGCTGTTGTGAAGGTCTCAGCAGAGCTCTCGGTCTCTCCCACATCCGAGGGCGGTCCCGTTTATTGCTGCCTTCCTTCCCTGCGTGGTTAATGATCCTTATTCCCTTCCCCTTCGCTCTGAGAGGAGCTGCCTGTTCTGAGAAATCATCACAGTGAAAATCTAATATTTACACATTAAGTCTTTGCAGTTGGGATTTTTGTGTCTCCTGGTAACCCTGGCTTAAGTGAACTCTCCGAGTGGCCATGCTCCTACTTAGGCCAGAGCTTAAGCAGGTAGGAGGAGGCTCCCAAAAATAGAGGAGAGCTTTTGAGCTGAATGCTAAAAGTTAACTGGGGAGGTAGGTGCATGACAAATGTCTTTGGCGGGGGGGAAATTAAGTATTTAAATCTGAAAGGACCTAAAGTATCATGTGCAAAACCTGCAGAGTTAAATACTGCAGAGTTACACAGTTTAGTGTTGAAGTCCTGTAATTTTTCTGAGGTGTTAATTAATTGTTGTTCTGGATCACTGTTGCACCCCTGCAGAAACTCAGCAAATTGCTTTAATGGTTTTAGGACCTAGAAAAGCTTAGACACCAGTTAGACATCATTACACTTAAACAACATTAATTTCCCAGGCAGCTAAACAGAGTTTTAAATAAGACTTGTCATTGACTCCGGCCCCAAAGGTATGCAGGACTTTTCTTTTTTTACTGCTTTCTTTTGGAAATAAAAGGCTTATCCCCAACGATAAACACACCAAGATCCCCCCAGCCCGGGTTAAAGATGCTGAACACATTTTTCCTGGGTGCAGCAATGTTTAATCCTCTGTTAGGAAGTGAGAAACGATTGGTGGTGTGGCTATTTGGGAACTCACCTTCAAGATAAGTGTAGGATCAAGCAAGCCTGACCCTAATATCTGCTGTTAGACACAGCTGCCACAAAATATTAAGCTGTATCTGGAGATTAAATCTACCATCAGGATTTTTACAACTGATTGAAGATAAATTGGTTTATTTTCTCTGACTATATTGGATATGAGCAGGTTGAGCTTTCCCTGCTCCTCAGGGTGGCCTCTTGGCACAAGGAGAGGACCTGCATCACCTCAGCTGTTCTCCAGGCTGCTCTCCAAATTGATCACAGGAGATGTCTGGATGCTTTTCCCATAGTCCCTTATCCAGCAAGTGCAGGGTTTTACTTTGTACTCTCCTTTTCCAATAAAAAAAGAGGGCAACCCCACCATCATTTCCCCCTAAATCCTGTTTTCTGTTGAATCGGAACAAAGCCACTTGTTTTGCTTCCTTGCCATTCTCCTCAGGTGGGAAGGGAGACTCACCCTCTGCCTCTTAAAATAGGGAAAAAAATAGTTTCAAGTGAGCTTTGGCAAAACTCATTGCAGTAAATCTCAGGTGAGTTTTGTTCCAGCATCAACCCAACTTTCTAAGGTTGAACAGAGAGCAGCAGAGGGAAATGATGAGAAACTGTGTTTAGTACAGACAATCCTGGGTGGTTTTCAAGCAGCTTCTTGCTTCCTTAGGGAGTTTTATGGCTTATTGCTGACAATAACTGCCCAGAATGGATGGCACTCTTATTTCCAGCCTACAAAGAGGCAAATGTATGCAGTCAATACCGTAAGGAGCACATTTCTGCTGTGCCACAGGGCTTATCTTTCTCCTGTTTGAAAAATATGTCTAACTAGGTGTTCTGCACAAACTGTGATCCTGCTGTTCATCCCAGGGCTGCATGAGCTGGGGGAGGTAATGTTACCTGTGTTTATTAAGGGGATTAGAGCCCATCTCACCCAGCAGAAAAACTACTTGGATGTAAAGACAGAGACTTGGGTTCAGCCAAGGAACACTCTTAACGACAGCCTTAATGAAGAGTTAAAGGTCTGGAGCCTGCCAGATTGCAGAGGGAGGACAGGCAAAATAAAGGAGACACGTGGGATGAGCAGCTCACAGGAACAAGGGGCTTTTGTCAGGGCAGGGAGCAGCAGAGAGCGGGGAGCTCCATTGCTGGTGCTGCCCTCGGTGTCTTTGTAAAGGTACTTCTTGCTCGCCAGCCAAGTTCCACAGCCATATTCCTGAGGTCCTGGGGTAGAAATTGCACCAAATCTTCATTATAAATCTTGCACATCCTTGCTGTTTGCCTCACCAGGGCTTTCTTCCACATGGAAGGAAGTCTCCCACTCCAGCAGTGCTCACCCCATGAACTTTCCTCAGTCCAACACCCCATGAACTTTCCTCTCTCCTTTATAGCTGCTCACGTGAGCTGAGTGTTTTCGGAGGAGGAGCTCTGCAAGGAGGAACCAGGGCACAGCAAGGCAGTGTGTTATTTGCTGCCCTGCACTGGCAGTCCCCACCAGCAGTGGCACTTCCTTGACCTCAGGGCTGGAAGGAGGGGACACAGTGCCACCCAGGAGTGCTCCTGTCCCCCAGCCTCTACCCAGGACACAGCCAAGGCTCTGCAGCAGCTCTCTTTGAGTCAGGTTTGAGGCAATCACTGTCACTGGGTCTGTGTTTCCCTGCCATCCCTGGGCACAGAGTGGCTCCAGTCACACTCTGGGATGACATGGGGGTGGCACTCCAGGGGCTTGGTTTGTCTGGGGGTCTTTACCCAGGGTGCAGGAGCATTTGCCATCTGATTTGTGTGCTCTTGCTCCTCAGGGCTGCTCACACCAGGGCCTCTCACTCCTGAGGCTCTCCTGATATAACTTCTAACCAGGGTAAATGTGGGACATCAGCCTGAGCTCTTCACCACAACTCTGGGGAAAGAGGTGTGCTGCAGAGCCAGAAGGGGTTTTCCTCTGCCAGGAAATTCCTCCAGCTTGTCCCCTTAAAGGAGATGCACCAGTCTCCTTGCCTTATTCCAAGGAGGCTTCTGGCATCGAGTTTCTTCCTAAACATCTTCACCTTCTGGTTATGACTGACAGTGGCAGATGCTTTGACTCATTAAATGTGCAATTAATGATATTAACGATTTTTTTCCAGCCTGTTTCGGAGTTAAGCCCCACCTGCCCTGCCACTGCTGGGCTGGAGCTGCTGCAGCTGATCCTGGGGCCACTTGCAGATGTGCCTTGAACAGAGCTGATTTCCTTGCAGGACATGGCACAGACGGTGACACCGCACACGGCCCCGGAGGGGCCTCGTCCCTCCTACGTGTACAAGGTGGTCCTGCTGGGCAGTGTGTCCGTGGGGAAGTCAAGCCTGGCCTACAGATACATGAGGAACGACTTCAGGGAGCTGCTGCCAACCGTGGGATGTGAGTGAGCGGCTCCAACAGCCCGAGGGCTCTGGGCCAGAGAGCAGGCCTGATGCACTTCCCTGCAGCGGGGTGGGATGCAGGAGAACTGCTTGGTCCGTCTTGCAGTAGCACAGACCCACTCTGGCACACGGTGCAGATTTGCCCAAAAGCCAGAACTTCACCCTTCACATCTCTGCAGCCCACTTCCTCAGCACCAGGCCACAGGAAAAGCCACATCCATATCACACAAGTCTGGCTTAGTGCTGCTTTTTAGAAGCAGGCGAGCAGCAAAATGAGTGAACCCTGGGATTCAAACTGTGCAGCCCATCTGCTCTTTGCATGCTGTGCTGCTCTCCCAGCTATTCAGGCACCCCAAGAGGGTCTCTTAGAACAGTTTGCATTAAAGATCACCTAGTTTCAATCCCCCCTTCTTAAGTCCTATAGCCCCTAGACATTATGTATATTCATTTCACATGATGTACCTGGGTTTTGCCTTAAGAAGGCACAGCAGGCACAGAGGCTGTGATCCCACCAGTGCTGAAGGCCCAGCTGGTGGAGCAGAGCAAGGTGGAGCTTCTCCTCTTGTCCCTCTGCCTTGTCCCTGGCTGGTCCACAAGCAGCCCTCTGCTCTTCAGGAGCAGGGATGGAGGCTCTCCTGCAGTGGGAGCCCTTTCTGTGGATATTCCCATTCAGAGCTCTGACCCACCAGCCAGGTGGAGCTGTCTCTCTATCTGAGGGCTTTTCTGCAAGGCTCAGAGTTATCCAACATCGAACTGGGTGTCATCTACCCTAATCTGCTGCCAGGAAGGGCCACGTCAGCCCAGTGCCAGTGATCACAAGAAGTACCCCCCTCCCCCCCCAAATTCTGTGCATGAGAACATCATCACTGAACCCTTGGGATGGGTTTGGCCTCAGGTCAGGGGACCTGAGCTCCCTGCTCTTGCTCCAAGTGAACACACACCCTGCATCTTGCCTGCAGGCTCCTTCTTCACACAGACACTCAACCTGGAGGAGGCCACTGTCAAGTTTGAGATCTGGGACACGGCAGGCCAGGAGAAGTACCAGAGTGTCTGTCACCTGTTCTACCGGGATGCCCATGCTGCCCTCCTCGTTTATGACATTGCTAACAAGGTAAGGCCCCTGACAGGACCATGCCACCCCCCAGGGCTGATTTCTGCTGCCACACACCCCATCCAAGGGTGATTTATCCCTAAATGTGTTTGAGGGATGGTGACTTGTTTCCCTGAGAAGGGAACCTCCCCACCACATCTCTTTCACCCTCTTTGGTTTGGTGCCACCCAACCAGCTTGGTCTGAGGCAAAGGGATTAAATCAAAACTAGATCACTGGGTGGTTTTGTCTCCATCTCTCCAGGAAACACTCAGCAGAGCAAAGCTGTGGCTGGAGGAGCTGGAGAAGAGATTCCTTCCTGATGAAATAGTGATTGCTCTGGTGGGCAACAAGACAGACCTCGCTGCTGAGCGAGAGGTCACCACTGAGGTGAGTGCCTGGGGTTCCCTCATCACCCCTCACAGAAAGCACTGGAATACATCCAAGGAAAATTTCCAAGGAAAGCCAAGAGTTTAAGAGGTTTTCAGACACCTCCAAAGTCCCTGTACAATTATTCAGGCACCATCAAATGCCACCATAACACTGAACAAGCAGCCCCAGAGCGGGCAGGGGAATAACTCTGCTTGTCTCCACTTAGGAGGGGGAAGAGTTTGCACAAACAAAAGGCCTCCTGTTCATGGAGACATCTGCAAAATCCAACCATCAAGTGAATGATGTCTTCATGGGCGTAGGTGAGTTATAGGATGGCTCCAGGTGAGAGCAGAGGCACATAAACCACTGTCCCAAGCCCCTGAAAAGCTCACCCCCTTCATTGCTCCTACTTGTCACTGAGATGTTCCAGCCAGTCCAGCCTGTGCCACCCCTTAAGGCAGAAGGATGGACAGATCCATCCCAGGATATTCCAGTGTCAGAGATGGCTTTCAGGCCTTTCTCCCAGAGCCACAATTTTATTTTGCTTTGTTATCCAGTCTAGGCACAGTGGTGTCCCCAGCTCAGCTGTTCAGGAAACTGTAGGATGGTCCCCCGGGGTGGGACAGGGAGTGCATCCCAGCCTCTGGCAGGAGAAAAGAGCCCTTCCTTGCCTTGTGTTTCCTCCTAGTCCAAGAGCTCCTGAGGAGGGAAAAAGAGAAGGCATCCAAGCCATCCCCACATGGGAGGTCAGCTGTCGACCTGAGGGCGAGCGGGGCGAGGACGAGGTGCTGCCGGAGCTGAGGGTGCTTCACTCTGCACTCAGCAGGGCTGAGCTCAGCCCCCATGAGGGGCAGCAGCACGGCAGGGGAGGACTCAGAACTGCAGGAACTGCTCAGCCTGACCACCCTCCCTCTCAAAGCCAGTTCAGAGCCCATCCTGGTGCACGGGGCCTCTTCAACCCTTTAGCACCATCTTCAGCCAGGAGATAAAGCACAGGGGTTGCTTCCACCAAGCTCCCATTTCCAGAGAAGAGCACGAGCTGCCAGTAACACTGCCACCAACCCTGATTGGTGACATCCTCCCACCCCCAGCTGTCACCTCCTCCATCTCCCTTTCCATCTGAGAAGGGAGGGTTTGATTTCCCAAAGCAAAGATCCTGGTGGTTTAACACCTAGGCTGCAAATAAAGATAATATTGCCCTAAAGGTGTGTTGGGTTTTTTTCCCTGTCCTCCGTGTCAGCCTCAGGAACCACAGGGAGCCTGGAAGTGGCAGGGACCAGAGCCAGTACTCTCCTCACCCCATCCACCCCATTACAGGGGTCACAACCCATGCTTGGGAGCAATCACCGAGCCAGAATGGGGCCAAAGCCAACGTGTGGTGTCACAGTGCCCTGTGTCTTGCTGGGCCTCCCCTTTACACATAATGAGTCGATTGTGGGAACTCACCATGGCTGGAAGAGGAGAAAATCCCACCTGTACTCTCTCCAAAGGCAGCACCACTCACCCTGTCTGCAGGGCAGTAACCTCCGAGTTTTTGGGGCATGGCAGGGTGGTGAACAGAGCATCACGTGCTCCCCAAGAGTTTCTGATCCCAGTTCCATGAAATGGGGTGGCTGTTCCTGACCCCAGCTTGTGGAAATGAAGGTGTCAGGGGCACCCCTGGGAGCTGGCACACTGTTGGACCCCAGGGGACAGACGTAGGAAAAGGGTCTTCTGGGCTTATTTTTAGGGTGTTTTTTGGGGTGTGAGGGGATGAACAGGAGAGGCAAGTGCTGTCATGCAGAAAACCATGGCAACCATGCAAATCACACCCCCCACGTCCGCCCATGCCACGTTTTGGAACAGAGAAGCCGGGACACAGGGGTGAGAGGAGAAGGGTTTTTATTGTCAGCTCCGGTTCAGGGGTTCAGCTCCTGCCGGGGAGGGTGGGGGTGCGGCTGGGGGGCTGCGCAGCCTCGCTGCCGCCCGGCCCCACCGGGGTGGCTGTCCCCGGCCAGGGCTTGTCGCCTCCCAAAGCGCCCCACCGGCCGGATCCCGCGGCCCGTGTACCACGAGGGGTCGATGTCCGGGTCTACGAAGGAAAAGCCGAGGATCCGTCAGGGGCTCGGAGGACACGGAAGGGGATGGGGCGTTGCGCCCACGAGTGGGGGGATGGCGGACACCAGGGGAGCAGGGAAGGGGGATGAGGAGGATCAAAGCTGTTGCAAAGTCTGTTTCAAAGCAGACCTGTACTCCTGCACAGCGGCAGCACTTCCTCACCCCCCAAGTGCAGCTGAGTCTGGGGATGCAGAGGGGGCTGGAGGCAGGGGGTTGGCTGGGGGGAGTCCCTTACTCATGTTCTCCTTACTCCTGATTTCCATGGAGCGCTCGAGAACGCGGCCGTGGGTGGTGGGCAGGGTCAGGCAGACGAGCAGCAGCCACAGGAGGCAGGTGACCCCCACCTTCATCCCCAGCACTTTCTGGCCGCAGTGACTTGTCTCTGAAGCCCCCTGAGCCCTGCTGAAGACTCCGATGTGGCTGCAGGAGAGAAGGGATTTGGCTGTTGATGTGTGTCCCCACCACAGCATCCCCGGGCCAGCTTCAAAGGGCTTGGGGACAGCTGTGTCAGAACCCGGGGGTTTGGCTGGGGCTGACACCTCTGGGGAAAATGTCACCTCCAGGCATGAGCTGCACAAACCTCGTGTTCACTAACATAAGTTTTGATCCTAGCCTAGTGCCTTAGGTCAGGCCTGATGTTCTCTGGGACCCCCAGTACACCTGTGGTACCCCACAGCCCAGGGATGGGGTCCCCCCCCAAAATGCAGGGCTGGCTGCACCAAGCAGAGGTTGCAGAGCCGCAGATGGCTTCTGCTGCTGGATGATGGATGGATGGATGGATGGATGGATGGATGGATGGATGGATGGATGGATGGATGGATGGATGGATGGACGATGACAGCCTCTGTACCCTTGGAATCCACCCCTGGACGCGGCTGCTGAAATGATAACCTGGGAAGGTGGTGAAGTGAGCAGGACTGTGCAGGGCGGGCTGAGCCATGGGCTGGAGTTTTGCAGCCTCCTGAAACGAGGGAGCGGGGCAAGGGACCTGAGAGGGAGATCTGGGCGAGGGGGGACACGGCGGGGGTGCTCCATTTCCAGGGACTTTTGCCAAGGATAAGTTTTCATCGTGCTGAGCAGGAGACAGACCGGGCTCCTGGGAGCTCAGGTTTGCCGTGGCCACCAACTTTTGGCACCCTCCCAGCCGGATGGGCAGACGCGAGGACGGACACACAGAGGCAAAGCAGCGCTCGGGAGCTCCCCAGCAACAAAAGCATCACACGAGGGAGAGAAAAGCGTCGCTGCCGGCCGCGGGGCTGCACTTACCGAGGCGAGGCGAGCAGAGGTGCCCGGCTGCCGTCCCGCTGAGCCAGGTGGCGGCTGTCTGAGCCGGAGTCCCCTCCGGTCGCCGCTTTTATGGCCGGTTTCGTGCTGATGTCAGAGGCGAGCCTCGGCGGGGACCGAGCCGGGGCATCTCCCCTCCCCGCTGTCCCCTCTCATCAAATCAGCACAGGGATTTTCATGACTCAGAAGGGACCAGCAGTTTATCTTATGCTGGCTGCGGGAGATAGTTTGGGAATATGTTAATCCCTGTCCTTGACACAGGGTTATTTCGGACAAGGGGAAGTTTTCTGCTCCCTCGCCCACCCGGTGCCCGCTGCCGGGGTTGGTGTGTGCTGCTGCCCCGAACGCTGGAGAGCACAGTGTAACTCCACCCCAGGATTTACACTGGTACCACCCCCCTTTTCCCTTCAATCCCCACAAAAAAGCTGCTTTAGGGAAAGCAGAACATTCAGAGCCGAGAGGAAGGCAAGGTGCTGGGGCACACGGGCTGGCAGGCACGGGCCTGTTGTCCGGGCATGAGGGCTTCAAATCCCAACTCCTCGGCTCCTCCGCTCCCATTTTAAATGGATTTTTAAGATTTCTGATGTTTATTCTACTGGATGTGACACTAGAGGAGCCAGTTTGGGACTCCAGCATGAGGGTCAGGTGATGTCCAAACACAGACAAAACTGGGACTAGAGACATCCCAAGACAGGGACATCTCTGTGCTGGCAGGTTTGTGAAGACACCGTGGGTGCGGGCAGGGGGAAGGTCTCTGTGTGCTACCCCCCATGTGGGGTTGGCTTTGCCCTGGGACAGAGCTTGTGCTTCTTGTGGCTTCAGCTGCCAAACTGGATTCAGGGTTTCCATGCAAGCTGGAGCAGTGCATTTATTTCAGGATTGGCCCCTCAGCAGCACCACCCTGTGCCCCCCCTTTGCCCACCCAGCTTCCCCACAGTCCTCACACCTGTGGCCCTGTGGCCATTCTCTGACAGGTCATGTGGCCCTCCTGATCTGCACCTTCTGCTCCCATTTGGCTTCAGTGCTGCTGATTCAGCTCCTGTCTGCTCCACCAGAAGAAGTTTTAAAGCAAGGAGTGCACAGGCTGGTTAAAGAAATGGATGGACATGGAGCTGCTGGAGCAAGTCCAGAGGAGCCATGAAGATGCTCCGAGGGCTGGAGCCCCTGTGTTCTGGAGCCAGGCTGGGAGAGCTGGGGGTGTTCACCTGGAGAAGCTCTGGGGACACCTTAGAGTACGTGAAAGTCCTCCAGGAGAGCTGGAGAGGGACTCTGAACAAGGGCCTGGAGTGACAGGACAAGGGGGAATGGCTTCCCTCTGCCAGAGGGCAGGGTTAGATGGGATATTGGGAAGGAATTGTTCCCTGTGAGGGTGGGCAGGCCCTGGCACAGGGTGCCCAGAGCAGCTGTGGCTGCCCCTGGATCCCTGGCAGTGCCCAAGGCCAGGCTGGACATTGGGGCTTGGAACAACCTGGCCTAGGGGAAGGCATCCCTGCCCATGGCAGGGAGTGGGAGGAGATGAACTTTAAAGTCCTTTCCAACCTAAACTGTTCTGGGATTCTATGGGAAGAGAAAGGAGCCTTCGCTCAAGTGTGCTGAAAAACAGATGCTGGGAAACAGGTGGATAGTTCAGGACACAAGATTGGCTTTATTGCATGATTTAGTGCACATTTATTATAATCTCTACACAGGCAAATGGGTCAGGAAACCAGCAAAGAACAACGTGGGTGGCTACTGAACGACGCCTTGGCCTGCACTGCTGAGGTTCCCCATGAGGATCCCTTCACAGGGGCAGGCGTGGAAGGACTTGAGTCATGGCTGAAACCAGACAAGCAAGAGATGGGGTTGGGGTGAAGGCTGAACCCTGAGAAGGGTGAGTGCAAACCCTTCAGATGACCCTGGTGGAGCTCCCTTCTGCCAGCCAAGGAGCTGCCATCCCAGCACAGCCACTGGCTGGATCCAGTGAAGCCACAGAGTCCGGGAGAGTTTCTGCAACAGCAGAGGTTTGCACTTACCCTTTTGAGCTTCAGGCCAGAAGGATTTAATTTTAAATTAAGAAACTGGTTTTGCTTCCAGCTGGGAAGCCCAGACTATGGGCTTACAATACTCTCTGGGATGGCCACAGTACCAATTCCTAGGCAGTTAGCAGCCCCTACTACTACCAAAGCCAAACGAAGGTGCTACTTGCATGAGAATTCACCCTACTGCTCGTAATTAAAGTGGTTTTAGCCCAGATGCACAGGAATTGCCTAAAATGATCCAGCCTGGGTGGGCATGGAGGGAAAACTGTCAGCACTGGTCTGGCCTCCCTGCTCCAGCTGTGAGCAATCCTCCCCACTTCATCCACTGGGCAGCGGGAGAAAGAGGGAGGAAAGTGGGGGCTACATAGAACAGGCACTGAGCAGAAAACCTCTTCCAAAGTGACCTGCAAGAGAAAACAATCCTCTTCCCATCCTGATGCTCTGGTCACGGGTATGGGGCCGGTACTGATCCACTGGGCTTAGTGGATGTGGAGAATTGAATATTGGGGGAAAACAAACATCTTGGGGGATCTGGGGGAGGCAGATGCCAGGGCCACTGCAGCCCCTGAGGGTCATCACAGCCCCTCTAAAGCATGGGATGGGCCTAAGAGGCTCTACAGTGCCATCACCATGGCATGCTCAACCACAAATTGCACCTTGGCAGGGGCTGACCCCTCTGTGGAGCAGAGGAGCACCTACACTCTGCTTGCCAGGGTTCTGTATCTTGCCTCACATGGAGCAGAGATGTCAAGAGCTGGAAAAGCAAACCAATCCCCAGCAAGCCCTCCAGCCTTTCCTCCCACTTTTCTTGCCACTGCTTCCCTCAAGCCTTGCCTCACTCCCATCCCCAGATGGCCACAGCTCCTTCAGACACATGGCAGAAGCCTCAGTGGGTGTTTTGCATGGCTTGGGGTGCTCACTGGGAAGGACCCAGCGCTGCTCTCATCCTGCTTTGCTGCTCAGGGAAGGGAAGCAAAGCTCCAAGGGACATGGCAGGGAGTTGGGACCAGCATCAGGATGTGAATCCCAGCACTGGGATGCCTGGGTCCCTCTTCTTCCTGGGGTATCCCAAGGGTATTCCACACTCACTGTCAGCTCCTGTCCCTGCTCACCAGTGCCTGGGAGAGAGCAGGGACAGGCACTGACAGCGTTTGCCAAGTGAGGGCTGTGTCCCTGGCCTGGTCCCTGTGCTGAATGTCACACTGACATCCAGCTCCCTCTGAGGAGCTCTCTCCTGCTCTGCACCTCCCTGGTCCCCTTGGTTCACCCAGTCCAAGGTCTCATTCCAACATTGTCCCATGAGAGCTCCTGGCCACGTGTCTACACCCCAGTGCTTTGCTCCTCTTTCCATCAGCTCCCAGCAAGGCCTCCTGCCCATGGCCTCTGGCTTCCTTTCTGTCCAGGGTTTCAAGGGGAGAGGGGGTCAGGAGAAGGAGGAGAAAGTGCTGCAGGGAGGGCGGTGAGAGGCTTTGCTTTGCTGAGGTCTTGTATCTTCACTGAAATGCAGTAGCGGGAAGGTCCCCTCTCCTCAGGACAGATGGGTCATCACAGGCTTCTGCAGGGCATAAGAAGGAGGAACCTCAGCCCACTGCTGTGTCTGTGCCACCCTGAGCCACCCCAGCACGCTCCTTGTCCCTGCCCCACCCCACAGACCACGCAGGCAGCGGGAATTCAAAGATGTCCATCCTCTCTGGGGCTCGCCACATCCCAGACCTCGGGAGGTGACGCCCAGGCCTTCCTGCCCCCACCAGACAGCACGGCAGGACCACCCCTGAGAGCTCCACCAGCTTGAGGAGAGCATGGGAAGGGACAGGTCCCCCTGGAAGCCAGGCCTGCAGCCCTCCCACGGGGCCGGGTCCGTACCGCAAAGAGCCGCTCCACCCTCCTGTTCTTCCCGTTGGGGTTCCTCTGCGTCAGGGAGCCCCGGTACACGGAGTTGCGGTCAAAGGAGTCGTCAAAGCCTGCAGGGAGGGAAGAGAGATGGGCAGCAGCTCCTCAGCCACCTCACCAGAGGTTTCAGTGACCCACCGAGTCACTTGGGGTTCACTCCTCCCCTGCTGGCTGTGGGTTTGGATGCACCCCGGCACTCCCGCTCCGGGAGGGTGGTGGGAAGCACTTTGGTATCATGGAAGCAACAGCTGCTGCTGCTCAGGTTTCCAGAGCGCTGTGTGAGCTGGGTCAGCCTGGCAGCAGTCGACTGCCAGGGCCTCTGCTCAGGAAAGCTCCGTGGCACAGCAAAAGTCCAGCCTGGGAGAAGCTCTCACTGCCCCAGCCTAGGACGCTCTCTTGACCTGTTAAGTCATCTCCTCTCCTCTGCCACCAACTTCCAGCAGCTGCACCTTTTCCAGCCCAGCTTTCCAAGTCACTGACCTGCCAGGCAGGCAGTCAGGAGACCAAATCAGCCCCTGGGCCAGGCCTGGCATGGGGGATTAGGTTTGCCCAGTGACGTCTGTCCCCATTGCACATCCCTCTATCCCCTGGCAGGGCTGACCTGTCCCACAGGCTGCCTTTATCTGCCTGCCCTTGGCAGGAAGGAGAGCAGATGACTCCTCCTCAGGATGAGGACAAGGGACCTTGCCACCTACCAGCCCCCCCAGGCTGGGAAACAACACTGTTAATTCTCTGTGTGAATGGGGGAAATGCTGTTCTACCTCTGCATTAAATGATCTTTCCCCCCTTCATCTTCATTATCTGGAAGGAGAGCCACTCCTTCTGCCTTCAAGCTTGTGAGGAGAGATAAGAGAGAAATAGAAAAGTAATTTCCTAATGGGTCTTGCTGATATTGGTCAGGATGAAACATTTCCAGTGATAGTCCCCCTGCCACACAAACTGCTGTGCCAAGTTTCAAAGTCACCAGATACTTTGAAGCTTTGCCAAGCTGCTGTTTGTCCATAGATGGGCCCTGGAGGGCTTGTGCCCCCCAGCAGAGACCAGTGGCTGACTCAGGTGGGCAGCAGGGTGGAGATTCAGAGAGTCAAGGACTGGTTTGAGTCAAAAGGAATTTGAAATCCCCTCTTGTTCCACCTGCAGGCCATGGGCAGGGACACCTTCCACTATCCCAAGTGGCTCCAAGCCCCAACCAACCTGGAACACTTCCAGGGGTGGGGCATGCCATCCAGGGAAGGATACCTTCCCCAGGATGGCCAAGCAAGGGAGAAATTGCTGTCAGAAGAGAGGATGGGCTTAGGCGAGGCTTTGAGACCTAAAGCCCACAGGATGCCACAGACAAAGGAATGCAGGTGTGTCTCCCGGGGCTCTGGGGTGGCTGCAGAGAAGTCCTGGATCTTGGAGGACTGAGCCACCTCAGCCTGCTCTCCCATCACTGTCCCCAGTCCTGCCAGCTGCTGCCCCCTTTCCCAGTTACCCACCACAGATTTCCCCTGTGGCTGCCCTACCAGCAGGCTGTGAGCACAGGGATTCCACAGCTGGATGCAGAGAGAGAGAGGATCAGCATCCCCCAAAGCCCAGCCCAGCCACCCACAGGTCCCCATCTCCCACAGGCAGGGCTGTGGTCCTTACTGGTGATTTCCAGGGGACTGTTGAACTTCCTCCTGAACCTCTGCAGTCCGGGCATCGCCTGCAAGAGAAGGGGAGCAGCCTGCTGTGGGGAAGGGACAGGAGGGAAGAGGTCCCCACTGAGGCCTCTGCTTTGAAGGCAGCCCCCTGGAGACCGTGGCTGTCTCCAGGCTTGGTGCTGTGCCACGTGCCTGTGATTAAACACTCACTTTAATGTCATCCACACACTCCCCAGGACTGCTGCTGGCAGGACCAGGAGAATGGAGACAGGCAGCCTGTGGACAGAGGGAGGCAGAGGTGTCTCTGGGGGTGCAGAAGGAGGCAGACAGCTCATCCTGCCATGGCAGAGCACCAGGCAGCACAGGGAGAGCTGGGAATGGCTCAGCAAGCCAGGCAGCCCTTCCCAGCACCCAGGGGCAGCATGTACATCTTGGAGATGGGACCTCACAGCCACCACCCTCCCTGCTCACCTGCACACTCGACTTCCTCTTTGCCTTTTCCACAGACCTCACTGTCAGCCCTGCAGCAGACAGAGCTGCAATTCGGGATTCAATATCCGATATCTTTAGAAGAAAAGACACACAGATGGTGGTTGGAGGACCTATCAGTGGCTTTGTTGGCCATCACTGGTGGGGCAAAGCACCTCTCAGAGCCAGGCCCTCACCTCACTCTCTGCCTGCTGCACCTGAGCAGCCGCTGAGGCCACTTTGTCCTCCAGCTCCGACAGCTCCGAGTCTGTGGTGCCACTGTGCTGAGCCCCTTCCTCAAGCTCCTTCAGGGTCTTCTCAAGCTGGTAGGTCTTTCCAGCAGCCAGGTACACCTAAAATACAGCAAAAGGAAAAATCACATTGAAGAATTAACCTTCCTGGAGTTCTCCTCTCCTGGTGTGACTGCAGCCCCGGATGCAGCGGCTCCTGCCACTCTTTTTTGACTGCCCTCTTGCCTTGCAGTACAGGCAGTACCAGTCAGCTGTGACATGGCTTATCATCTCATTTTCTCCCTCCCCTGGGCTTTTTGAGAGCAATTACCGGCAGTGTGAAGTGGTAAGAGGCTCTATGGGAACACAGGGAGGACCAAAACCTGCTCAAGAAGCAGCAGAGTCTTGGTGTCACAAGCTCAGAGGGAGAGAGGTACCTGAAAACCAGCTCAGGCTGCTGTGTCCTGTGAGGGCAGAGCTGGGAAGGAGACACACTGACTTTCCAAAGCTGCTCAATCTATTTTAAGGGTGTCTGTGGTGCTGGTAACAGGGTCAGCCTGCACTGCCCTCCCTTTGCTGCCTGGAGAAGAAGGGTGAAAGGATCTATCCCAATAAAAGCTCTGCTTTTACTGCCACTTTTCTCCTCCCAGGCTACTGCAAGGACACAGGTCCAAGCACAGCAGTCCAGGACACATTAACACATCAGTATGCAATCACATCAGATGTTCAGATGTGGCCACTCTTCTGCTCACTGGTCCCAAAATCTCAGTACTACTACTGCAATTGCTGCTCCTTCAGCCCTCTCAGCTTTCCCTGGGCTGGGCATTGTGCAAAACTGCCTGGCAGGAGCCCTCTGCATGTACTGAACTACAGTTCATCCACCCAAATCCCAGCACCACATGTCCCAGAGGTCCCACCCATCCCCCTGCAAATCCCAAGGCCCTGCACCACCCAACCTGTGAGTCACAGGGATTTGTTGGCCCATCAGACTCTCCCAGTGCCCTCCAAGGTGGGTGGCATGCCTTGGAGAGGAGAACAGAGTGGCCAGACTGCTGTGACTCAGCCAGGATCCCCGAGGGGATGGCAGGATGACAAACATCTCCCAGGGCCATTATCTACCCACCCCTGTCCTGAGCTGACAGTGGCAGCAGCAGCAATAAGTCCCAAGTTCACATCCTTCCCAGGCCTTTCATCTCTCTTGGGAGAGGGGGAACCCCAAAATCTTCATGCATCCCTCTTCCCCTGGGATGCTGTATTTGGCCAGAAAGAATCCAGGTGTTGCAGCTCCCTGCTTCTATTTATAAGCTTACCCCAGTGAGAGATGAGCCACAGAAAAAAAAAACCCTTTTCTCCCTCTTGCAGGACATTTCCTACAGCAAAACCTGATCACCCAGATGGAGATGGAACTCCTTGAACTGTGAGCATGGTCCAGGGCTCTGTGGATGCAATCCATTTCCACAGGGAATCAGTTCCTATGGGTTTATAGTGCATTAAAAAGTTGTCAGTGCTCCAGGGTCACACAAACCTCACAGGGGGTTATGAACCTGTCACCTGTAGAGCCCATCAGCCCCAGACATGAGCAGCCTGAGTGAAGAGGTGGGTCATGTTTGTAAAGCCCTCGATGAAACAGTGCTGGGGAGGAACTGAAGGAAGTGGGACACGAGATTTGCTGGAGCAGGGACTGCTGAAGTCCAGCAAAGTGATGCTACAGCAAGGTGGAGACCACGCTCATCACCCAGGGTAACCAGGAACCAAGGAGAGGGAAACCACGAGACAGAGCTTCTGCTTTTGCTGTTGTACCATCCTCTCAGACCAGACTCTTTAATCCCTCTGCTGACCATCCTTTCAGTGCTGACCTACCCACTAACAAGAAATTTTGGGGGGGGATTCCTTTGTGTTCCCACCCCCCGCTGCCCAGAAGCTCTGGGGAGCCTTACATTTTCCTCAAGCTCCCGGTAGGCTTCGGCCACCTCTTTCCCATCTGCCAGGCCTGGGAGGTGCCCCTCAGGGAGGGCACAGCCCTGGCTCTCTCCATGCAACGACTCCCACACCGCTTCCTCCGTGGCGTTTATGGCTCTCAGCACTTTGGCCGTGATCTCACTCAAAGCCTGAGCCGACGACCTCTGCGAGAGCCAAAGCGGAGGCAGGGAGGGAAGGGGGGAAAAAATATGGATGTTATTTTAATGTGGTGTATAAAACAACACAAGCCAGGGGTGAGAGGGGCACCAGATGCTCCAGGAGCTGTGGAAAGAGGGAGGAGTGGTAATTAAAAGGCTTACGCTGCTCCTGGAGGGCTCTCCACAAGACGGATGCGCGGCTACGGCAGAGCTTTGATCTCAGCCCGTGCTTTCTGCAGGAAGGCTGTGACAAAAAAGTCATCTCAAAAGGCTCGGAAAAGAGGTTATGGGGGGATGCTTCACTCACTGGAAGCACCTGGCCACCTGAGGGGCACTCTGTTACTCAGCAGTTAAGACCTAATTGCAGCATATTGCTTTACACCTCAGCGGGCCTGAGCAGGGATGCAAACAACTCCTGGAGTTTGTGGCAAAAGAATAAAAACAACCAGACCCCATAAAATGATTGTATTGCCACGCTGCCAGAACTTGGGGCTAATGTCCTCTCTTCCCACCCCAAGGAGCACTGGCTGGATATAACACCCCTAAGTGCTGCCCTTGGCTTGATGAGGTGCTAAACGCATGTAAAAATGGGCTGAAGAAACTCATCATATCTCTCCTATCTGATAATTCCCTAGAAACCAAGGAGGTGAGGGTGACATATGTGCTGCTTGTGTTTACAACTGCATGTATTTCCAGGCAAGCTGTCCTGCAGAGAACCAACTAACTCAATCCAGATGAGATTTTTATCATTTTATGGTGCCTTCATGGTACAGCAGAGTTTTCTCACATTTTCCATTAGGATCGTGTGCTTCCATCACGGTGCTCCCCAAATTAGAAGATTTCCTCCTGACTGGAGGAGCCTCATATTAAAAATCCCTCAGAATCACACAAAATCCAAACCTGGATCTGTTGTAAGTATAAGGAAAGCTGCTGTTAAAAATCATCCCTGCTGGCAGCTTTCAACCAAGGCTGGTCCAGCTACTGCAGATATTTCTAACTCAATACTCCTCCCTGCTTCATAGCTGGGTTTGGGGGCAAAGAAAGTGGCAAATCTGGAGGATCCAGGCTTCATTTCCTAAGAAACCAGAATCTTACACTGATACCACAGGAACCTGTTCAGGGTTTGAGCCTCTGTCTGTTGCAGATCAGCAGCTCACATGGGAATTAAGTCACCTTGGCTTGGTGAGTTACCACTTATCTGGACTTAATTAGAAATGGTTATTAGGATGATGCAGATTGTTCAGTCCATGAGAAGTTGTTAAGTCTGGCTGCAGCAATCATCTGAAAGCAGCTTTCAGGAAAAAGGAGGAACTACAGGATGCTGCAGGTCAGGATGCACTGCTGATCCAGTGGCAGTGAGAGCACAGCAAACGGTACCCAAACCCACCAGGTCTTGTGTTGTGAGGCTGAGCAACAAATGCACATTAAAGGGAGGCCTTGTGGCACCATGAAAGTCACTACAACCTCAGATGAATGGAGCTTTGCAGGAGAGGAGAGGGGCAGCGTGGTGCCTGCTTCCTTCCTCTGCCAGCAGTGGATGTGCCAGAGCAAAGGCACACATCCCCCTCCCACAGCCAAGGCAGGAGGGAGGGGATGGACAAACCAGCCATCAGAGACCCAGCAGGGAATGCTGCCCTCTCCCTTTGTGCTAATGGATCATCTTGAAGGTGCTGCACAACTGGAGACGCTGCAGAGGAGCTGTGATCTGTCCTCCTCCCCCTGCTCCCTGTCCCCGTGGGTCACCCACCACTGAGTAGGGACGGGAGCCAGCACAGGGCTGGAAGTGCAAGAGATGCTGACCTAGCAGGGTGGGAGTGGGATCAGGGATTTAGGGACTCAGGAGCACTGACAGCTGTGGAAAAGACATTTCAGGTTGTAGCAGGTGCCTGACAAATGCTGCTGGTACTAAATCATCACTGAACTCTTCTCTCATCCCAGGACTCTTCTCCATAGTGACTTCCAGATCCCAGGACAACTCCTCTACGTAGATGTGGAGGTTGTACACCTCTCTGTGACAGGCAGTAGCCTGCAAGAACTCTAAGAGGCTTTACTTTTGACCCTTGGGTAAGATTTGGGAGAGCCTACAAGGAGAAAGGTCCAGATCTAACACCCTGGGACTTCCCTATCCCTTAACATTGTTAAAGCAGACCCCCACACAGCCCTGGGAGGCATCCAGCTGGAGGTGTGGGACAGAAGAGTGACATTTTCATGGTGTAAAATCATAAACCACTGAGAGGAGAAGGAATCATGGATGCAGCCTGGAATGGTGTGGGTGGTAGGGCACAGATTACCTTCCGAACATCTCTGGCCATGTCATCACTGGAGGAACTAATCTCTGGTTTCTTTGCTCTCTTCTTTTCTTCACGCTCCTCCTCGTCAGAAGAGACTTCTTTATCGCTGATGTTGCTGGCTAGCTCCTCCAGCTTCCTCTTCAACTCCTCCTCCTCGGCATCGGGATCAGTGTGGGACTCTGGGGCCGGAGGCTGAAGGAGCAGAAGAAGGGAGTGGTGTGAGAGCCTCCTGTGCTGGACAACGGGGCATGGCCAGCTCCAGACACACTCTCCAAGCAGAGGAGCTGCAGGAGTGTGACCCCTTTGCAAAGGGGGCTTTGAGCCCCAGCAGCCAAACCACCCCAGGGACCAGCAGAGCCCAGTGAGCTGCACTCCAGATCCTCACTGAGGAGCACAGACCCTCGACAAAAAGAACCTCTATTCCCATTTTCCCCATGCACAGAACTTGCTTGGTTTTCCCTGTGGAAAACTGCCATCCCCCCATCCTGGAAAAAGTGTGCATGAGGGATCTGAGGGCCAAAAATCACCACATTTTCCTCAGGAACCACGGCGTGGCTGGTGGCTCTGAGGGCAGAGATCACAGAGACCCAGAGACAAGGTCCACCAGGGAGAGGGAAGCAGCCACGGGAATTGCCACTCCCTGAGGAAACTTTTGGAACCTCTGGGTAATCTTATTTGTGATGAGAAACCACACAGCAAATTTCCCTGTAGGATAGATGGCACATTGCCACCCACCCCCACTGCGAGGTGCAATTCATGGCAGCTGGAGAAGAATCCTATTAAATTCCCAGGGGCTGGAAGAGATCTCCAGAAGCTCCTGAACTCGCTGACCCTTGCATTAAGGTGGGAATACAATTACCTGTGTCAGACCTGGTGGGGTTTTGTCTGAGCTGTTTTTAACAGCCTCCAACAGCAGCATCTGCAGCAGGCAATCTTTTTCTCAGACAACCTATTCCAGGGCTCTGCTACGCTTTCTGCTGGGAAGCTTTGCTTCATAGTTAACCTCAGCCTGCCCTACAGCTGTCTAGACCCACTGCTTGTGCTCTGATTTGCCTGGGATATGGGAATAAAGTGTGGGAACCTGACACTGTGCACACCTCTTACTCCCTTGGTCAGGATTACTGATGGAAACACTGACTGATTACAAATGTGGCCATCCCTCATTGTGAATTTCAGAAAAAGAAGGAGAAATTGCATTGTTTCATCTGTGCCTGGGGGCCTTTCCTGAAATTATCACTGTCCATTCAGCTGAGCTGTGAGCTGCCAGAGAGGTGATGGGTTCACATGAAGGAAAAGAGTGCATAGTCTAAAATTAAAAACCCAAAAATCAATGTTAAGAGGTCTAGTATTCACAGATGCTACATTGTTGCTCAGCTCTAACTTAATTTAGCTGTTTTCTTCCAATTTTGATGGCATGGCAAGATGAGGGCAGCTCAGAAGAGATACAGAAATGCTCCTTGACTCAGATCTCACAGCCACAATAACCAGCTGCCTCCCTCACAGGTACTAATTGAGTGTCTCATGATTTCAAATGAACTGTCACAGCTCTGCAGATACAGACACCACCCAACAAAACTCCTGAAATTAGCACTTCATGAAGTATCAGCCTGAAACCCAATTTTCCTTGGGCAGAGGGGGCAAGGAAGGCACTGGTTTGCACAGGGTCTAAATGGGTTCAATTTGCTGCTGTTTCTGTCCTGCCATGCAGTGTTTTCAGAGGTGCTCCATCACCTGGAACTGGAGAACACCCTGCAAGGCCAAAACAGAGGATTAAACTCAACCAGCCCAGGCCATTGTGGCACTCAGGGACAGGCTGTAGCGATGGATTTGGCAGGTGAATGGCTGGACTCAGTGATCTCTCCCTACCTGAACATTTCTATAATTTTGCCTATCCCTGCAATGCTGGCTGCTTCAGAGAAGCCTCTCCAGTGGCCAGGGGAAGGCACCAGCACAGCCCACGCCCCATCCCTGCAGGATTCCTGCCCAGTTACCTCGTCAGAGCACCTCAGGATTTTCTCCTCCAAGCGGTTCAGCACGCGTTCGATGGCAGACATGCGAGCGTTGAGCTCATGGATCTACAGGAAAGGGGGGAGAGAGAGAGAGAGGGGGAAAAGGAGTAGAGAACAGACCAGCCACCACTGCCAGGACAGTGAGGAAGCAGTGCAACCAGCAGAGGAAAGCAAGCAGCAGGACACTGCCACCGTGGGCAGAATTAAACGACATTAATAGATAATATCTTTTAAGTAATGTCTTTAAAATGTCAGTAAGCTCCAGGAGGTGCAGAGCAACCTCAAATCTGGCAAACTCCAAGAGACACCGAATCCCCAGCACCTGACAATTCCCACCAAAGCATGTGGAGCTTTGATGCAGTGAGTGTAAAAGCCCATCACCAATGAAAGCACCAGCCTGTAACAGAGCTGCCTGTCTCACCATCATTCCCATGCTGCCCAACATTCAAGTCAACATCCATTTTCACTTCCTACTAACATGTTTTTCAGGCTGTAACCACCCCATCACACTCCTGCCAACACAGTGGTGAAAAGGAAGAGGGCAAGAATTTCCCATGAAAAAATCCAAGTAGCAAAACCAAACCTGAAAGTTTTCCCCACCACTCTGAAATTTTCTGATTTTTCTATGCATTGATTTACCCAGATGCTTGCCCCTCTCTTCATGCTTGCCCCTCTCTTCTCCCTCACTCTTCTGACTAAAAATGGGGGATGGAGAGAAGGGCATAGAAATTAAAGACAGACAAAATCCTGAAAGTCAAAGAGAAGTTACTTCCTGTGCTCAAGAACCAAGACAAACCTTTGTGGTGAGGGTGGATTTGGATTAGACATTAGGAAGAAATCCTTCCCTGTGAGGGTGAGGCCCTGGCACAGGGTGCCCAGAGCAGCTGTGGCTGCCCCTGGATCCCTGGCAGTGTCCAAGGCCACGTTGGATGGGGTTTGGAGCAGCCTGGGACAGTGGAAGGGGTCCCTGCCCATGGCAAAGGGTGGAATGAGATATTTTTCAGATCCATTTAAACCAAAACATCTTTATGATCTATGATCACTGAAAGCATTAAAGGAAGCTTTTTTTTTCCCCCCTTTAGAAACTGAAGTTTTTCTTTCTTTGAATAGAAAACCCCCAAGTCTCTCTCCTTTGATCCAAACAAATAAAACACAAATGATGAGAAATATTGCCCATTTTATGACACTACCAGTGCATCACTGCTGCTCTGAGTGGCTGTTGCCCGTTAAAAGGGGAACAAGCAGCCAAAGCAGTAAGCAAAGGTGGTAACAAAGAGATGGGTGGGCTTTGTTTTACTAACATTTCCATCCTCTCAGGTTTTGTGCTTGCTAGCATTTGATTAATTAGACCCTCACAACAGCTATGGATGATTGCATCTGCTTAAGGGAAAATGAACACAAAAAGCTGGCACTATGGAGAGCAGAGCTGTCACTACCACCCTGAACTGAAAGCATCTCCAAGCAGCATTAAACCTTCGGGTACCAAGCACTTCAGTCCATTGCTAAGTGGTTTTTCAGCCCTGTTTTAAGGCCTGGGTCTTGCATGCTCCCAGGGACAATAAGAAGCTTCTGATGGCCCATCAGCCCCAGAGATGGTGACAAACCAGGAGTCACCACTGCCCTGTCTCCATAAGGAAAATGTTGGGAGAGATCAGAGCTTAAAGCACAGGCTGCTGTTGATATTGATGAATATCTACCAGGATAGGAGCTGAAGGGCTTCATTCTCCTTCCCCCCATCAAGGCTGGCTTTAATGAGGGGTGGGCACCCCATTAGGGCACATCCCCATCAGGGACTGGATCACCCTGCACCTCTCTGGGTGTGACAAAGGCTGGCAAACTGTGCTCTGCATTAAGACATTTATGGGGAATACTCTTAAAGCACAGCCCATAACATCAGGCAGGGGAAACTACCCCTTGCTGCTGAGGAGGGAGGACAGGTTACTCTGCCCAAGCCTCTACCAGAAGCTTCATGTAAAGAAGAGGAGCCAGGCAGCATCAAAGCTTTGGGAATCCAGAACCACTGAGCTCCCCTGAGGCACAGCAGGATGGCTTCTGGGGAGAAACGTGGTAAATTGGAGCTATTTTGTGTGGCTTGGTCCTGTTCCTACCTGATTTCTAAAAATCTAAAGGCAAAGACCTGCACAGGTACCAATTCAGGGCTTCTTTTTGTGTCCCAACAGGTTTAAGTGCTTTTTTTAAATAGATTTTTTTTTTTTGAGTTTTGTTCCAGAACCTTCAGCTCCTGGAGTCACAGGGCTAGGGAACAGCTCCTGTTTTTGTTACTGGAGAAACTAATCTTCTTGTGTTTGGGACTGAACACTGTACCCTCTCCAGAGCTAGACCAAAACTGGTTTTGACATCACCATATATTTTGACAAACTTGCCCCTAAGGTAGTTTTAAAAGAGAATTTTCCATCTGTGTGGTCAAAGAGCTGAGTTCTCCACCTCTTGAAACCTCCAGATGCCAACGAGGTGTCTGCCAGGAGAACACTGCAGGGGAAGCCAGGCTGTGGGATCCAATACAGGGTTAACAAACACGACTCTACACCCTGCCCCAGCACAGAGCTGGGTGAGGAGCAGGCTGGGTGGGAGGATGGTTGCTGGCTGTAAACACATCAGCAGCACAAAGGGCAGGGAGGATGGGGAGCTATTTAAACTAATGAGCCACCCTGCCATAAGAGCAAATGGGGGTAAAGTGGGAGTGAGATGATGCCTCATAACCATTAGGGTGACAAGGCTCCACACCAGCCTTCCTACAGGTGTGAGGGAGCAAACCACAGCCTGATGTGGGAGCTTGCCCAGCTCCTGGAGGAAGTCATGGGAGGTGTTGGTGGGAATCTGGGCCCATTTCCCCACTGCAAAGCATGGGGCACATTTCATGCCTAACCTAGCATGGCCTCATTAAGGACACCCAGTCCAGGGTTTTCTCATTTACTGCTGGCTGAAGAAGGAATGGCATTTACTAATTAAAACATGGGCCCACAGATGTAATGGCAGAGAGAAGCTGTCCCGACCCAGGCACGTGCAGTGTGGTGCTGAGGGATGGTTGTGGTCACAGATCTCACACTGATTACCCAAAGAGGGGTCCAGGACATGCAAAATTACCAGCTGTGAGACTGGCAGCTGATTCTGCCCCTGTATCTGTAGCCAAGCACCACCCTGCATTTTGCTGCTCAAGACATCTGAGGAACCACATCAGCTTTACCATCTCCACCACCCAGCACTGGCAAAGGCAGCACTAGGAACAGCAGGTCCTCGCTTGGCACTTAAAACACAAGCTTGGACCCTGCTTGACACCTTTCTTTAGGCTGTTCCCTCCATTACCATCCCTCAGGAGAGGTATGTGACAGGTCAGCCTGACCGAGTCCTACCAAGGCAGGAATACACTGCAGAGGAAGAGAAGGATCTTGGGGCTTATTAAGTATCTCTCTCCAAACCTCCACCTGATTATTAAGCACTGGCACATTCAATTAAAGAAAGCCTTTTTGGAGACACAAGAACCCACAAGTAACTCAGATTAATAAGGGCAAGCTGGAAAATGAGTGGCAATGAAGGCAGGTTTGTTTTTGAGATGGCAGCAGGGGCAGAAGGAAGCACCAACCAATGCCTGATTTTCTTTTTGCTGTGACTGGAAAAGTGCACCCCAGTTGGCCAGTGCTGCTTCTCTTCTCCTCTGACCCACCCTGCACCTCAGAGGCAATGAGGGGGACTTGGCCACAGCCCGGTGTCCCCAGGGGCTGTTTGATACCTGGTTTGAGGAGTGGCTGATGTTCTCCTGGGAGGAGGCTCTGTTCCGGCGTTTCAGGTGCTGGGGGGGGTGGGCAGGGAACGGGGCTCCTCCCTTCAGGTCCTCATCGGAGGTGTCCATATCTGCCGAGTACCGTGCCCGGGGCGCCTCATTCCAGGGTGTGCCTTTGGAGAGAGAACAGTGCAAAGCACTCACACCCTGGAGATCCTTCCTGGCCATCAGCCCCGTCCTTAACACTAACAAATAATGAGGCATTTCCCCAGATCAGACTTCCCTTTGGCAGGGGGTGCTCCTGCAAGCCACACCAGGGCTGGCTACACTGACCATGCTGGTGCCCACACAGCACCCAGCACAGCAGCAGGGTGCCACACAGGGCACAAGGAGCACCATCCTTGCTCTCATGCCCTGGGGTCTCACCAAAAAACCACTACTGCCTTCCCAATTTTGTGGGAGCCCAGGTTTGCCCTTCATGCACTGCCCCCAGGTGCTGGAAGATGTTTAGGCTCAGGTTAGAGAGGTACCAGCCTAGGATGGAACAAAGAGTGGAAAATCTCCCGTGTAAAGGAGAGTTTCAAATGCGACAAAAACAATGAGAGAAAATGGAATTAACATGCCAGGGGACTTTGCTGCTGTGTTGCTCCAGCAGGACTTGGAGTGGGAATTTAAACAGCCAGGTTACTGCTGTTGCCTTGCTCTGGATACCAGCATTCCTAAATGACCTGAAAATACAGCCAGGCCACTGGAAACACAGAAGGACATATTCTACATTTGCATATGCAAAAGCCAGTGTCCAACCCTCCTGGCTCTGCCATCACTGCAGGGAAAACAGAGGTTGTAAAAGGCAAATTCTGCCTTTTAGAGGGTATTTATAGACTCACAAAACCACAGGTCATTGAGCCTACCCATGCACCCTGCCCAGCTACAAGATGCCACTTAGCAACCTCCAGTTCTTGCCTCCAGTTCTAGTCCAAGTCCCCTGAAAACTCAAATCTTTCTGCAGCCACAGCATCCTTTACTAAGGAGTTTAATTCCTCTGCCTGCAGCAGGAAACACATCCCATTGTTTCTAGCAGTGTCCATTTGATTGTATCTGGTTTCTACCCTGGAAATCACCAGTAGGCACAGAAAGGATTGATGCCTTAGGTTTTAACTTTTATATTTTTCAAATCCTGTACTGCCCAGTGTGTAACTCTGAAGTTTCTTGTGGCCTGTTCACTTCTGCTCTCTCACGCTGGTCAGACATAACAAAACCTCTCCAAGGACACTCAGACCATCCTAGGCCCAAAAGTATAAACCAAAAGCTTCTAAAGGGGGAGGCAAGCTTGGGGAAATGACATCATTAACTGAAGCTTTAATTGGAGAAGTTATGCTGATGAGCAAATGAACCAAAGCTATAAAAGTGTGAAGAACTCGTGACCTGTCATCCATCCTGGGCCCACCTTGGTGAAAGCCTCTGGCTCCCCAGAATGTACCTTTGAAGGCCTTTCCAATAAATACCTCCCTTTATTCCCTCATTCTTGTCTAGTCTCTGTTTTTAGGTGGCCTCTCAGGGCATCAATTCGGGCACCTTAGGAACAACCCCTCTGGCTTTGTTGGGAACAAGATCAGCCCTTTACAACCAAATAACATCAGTGGACTCTTTCATAAGACAAATCACTCTTGCAGATGGATGAATTGTGTTGACCCTCAAGCCTCTTAGCAGCTTTGAGGCTGTTCAGAAAAAACCCAAAGATGTTTTCGCTTTGGTGCAACGCTTGCAGCCACTTTTCCCTAGAGGATACAAGAGGAACCTGGACAGGGCCACCTACCAGGCTTTGGGCTTCTTTCCAGGCTCCTTCTCCGTGCATTGACAGTGAGCCGAACCTCCGTGCTGAAGTGCTGCTCTGGAGTGCTCACCCCTGGCTCCTGCAGGACATGGTGGAACACCAGGTCTGCATCCGTGATCCTGGACTCCTGGGAGCCATCTTCAGCTGAGTTGGAGAAATCTGGGAAGGACTGAGAGTTGAGGATGCTGCTGAGCAGCTGCCCATGGAGATTCCACTTGTGTGACCCCACCTGCAGTGCTGCCTCCAGCTCAGGAGCCCCCAAAGTAAGAACAATGTGGAGCTGTGGCTGCTCCATCCCTGGAAGTGTCCAAGGCCATGTTGGATGGGGCTTGGAGCAACCTGGGATAGTGGAAGGGGTCCCTGCCCATGGCAGGGAGTTGGAATGAGATGATCTTTACTGTCCCTCCAATCGAAACTGTTCCGTGATTCTGCAACTTGTCTCTCCCGACCTTCAGTAAGATCTGTCTTTATTCTTCAATATATGCATGGATTGGCCTTTTATAATGCCAATTATATTTATCTAAAATATAAAAATTCCTAATAATCCCATTTAAAGGCTTTGCCTGGCTGCTGAACCCTGAGCAATACTTCCCATCACTGCCAGGGGGCACTGGTAAATTTTACAACCACAGAGTTCCTTCAGCCAGGCTGCAAAACCCTCTGAGCTTTAAAAACACCATCCCCTTCTACTTATTCAAACAGCCACCACCTTAAATTATCTGCAATCTGTAAATCCAAGTCGACAGAGGCCAGCCCTCACACTGAATTCTGCTGCAAAAAGAGGGAAAAAAGAAAAAAAAAAAAAAAAACAAGATCTAATTATTTTCCCCAAATTCTAATAATTTTCTGTGTAATTGTGCAGCTTTATTTTTTTAAGCTGTTGTTGCAGATCTCAGCACATCCTATTTCTACCCACGAATAGAGATTAATCAGAGCATTATTAAAAAGAAGAAGCTGTTTAATGTTTTAAAAGTGCATTTTCACCAGGAAAGGCAAACGAGAGCGGCCCAAAAAGCTTGACCTGAAGCCTCTCAGGCTGGAAGACCTTTTGCCACACCCAGAGCCAGCCCATCTGTGTTCCTCCCCAGAGCTGGAAGGCAGGGTTGGTCAACCCCTGGCCCTTGGTGGGATCACAGGGCATGGCTCACTGCACTGTCTGGATCTGACTGAGCCTTGCTCTGGATACCAAGGCACATCTTGTCTCCTATTTAGAAGTAACCAGCATTCCTGCAGTTTTTGTCCTCCCTGTGTTCCTCCCTCTGACTGGCCCTCACTCACACTCTGGCTCTTGTGGGATTCATCTCAGCCTCACCAAGGTTGTGCCCCATGGAGCTGCTGGCCACAGGGCAGAGCCAGCCACAAATTGGATGGGAACATGGGAGAAGAATCTGATTTCATTTAATCCCCTGAGCACGGAACTTGCTGGAAACCAGGGTGTGTCCCATAGCCTTGGGACAGCTCAAGGAAACGATTGTCTGCTGAGAGCAAGGAAATCTGCAGGGATACAGCCAGAGAAACTCCTGCTGTCTCATCTTACCACTCATCCTCGCTGGAATCAGGTGTCCTGCTCCTGACCTGGCCTGAGGCAAAGGACTTCAATTGGAAGAAGAGAAAGATGGGGAGCAGGGATTGTCACCAATGCCTCCCAACACCAGCTGAAGGAGGTTCTGAGGCTGAAGAAGCAGCAAGGAGAAGGAGGAAGAAAGGAAAGGAACCCCCCCCAGGAGTCTCCCAGTACCTGGAAAGCATCTGGGCTGCTGGCTGCTGGAGAGAGCTGCACAGACTGGCGGCGAGACTGAGCAGAGTAATCCGAGTCCAGTTCGAAATCAAAGGGATGCACAGACAGCAGGCGCTTTGTCTTGCACATCTTTAGCATAGAAAGTGCAAGAAAGGAAAATCCAGTGTAAGACACAGCTGACCTTGAGGAAAGGGGGAGGGAGGATCTTTCCTTAGCTCGCCTGAGTTTGCTCTGCCTTGTGCAGAGGGAATTTGGGCCTGACACTGTCCTGCTTGAAGGGAGCCAGGTACAGAGTGTGCTTGTGCTAAAGGCAGGGAAAAGTGGTCTCCTGATTTTCACAGCCTCTGGCTCAGGACTGCTGCCCAAAGCAGAGAGTGAGAATCTCTCTCCTGGTTTATAAAGGCACCATGGGAAAGCTGAGCCAGGTTAGAGCCAGGTTAGAGGTGATGCTTTTGAGTCCTGAAGCATCTCCCCGTGCTCAGAGAAAGGATGCTGCAGGCAGTTCTCTCTGAATATTTGGGAAGTTGTCAGCTAAAAAAACTAAGGTGGGTTCTCATTATACAGGTAGGAGCTGGGACTTTTATATTAATTGGTGACATCCATCATGTTAGGAGTGTTTTTTTTCTTCCAGAGCACAAGTATTTATGATGTTACTGACATGGTTATTTTCACACAAACTGGGAGAGGAGCTTATCTCAGAGAAGGCAAACAGAGAGAAAGGTCCAGTTTTGAAAGTGGCACAGAAAGACACCACCACCACCTCCCAAAGCAGGCCAGGGACATGAAGTGAGGCAGTGGGGACCTCCAGAAGCCAACACTTACTCTGCTGTAGTGCTGTGCTTCAGCCCCACGAAGGACATTGTCTTCCTCATCGCTGTCATCCCCGGCGTCACAGCTGGAGAGCAGCTGGCACTCTCCTGCAGGGGACACAGGCGGCAGGTAAATCCTCACCCTGGTGGTCACACCAGTGCACCTGCAGGTGAGGCCATGCTTCTTTCTTGGGGTGAAAAGGCCCAGATTTGAAGTCCCTCCCCGAATTTTTTTCTGCAGACACTCACTTTTAGTACTTGATCTCGCAAAGCCTCGGCTGGCCTCTCATTGCTTCCCCTGCCAGATGTGCACCATCACAGATGTGGAAGTGAAGGGGCATCTGCACCTCTGAGAGCACCCCGAGGTTCACCTGGGTGGCTCCAGTGCTTGAAAGCTCAGGAATAATTCCTGATCCCCATCAGCCACCTCCTCTACTTATCAGTGACCCATTGCTTTGAGATAACGAGCACTTGTGAACTTCGACATGTAACCAAAAGTCCTGTTTTATCCAAATCTCCCCCTGGAGCCCCTAGATGTACCACAATGCAGGAGCTGAGCACTACAGTCCATCTCCACTGCAGTGCAGGAATGTTTTCCCTGGTCTGACCATTCCAAATCTCTCCGGAGATTGGAGGGGGGTGTGAAGACAAAAAGACATTGGAAACCCTGCTTGAACTGCAAGCCCCTTGCTGCAATCCCCTTTTTTACTTACTGTTAATGTCTGGCAGGCTATAAACTCTGTCATGAAGACCTAAACGAAGAGAAAAACGGTGGGAAAAGTGATTAATCACATTTTCTCCCTGCTCCTGAAGCAGAAAGCAAGATTCAGAGCCAGGCTAACTGGAATTCTCATTCTCTAGCCATCACAAGAAACAATGGTTAAAAAGGCTCTTTAGAGAGAACAAAACAGGCGCTTGGAGATGGGACTTGACTTTTAAAAGCCAAAGAGCTGCTTGCCACCACTTCCCCAGGCTGATGCAACATTCCTGGGAGCTGCAGGGGAAGGCACAGCCAACTGCAGATGGCTGGAGATACATCCCAGGAGGAGATTCTTTCCTGCTCGAGGGTCAAGCCAATTCACTGGTGTTAATGAAGTGATAAACAACAAAATCTTTTCCTTTTGAAAAAGGCATCAGAATCTCAATTTAAAGCAGCCCAAGGCGCTGTTACCCTCATGCTTGGTTGGGTTTTTGTGTGCTCTGATGAAGTTTTGGTCCAAACAATGCATGGATTGTCTCTCAGTCCTTTTTTTTTTTTTTTCCTGCTATTTCTGCCATGAGTGGCCTGGCTAAAAGAGTGATTGGAGCAGTTGAATCAGGTCATGTCAATGGTATGTGTGCAAACTTTTCTGTGGCTCCTCAAGATGGGAATAAACTCCACATTGGCTTCCAAAGGAAATAGGCCAAGGAGTAGGAGCTCCACGAATGACAACCAGGAGCTGGTTAGTAAATAATGCTGTATTAACCTCATCATGTATTTATGCACTCTTGGACCAATATCAGAAGTGTGGAAGGTGCATGAAGCTCTGAAGAAAAGAGTTACAGTGACAGGTAGCTCACTAGTTTTGGCACAGTTTTGTCAGTGCCAGGGGATTCTCAGGTTGGTTGCAAAAATCATTAGGTGATGGGGAAAAAAATGAGGGGTGGCAGGTTAAAAAAGGGTTAATTCCACAAACTCTGTGATGAAAAGGCCAAATATAAAGAAAAACAAGAGCTGTGACTTTTACACACTTACAAACTGCAGGACATGGGGCTTTTAAAATTAAACACGAGGCATTAGGGAATTTTTTTCATTAAAAGGGTGGTCAAGGAAGTGGTGGAACCACAATCCTTGGAAGTGTTCAAAACCCATGGATCTGGCACCTGGGGACATGGTTTAGTAGTGGTCTTGGTAGCACTGGGTTGGACTGGATGATCTAGAGGTGTTTTCCAACTTCAATGATCTCACATTCTCAGGTCTGTGGTAAAGACTTACCAGTAGAAAAGCCATCAACAACACCTGCTCTGAGTATGAATGAACAACCCTGAACCCCTGCTTCCTCCCCGAGCTGTTTTGAACAGTCTTGGTACCCCACAACTCTCAGAGCAGCATCAACACCGCTGCTGCTCCCTTGGTTACCCCAAGGTGGTGCAGCACAGATTCCCCGTGGGCAGCAGGGCTGTTCCTCACCCAGAAATGCAGAGTTGAGCCCCTGGCCTGGCTGCAGCCTGCCATAGAGGGACTGCAGCACTTTGGCACTCCCAAACCTCTTGAAGCGGGACCGGACATGTTCGTAGTACCACTCCAGGGAGCCGATCTTCACGATCCTGCCCAAAGAGAGGAGGCACAGCCAGGTCAGCCACTCCAGCCATGCTCAAGGTGAGCAGATCCTCACCCAAAAAACCTGTTAGCTCAGCAAAAACACGGCATGCTTTCGTCTAAAAGGGTGCTGAGTTTGGGCGAGTCTTGTTGAGCCTCATCCCTGAGGCTTGCCTTTACCCTCAGCCTCTCTCAAAGCAGACCAGTGAGGAATGGTGTTCCCCAGAGCTGAAATGGGAACAGTTCTTTAATATATGTGTTGGACAACAGGGCTGAGCATCCCCTCAGTTTGCTGACACAGCTGTGTGGTGCTGTCACACAGTGCAGGGAAGGAATGCCACCCAGAGGGAGCCTGACAGCCTGGAGGTGGGGCTGTGAGAAACTCATGTGGTTCGACAAGGCCGAGTGCAAAGTCCTGTCCCTGGGTTGGGGAAATCCCAAGCAAATATACAGGCTGGGTGGAGAATGGATTGGGAACAGCTCTGGGGGTGCTGGTGGGTGGGAATGTTGACAAGAGCCAGAAATAAGCACTGGCACCGAGAAACCCCCTCGTGTGCTGGGCTGATCCCACAGCATGGGCAGCAGGGGAGTGGGGGATTCTGCCCCTCTGCACCCCTCAGGTGAGACCCCACCTGGAGACTGCTTCCAGCCCTGGGGTCCCCAACATAAGGACGTGGAGCTGCTGGAGCAAGTCCAGAGGATGAAGATGCTCTGAGAGCTGGAACCCTGTGCTCTGAAGCCAGGCTGGGAGAGCTGGGGGTGTTCACCCAGAGAAGAGCCCCTTTCAGTGCCTAAAGAGGCTCCAAGAAAGCTGGGGAGGGGCTTTGGACAAAGGCATGGGTTGACAGAACAAAGGGGAGTGGCTGCCAAGAGGGCAGAGTAATGTGGGTTTATAGGGAAGGAATTGTTCCCTGGGAGGGTGGGCAGGCCCTGGCACAGGGTGCCCCAGGAAGCTGTGGCTGCCCCTGGATCCCTGGAAGTATTCCAGGCCAGGTTGGACAGGGCTTGGAGCAACCTGGGCTAGTGGAAGGGCAGGGATGTGGAATGGGGTGAGTTTAAGGTCCCTTCCAGCCCAAACCATCCCGTGACTCCCGAGGAGCAGGACCTGGAGAGGCGGCAGGGATCGCAGACCCAGCCCTGCTCCTTCTTGTTGTAGCGGCTGCAGTTCTTGCAGGTGTAGAAGTGGCAATCCAGGCACTGGCGTTTGCTGTTCAGCAGGAACTTGAAGGGCTGCAGGCAGTGGACACAGTGAGTTTCATTGAGGTGGGACTGATTTGTCAGGAACTCTCTCTTGCTGCTCTCCTGGTCGATCTTGCATTTCAGCTCCCTGTAGAAAACAAACCCGAAAGGCAGGAACTTGAGGTTGTCACCATCTCACTGCAAACTCTCACATGGCAAAGCCCAGCAGGCCACAACCATTTCAGGAACGATTTTCCAGGGAACATTGCAAGTCTGCAGCTTGTGGAAACAGCTGTAGGGCAAATCTAATAAATGACATATCACGAGGTAAATAAGCTAACAACAAAGTGGGCTGCAGATTCAGGGTGGCTAACTGGAGTTTAATATTAGATTCAATTTAATATTAGAATCTCAGAATATTCTGAGTTGGATAGAACCCACAAAGATCATTTAAAAAAAAAAAAAAAAAAGATTGTGCCAAAACCTGTCCTGTTTGTTTCACAAGGGTGTTGATCATAAATGCCAGGAATCTTGGGAGAGTGGCTCTTCTCGAGCCTTCTGGCTGTATCCCAACCTGACACAATCTTCAAGCCCGAAGTCCTTCAGGGAATTAAAATCTTTCTGGAATTCTTAGTTAAAAAAAAAAAAAAAAAAGAAAGAGAGAGAGAGAAGAAAAGAAATCTAGGATTAAAAAGGATTAAAAGGGGTTTTAATACAGTCCTCCAGTGATAAAAATTTAGCAGAGAATCTTACTAAGTTATGTGCAACCAGGTTCTGGCTATTCAGGAGGAGATGCTTGTGACAATCCCCTGAAAGGGAAGTGCTTTTCAGGAGCACCTTCTGCTGGCAGTGCATCCCTGCAGGTTTCCTTCACTATCCAGACCCGGCTGCAAGAGCAGCTCCCCATGGAAAACAGTGCCTGCATGAGCCTGAGCCCCCAGCACCAGCTGGGGACAGCTGAGATGCCTGCCAGGCTGGTGGAGGGCCCTGCACTACCTGAAAGCTCTGTTTGCTCCCTGTGCCATGCACCACCTCAGGTATGTTTGCCTTTGGGGCCATGGCTGAGAGGAAAATGTTTGACTTGTAGGGAAGGTCCTAGAAAGTTGTTTTCTCTCTAGACAGGGTTAGGAAGCTATATTTTCCAGAGTAGAAGTCAGCTTGGGTGAAAACCCTCAAGCAATCAACCTGGATGATGCTTCAGGATCACAGTGTGGACCACGAGGCGCTGGTGATGCTCCCAGTGCCGGACTGACGCCGGGGTGACCACAGCAGGAGCCTGGCTGGCCCTGGGAGCAGTGGTGTGACTGGCAGTGGGAAGGACAGGCATGTCAGTCAAGCTAATCTCTGTTTAACCTAATCAGTTTGCACATTAGGGCTCAGCTCTTGATTTTTTTTTTTTCTGAGGAAGAATTTTCTGGCCAGCTGGCTGCCAGCACACCACAAGACACATTTTTTGCTGTCACTCCTTCTGTTTCGTGTTCTGGGAGACATAACAACCAGTATAAAGACAGAAAACTGAGCACCTTGTTTGTGTAATCATAGCAGTGCTTTGGGCAAACTTGTGCAAATGTCCCAGCAGTAAATTTAAGTGGCTTCTGAAAAGAAACCCGTAAATACCCTTGGGTTGGACTCAGTACTCCTTTTCCACTCCCGTGCTAAGGCTGCTGCCAGCAGGATCCAATCTTTTTTACTGGAACTGCTTTTTCTGGTTCCCAGAGACCGGTTGGATCCCTTCACCTCTCCTCCCTCACCCACCAAACCTGCCAAAGGAAGGACAAGACTCAGCCAAACCAGTTTAAAACCCGCAGGAACCGCACACCTCTTGTCTCCTCTTGCTGGCAGGAGCACCAGCCAGCCCCTTCCCTGTTCTGCTCATGGCAGAATGAATAAATCTGCGATGCTGGGATGGATCTGCAGCAGGGTTGGACCCACAGAGCTCCAGGAGAGATGCAGGGAGCCATCCCCCAAAAATGGAGTTGTTGGCATGGATGTTTGAGGAAAGAATCAAGGAGAGACCCCACAAAATGGCCAATGTTTAATTTTTTGGGCAAAGCATTGCCCTCACGTGCCTGTGCAGTTTGTGGCCAGCTGAAGTCTTTGTCCCTTGTTGGTGAATAGCTTCTGCCAAAAACAAAATACAGAGAAAGAGCAAAAAGGGAAGAAAAAGCCCAAGCTGGGGAGGGGGTGGACAGGACGTTTCTTCAAAGCTGGCAGGTTGAGACAAGCCCGGTGAATAGAAAAGTAAATGAATAGAAAAGTAAATGGGGCTGGCCAGAACACAGAGTTAATGGCTGCAGGGTCTCCCAGAATGTCACATCATGTCCCAGCTTGTTACAGGCAGAAAATGCTTGTGTAGCTCCATGTCCAGCACGCAGGAATGTGGCAGACTTTCCCACACTGGTGATCTGGTCTGGAGCAGAAATTATTCCAAAATTGCAAAATTTCTGTAGTTCAGAACACTTAATGCCAGCCCTCCACAGGGCAGGATTAAACAAGACAATCAAAGTAAAAAGCCAGGGGAAATAACACTTAGGGGCAGAGAGAGCAGCTGGGTAGGAGCATCCTGAGACCTTCCCCCATCCTACATCTCCCAGAGCATGGCACTCAATTTGGAAGCTTCCTGGGCATCAGAGAGGACCCAGATAAGCCAGTCTGGCGCCAAGGTCAAGTAGGGAAGGAATTCACCTCGCCCAGTTCTTTGCTGCAGGACACAGCAATGTCGGTCTCCACCTCCTCCCTCCAGGCTGAGCTCAGATGCATCACAAGGGAGACATTCACCCTTTGCAGGGTGATAATTTTTTTTAAATACCCCTGTCTGATCTCCTTCCTGCTCTTCAGAGCTACCAGCAGAGGAAGGCAGTAGATGATGATACTGAATTATCTCTGCCTCCCACGCAGGCTGGCTTTTCTTAAGCGAAAAAAACGCGATCAGGGGGATGAAAAATATATGACTGAGAGTTTCTTGTAGCCAGTGGTGTAAACGGAGAGGTGCCCATGATGGTAAGGTTTTGGGAGGTGCAGATATCCCAAACCAAGGATGGCTATCACTCCTCACCCATCCTTTTGGATCTGATAGAGGAACTAATGAGCTCCTGCTCTCCAGGCATTGTCGTGGTATCAGCACCAGCCCTGGCTCACAAAATTCAGAGCTAGGAAGGTCTCGGGGCTCAGTGGGAGTGCAGCACTGTCCAAACCCAGTCCGAGAGCATAGACCACGCCCCTGGGATAATGAGAACTTGGCCAGACCCTGAAGAGGGTCACTGCAGCTTCTTGAAATATATTAGGAGACATTTCTAAAGTTCAGTGTTTGATATAGTTGATGAACAAAACCCAAACTCTTGTGATTTCTCATGCTCAAAATTTACTCTGACCTGACAGAATATATTTTAAACAGCACTTTTTGTCCAACGTCCTGTCTATAAAGTTCATAGAATTTGCTGCTCCACTGATTTTCAATCTTTTCCCAGTCTGTGGGTCCCTAAAACCTTCCCAGGACAGCACAGCCCCCTGTATTGCACATTTAAGGCTACTAAAATAGTTTTACTACTAGTAGTAGTAAACTACTCAGTTTTTCAGGACTCTTCAGGGATCTGTCGACTCCCAGGACCCACGGAACAACTCCTGCCCTAAACACACGAGACCCATCACATGAAGCAAAACCGAGGGAGCCAAATCCCATTTCCTGCTTCCAGGTGAAGTCTCCCCTAGAGAGCCCCGCCAGCCTCAAGCCTCACAGAGGCATTTCCTGCTATTTGTGCCCATAAAATGCCGCGGTGGCACCGATCCGCATCGCTGCCGATGGCACGGCGCCAGTTTGCACCTTTGCTGCCCGAATGCGTCACCTTGCCGCTGATAACGTAATCTATTAACCGTGTTTGACTTTCACAGCCCGGTCTCCTGCCGTTCCTCCTCGCCCACAGCCTCAGCAGGTTGTTTTATCCCTGCAGCCCACGGGCACCAGAAGTTCTGGCTTGCTTGCCCCCCAACTCAGGGACCGGAGATCAGATACTCACTCCAGCCGTTCCTCCTCTTTTTTCCGCAGATCAAAGTCCCGTTGAACCACTTCCCAAACATGCTTGGCTTCTTCATCGGTGAGCTTGGAGAGGTCCAGCTTCCTGCCCATCTCCTCGTGGCGAGAGCTGAAGCCGATCCCGTTACTCGCTCCCCCGAGCGCTCGCCGTCCCGTACCCCGGGATGCTGCTGACGGAGAGGGAAGAGCTCAGCCCCACCTCCGCAGCTGCCCATATAACCGGGCAGGGGCAGAGCTGCGGGCAGGCCAGCCGGCTCCTGGCAGCACCGCAGCCGCTCTGCCGGGCGAGCCTGCCCGCGGAGCCGGCCGCCAAGCAGGGCTGGCACGGTGCCTATCGGCTGCGGGGACCTGCCTTCCCCCGGGGTCCTGCCCGCAGCTGCAGCCGCTTCCAGACCTCGCCCGCCTGGCTGGGGCTACGGGAGATGTTTACTCTCTGCCTGCTTGATGCAGGGTGTGCGAATGAAAGGGAGCCTTCAAACGCCTCCCCGGGCAAGGCAGGCCACGGGCTTTGGGAGGGAGCTGCGCATCCCCGGGAGGAGCTGTGCCTGCACACCCGGGAGGACCGGCTCCATCGCGGTGGCTCCTGCCCCACCAGGGTGCTCTGCTCCCCGGCTCGCTCTTCTGTGTCTCAGATCATTACACAGAGTTTGCCCCCACCAGCAGCTTGTAAGGAAAATTTAAGCGCATCTGGCTTCCCCCCACAGCAGAGGCTGGTGGTCCTGCGTTGCTCTCACAGCAATTCGGGCAGCTGAGCTTTGCTCGTGGCAAACAGCTTAATTAGGACGCAGCACTCCTCTCGTTTGCCGTGAGCAAGAAAAGATGGTTTGACAGGATTTTAAAAAAAGCGCTAAGCACATCGCATAGCCAAAGAGATATAAATTGCAATGTATATGTCCGGCTACCAAAGCTGTTCTCTTGCTCGGTAAAACACTCCCTCTGTGTCTAGGGATATTAAAGTAAACCCATTTCTCATCTTCATCGGAGCAAATGTTGATGGTACTCACATTTTCTTTCCTCTGACAGGAATGTAAACAAGGAGCAAGACTGCAAGGCCGAAGAGGAAAATTATTCTGCCTGGTGGGACTAAGATCCCTGCTGCCCACCCAGGGGTACAGGGAATTATCCACCCTGGTAACTCACTTGAAACAAGGATTAGATTAAACTCTATGAACACAGCCAGAAAAGCATTTTGAATCCAAATTTGGATGGATTTTTGTGCAGGAAAGGTGATGACGACAGGTGCAACGTTCGAGCCTGGATATCGGGAATGCACGGATCATCTCTGGAAGCCAGAAATTGATTTCCAGCTCCTCGTCCAGCAGAGGTCCCGACAACAGCAATCAGTTTATTGGCAGGAGCCAGACATCGGTTGGGCAGGTCCTTATGTAAGCGTGTTTTGAGAGCCCTTGCGCCCCACTGCATCCGAACAGGGAGCGGTCAATAGCTACTAATTAACATCACAACGAGACCTTGTTCCAGGGCCTCCCGCTACAATCACGACAGGAGCTTCAACCGCCCCAGATCCCAATACATTCCCCTCCAAAAGGATTAAGAGGTTGCGATGAATCAGGAAGATGTGGCCTGCTATGCAGTGAAAATGTGAAAAATGCCACTAACCCCCTAAAAAGGGCTGGCTTAGCCAGAAAACCACCTCAAGGGAATGTCCTGGGTGCAGGAATAAATTCAAAGCATCCTGTTGGCAAAGTATTGCCTGGGAACGGAGTCTCTTTAGGAATACTCTCCTCCCTCAGCTCAGTGGTGTGTATAACAGCAAAGATAGAGTTCTTTTCTCTTTTTTTTCCTCTTTCAAAGCAATTTGTTGGATTTTGTAGCAGGTCAGACCCAGCAATCACCAGTTTCCAGCAATCCTCTGCCTTAAGGAGGACAATTAAACCTGCCGGCCCTCAGCTCCCTCCCCCATTGCACAACCACGAAAAAAGGCTCCCAAATCTTACGAACTCAGGCAAAAGAAAAGAAAACCCACACACTCAGAACTACTCAGGCAGACACGTGGGAGTCTTCAAAAATGTGTGGATGTGGCACTTGGGGACACGGTTTAGTGGTGGAACTGGCAGTGTTATGTTGATGGTTGGGCTCAGAAGGCTTTTCTGTCCTTTATGATTCCAAGCTGCAGGGCCAGATGATGTTTTATGTCTGCCTAAATCCACCAGTCCCTGCAGTGACCACACATGTGTGGGGTGGAAATCAGGGGCAGGGGGGTAAAGGAAAAGTTACGTGTTTCCTGTTAGCTGGAGGCTCAAGTGGACCTGTATTCCAGTTGAAGTGGGGACCTGGTGGCAAAATGGGAGAGGTAAGTGTCGTAAGCTAAGCCTCTCCTGGGAAACCAGGCACAGATGGATCCCAGGCTCCATTTCTGATTTTCATTATTGCCAGATGATAAAATAATGGGTTTCTAGGGTATCTTTAAGAGAAACATGCACTTCTAGCTGCAGGGCCACTCTTTTAAAAATAACAGTCACATGAGCTGTTATCTTTGCTGTTCTTGGTAATCATCTGTAAGACAACTGTGAACTGATGTGTGGCCTGGACCTTCTCCAGCCATTCATTTCACAATGTTTTAACCAATAACTAGAAGTAAATCCATAATCAGAGTCCAACAAAACTGATGGGGGAAGGCAGTATCCAGTTTGCTGGATAGTTTGCTTCAAAAGACAGCAAACACCACCTCAGTGAAACCACCCAACACTCTCACTCCCTCATCCTCTTTTTCTTTCTGATGAGGGGTCCCTGTGTCAGGAAAATTAATCCATAAACATCAGAGATTTATGTCCAAAAAGGAGACAGAGGAGTCCCTTTACTTTATTCGAATAAAGGGAGAGGCCATGGGGCATTTCCCCTGGGGTCTCTCAAATTTCTGGAGGGCACAGCCTCCTTTTTATCCTTATTTCCTGGCTGCATTTACCTCTCTCTTTCCCTACTGGCTGAGGTATTCAAGAGGTACAGACTTCCCAGAACATCTAATACCTAAGACTGCCTTCTAATGTAAAACCCCCCATTTATTTTAATTCTCATGGAATTTATAGTTCTTCCCATTGTTTCTTTCATCTCTCAATATCCAATTTCATTTATCAGCAGACCTACCGTTTGTTTGTAAAGACAGATCTCTTTCTTTCCATTCATCAACCAGTGCAATCCTTCCCATTGTTTCTTTTATTTCTCAGTATTAGTTTTATCTTCCAGCAGGCCCACAGCTTGTTTGTAAAGACAAGACCCTCATTCCTTTCACCTGCCAAGGGGCAAAACCCCAATAATTTTTCCTGTACCCAATCTTCCAAACAGCTGCCTTAAGTGCTGCAGAAGGAAGATGTGCTGAAGTGATGTTTGGGGAGGTCGGTTGATTTACAGTGGCATCAGCTCCCGCTTTGCTTCTCACTCCACCAACACTGATGGATGTTTTGGCTCCCATCAACACAGGGGCATCCCAAGCACCTGGATAAGCTACAGGCATTTCCAAAAGCCAGATGGAGTCACACCAGGAGCATCCATCAGCAGCTCCAGCCCTTTCAAAGCCACAGGCAGAGAGGTCACAGGATCCTTATTCACAAGAGCGTAACAAAAGCAGGAGCTGCAACAAAGACGTTGCTGCTGACCCCAGGAATTTCCTGGGTTCCTCTGCCTCTCCCCCCATCCTCCTGCAATCATCTCCAAGTCATGGGATCTCACTGGGATGGCATTCCTTCTTCCTCCAGTTTCTTGGCAGCTTTACAAAGACACCTTATCACCACTGGAGAAGAGCAAGCAGGACAAGGAAGGAGCATACAATGCCACTGCTATTTCTGTATGTGACTCACGAGGGATTGCCATGGGTTTCATCTATTAATACAGCAATTAAATTATGCTATGGCATGACCACATCTCATTTGGAATGACCCCAACAGCCTTGCTTAGAGAAAATAACCATTCAACTTTAATTATCACAGTAACGATGCTCTTACATCTGTAGCAATTAGGAAACTATCACTGAGAACTTGAAAACAAAGTTTGTGGAGTATCATTTATGGGGTGGAAGCTGTGGGGACATTTTTTCTAACCAATGTGAACATTACAGAGCCCTCTCAGCCCCCACAGCCATCACAGACCTCACAGATCCTGTAGCCCTCACAGTTCCTCAAAAAGCCCACAGGCCTCACAGCACTGACAGCCCCCAAAGCCCCCAGACCCTACAGAGACATCAGAGCCCTCAAAGCCCATGTACCCCAAACAGACCTCAAAGCCCTGTCAGCCTTCACATCCCTAACATACCCCATAACCCTCACAGACCCCATAACCCTTAACAAACCCCAGAGCTGTCACATCCCTCACATAACTGATAGCCATTATGGACTCTATAGCCTACACAGACCCTAAAGCCCTTAGAGTCCCCACAGCCCTCACAACCCCATAGCCCCCATACTCAAATGATGGGAAAAGGGGGCTAATAGCTCCCAATTTAAACCCTAAAAAGTGAGGGACAATAGGGATTTTTCTCTCAATTTGAACCTTAAGATGATGAAAATGGAGGGGGAGGGCTGTCCTCAATTCAAATCCATCACATGGCATAAAAAAGATTTTTCCCTTCCACTTAAAATGGAAAATGGGGATTCCTGGTCAATTAACTGATGCCCCTTAAAACACAGAAAAGGCATGTTTCCCTTCAACTGATAACCTTAAAATCACAGGTGAAGGGGTCTTCCCCTCAATTTAAACACAGACAGTAATGGAAAAGGAGGTTTTCCCCTCAGTATAAACCCTTTTCCCCTCCACCACCTGCCTTTGTTCTGGGGTCACTGGGATGCACTGGGGAGAAACTGGAGAGAAACCTGGGATATACTGGTGAGGGATGGGGAAGATGAAATCGAAAGGAGAAAGGAAAAAGATCTTCCCAGCAGCACCACACGCTGCCCTCACTCATCACCCTCACCAGCCACACCCGGGGCTGCCCCACCCCTCAGCACAAAGGGCGGTGGTTTTAAACTGAGGGGTTGAGGTTGATATAAACACTGGGAAAGGTTGGTTTTTTGTTTGTTTGGGTTTTTTGGTTTTTTTTTGTTTTTTTTTTACAATAAGGGTGGGCAGGCCCTGGCACAGGGTGCCCAGAGCAGCTGTGGCTGCCCCTGGATCCCTGGCAGTGTCCAAGGCCAGGCTGGATGGGGCTTGGAGCAATCCTAGGATAGTGGAAGGTGTCCCTGCCCATGGCAAGGGGTGGAACGAGATGAGCTCTGAAGTCCTTTCCAACGCAATATATTATATAAAAACCCTATAGACGCCCATTGGAGGGGTCTGTGGGGATAAGAACAGACTTTAAATCTCTCTCTTTGAGATCCCCCGCCCGGGGCTGTTGCGGTGGGGCCGGGCGGGCTCTGGGACCCGGGGTGTGACACCGCTCGTCCCTTCCAGCCGCGCTCCGGACCAGGGACTGTCCCCAGGGTGTTTTTGTTGTTTTTTTTTTTTTTTTTTTTTTTTTTTTTTTTTGTTTAGATTTTTTTTTTTTTCTTATAGGGGCACTGACCTGTCTCTTTTATTTATTTGCTTTTGGCAGGGGAAATAAATAACGACTGAGACTCCCAAAGAGAAACCCGAAGGCGCGGCGAGGGCGCGGGCGGGATGCGCGGAGCGGCCGTGGGTGACACCCAGGAGGGTGTCCCACCTCCAGCCCTGCTGTCCCCCTTCCTTTGCACCCTGCTGGGGACGCAGGAGAGCACAGGGAGCGGGGAGGGTCCGGCACGGCTGCTTCCAGAGGTTTTTCCCTCCAGCCGCCCCGGTTTGCCGCATTCCCAAGGGCTGGAGCGACCCCAAGGCTCCGTGGAAGGAGCTGCACGGCAGCCCGGCTTTGGGAGCCTCGGGCCGGACCGTGCCGGGGCTGCCGGCCGTTCCGCTTCCCCTTTCCTAGCCCTTTTATCTGCACCTCTCCCGCTCTTTTTTTTTCCTTTCATTTACCCACCTCTTTTTCTTTTCATTTCCCCCTCACCATTTCTGCCATTATTCCTCGCCCTTTTCTCTCTCACATTTCCTGCCCTTTTTCACCTCCCATTTTCAGCCCTTTCCCCCCTCATTTTTCCCACCCATTTCATCTACTCCCCCTCCTCCTTCCCCATATTTCCTCCTCTTTTTTATCTCCATTTCCCCCTCAACTTTCCCACTCTTTCCCCCTCATCTTTTCCCTCATTTAAATCCTGCAGCTGCCCTGCCCCCTGTCACCCTCACTGGCCACGCCTGGGGCTACCCTGCCCCTCATCATTCTTGCCCCCACAGACTGCACAACTTTCCAAGCCCCTCTAGCCCTCACAGTTCCCATACATCTCAGAGCACTCACAACCCCTCTGTGGAAGGCTTAAAATTGCCATTTTCTCCTCCCTTTTCCTTCTGTTGATACAGAAGGAAAATCACAGCTGCTATCCCATGACTGGTGGAGCTCAGCCAGGGCTGGCCTCTAACAGAGGGAAAAACCCAAATCTCCTCCTGTCTCTGGTATTCCTTTTTCTAGCTGAATACCAAATTGGCTTTTCTAGGATGAGTTTCAGGTCATTTGTGTAAAAATACCTCCCGTTGTTAAATCCCAAAGAAGATTTGACTCCCTTTATCCATATATCTGCTCCTGGGCTCCACCAAACACAGCTGGGGGAAACCACTGCCTTCGAGGCACTCCTTGATACAGGACCTCATATCTCTATAGCCCCACAGGTCAGTTTAAAGCCACATAATGCACCCTAAACCTCCCAAAACATCACAAGAAGTCAGAAGGCCTTGGGAGATGTGGGACACAGTGATGGTCCCTGAACATCTCTGAGCTTGTGTTCCATGAGGAAGCTTATCCAGCTGCCAGGATGATGCCATAGGGAATGCCACCCCCCTGCCAGGGATCCTGCACTCCCACTGTTAAGGCATCAGGCACATCAGACCTGCAGACATCCCTGCTGCCTGCTCCAAGATTTGAGTCTCAGTGGGAAATTCGTTGCTGTACAACAGCTTTTCATTCAACCCGTGGGCATCTAATTTGATGCTGGGACCTGCAGAACAGCGAGCTGGTGAAATGCAAGGACCAGGTGTTTTCTGAGGAGGCCTGCACTCCTCTGTGGCACAGAGGGGAGGATGTCAGTGGCAGAAGGATGTAGATCAATGCAGAAATCAGTGAGAATGTGCTGCTGTCAGCACGAGCATGCTGTACTCTGGGTGTCACCACACGTTCCTGCTCCATTGCACAGGGGGAAGTTGAATTACTGAGCTCAGGCTTTGCATCCACAAAAATCCTTCAGTGCCAGCTCCACAGCAGGTTGCTCTTTGCCCCAATACTCTCCCTAGAACTGGGGCACATCAGGAGGGAGGTGAAGAGGGAGTGGGATGCTCTGTGTTGTGGCACCTCGGTTCACCATGACACAAAGACTGGACACAGCAAGGTCTTCTCTCTGATCTGGGCATCATTTAAGTGCCCTGCCAGAGCTCACCTTCTGGTGTGTGCACCCAAGTTGAGAGGGGAATGGCAACTTGGAAAAGCTGAGGGATTGCCTAGAGCCTCAGTGCTGCAGCCTGCACTGTACCTTTGCAGGATGCAGCCTTTTCCAAGGTGCATTTCAGGTGGATAAAGCTTCCCTAAGAATGAAAAAAGGATCACATTCACCCAATAAATTGCAAGAGTATTTTCTGGCTGGTGATAACCTCACCTGGAACCAGCACAGCAAGGAAGGTTTGGGATAGGCAGAGCAGGAGGCAGAGTGCCTCTTGGAGCCACAGAAGTGCTGCTGGAAGAGGCACTTTTCTCGTGTGCTTCTGGGTTTCCATCCCAGGTAGGGTAATGCATCCCTGGAGCCTTGTATTTGAGGGCAGTGAACTTGCTTAGCCTCTACCTCCATATCTGACTCACATTAGGAGTGATTTTGGGACAGCTGGCGACTTCCCGGCATTTCTCTCAGCAAACACCTCTCCTTGTTGCTGATACCTCTGCCTTTTCCTTGGAAACAAAACAAAAGCAGGAAAGATCCACCCGTGGTGTCTGCTACCACCTCCCTGCCAAAACTGCTCCTGTGCTGATGGCAGGGGGCAAGAGAAGACTCCTCCTCTGTGCAAGATGCTGCTGGCACAAGACCCTGCAGAGCAGGTCCAGGATGGGCTGGATGCAAGTCCTTCTAATTCAAGGGCAATAAGTCTGATGGATTGATGAATCAGACCTGCCATGCCAGATGACAAAACCCAAAATTTCCAAATAGTCAGATTGCTCTGAAGGCTGAGAGGGACGCTAATGCAGATTAACCATGAAAGAAATGTTGGTGCCCATGGATGGTGCTTGCTGGCCACTTGCCATCCCTCTCCTTGTGGCTTGGAGGGTCAGAGGCCCCTGAGTGTCAGATAAAACAGGAAAAAAGACACACAGATTAGAGCAAGACAATCCAAGCTTTGGGAGCCATCCCTACAGAGGAAGAGCAGCTCATGGGTGCACTGCCTCTGCTTTCATGCATCCCATGTGGGTAAATCTGGGCTTTGAGCTGGAGCACCAGTTATCTTGGGTACAAGGCCTTGTCCTGGGATGGGGCTGGGCAGCAGCTGTTTGCCAAAGGGGCAGGTTGGTGGAGGTTCCTTTTATTTGGAGGGAGTTGGACTAGATGGCCTAGAGCTGGACTTGCTCACAAGAGGATAAAACATTCCCTGTGGAAGTGGATCAGGCTCCACACTCCAAAAACAGGTGTATGAGCTTTGCAGAGCAGGTTCAGGTGAAAGGGACACCCTGAGGGTGACAGTGCAGAGTGCCTGGTCGCAGTTTGGCAGCAAGGCATTAGGACAGGCCGTCACCTGTCGCCCTGTTTTTAGAAATCTTTTAGCCTTCTGATATTTACATTCTAGTTACACGCTTTCCTATGCTTTGTTCTGTAAACACTCAGTTGTTTTGCATTCCTTCATAGAGGTGGAGAGGAGCTGATGGATTGGTAACCTGTCCAGTGTCATTGGAGAGGTGGCCTCTTCACTCTCCAATCCACTGTCACTTTTGTAAAACTATAAATAGTGGAGTCAGAAAATAAACTTCCTCTTTTCACTCTCACCTACATCTGTGTGAACACGCGTGTGCTTCCGTGTCCTACAGCGACAGTCACCCACCGTGAACTCATCCTCTGCATGCACTTCATCCCTGGGCGTGCTGAGGTGCCAACCCAGAGGGAGGGGACAGCATTCCTGGCCATGTTATTTATGGACCTCAGGGAGCCAGAAATCTCCACCAGGCTTTGCTGGCACTCAGGCTCCTTCTCCCTGAGCTTTACTCCCATAGGTGCTCAGTCCCATAAAGATCATCCCCATTCCAGTAGGTGACAGGCAATTTGCTGCCACACTGAGATTTTTTTAGGGACAACTCTGCTGTTCCACCTTGGGGAAATGATGTGATTTTCACGTGTCCCTGCTGGAGAATGAATGAATGAGCCATTTGACAGAGGATACTTTGTAAGGCTGGCAAGGCTGCTGGCTCCAGGTTTTATATGGAGCGCTGAAGGCTGTTTTTCCACTCCTTCTGCCATGAGTGGTTGGAAAGGGTGGTAAACAGCAACTGTAACCATGCAAAGCCATCCCCACCTCTTCCTGTCCCAGCACAGGTTGATCTTTCACATCCAGCGACATCCCCAGCCCAGGGGCTGCAGCAAGATCCTGGTACCATGAGAGCTGCAGGTGCTGCCTGCCAAAAGGGATGCCTAAATGTGGGGAAAAGTTCATTAGAGGTTTCCCATTAACTGGGAGATGCTTCCCAATAACAACCTCCTGAGTCTCTCTTTGCTCCCCAAAAGTGAGCTACAGGACAAAAAGACTCAACTTCTTTGGCTCTGTAAAATCAGGCTATCTTCTTTAGCAAAAAAAACCCCAACCAAACAACAAATCCACTTGCCAAACAACAAATCCACTTGCCAAGCAAACTAGCAAAACAACATTAATTTCCTCCAGGAAAGTAATTTCCTAATTCTTTTTTTTTTTTTTTTTTTTTTTTACTCCTTTTACTCCGATTTTAATCAGGAGGTCACATCTGGTCACTGTGAAGCTTAAACAGATTAATTTGGTTTCTTTTTTCACATTTGAAAATAACTTCAATACCGTGTTAAGGTCTCTCACTTTCTTCCTGCTTTGTATTTGACTGCGTGGGAATAACCTGGCAATGCCAAAGAACCAATGTTTGCTTTAAGAAAAATTCTCCAACAGAGCTCTCATGCAGCAAAATCCATCACTCTCAAAATTGCCTAGACCAGCTTCAAGTGAGTTTCTTTCTAGATGGACTCGAGCAAAACCCTTGGCTTTTCAGCTTCCAAAGTTTTTACTGCCTTGTTAGAAACTCTGCATCTCCAGCTGCATCAAACATCTCAAGGCAAACATCTCAAGCACAAGTTGTTCCATATGCTCGGTATAAATTGTGGACAAGCCCCTCAGGAATAAATACATACCGACCACATACGTGCTGTTTCCTGGGATATTTTGGACATGAACTCCAAACAAAACAGCCACGACGTGGAGATGGTGTTTATATAAGTTCCCCCATCAACCTACAGGAAGTTTATAAGGGAGGGAGCAAGATGATGCTGCCTGGATCCCTGTGCCCACCCAGGGGGACTCCCATGGCCTCAGGGAGCACCTTCCAGTGTCTACAGGGGCTCCAAGAGAGCTGGAGAAGGACTTGTAATAGAGGCATGGAGTCACAGGGTGAGAGGAAATGCTTTTCCACTGCCAGGGGGCAGGGTTAGATGGGATATTGGGAAGAAATTGCTCCCTGTGAGGGTCCCTGGCACAGGGTACCCACAGAAGCTGTGGCTGCCCCATCTCTGGGAGTGCCCAAGGCCAGGTTGGAGGGGGCTTGGAGCAACCTAGGGTAGTGGAAGGTGTCCCTGCCCATGGCAGGATGTGGAACTGGATCAGCTTTAAGGTCCCTTCCAACCCATACCCTTTAGTGACTGGAAAGAGATGGAGAGTGGATTCAGCCCTCCTCAAATCCCTGTGCTCACATTGAGCAGAAAGTAGGGATTTTTCTTCCCCTTAATTCAAGGCTCAAGTCAGGAGAGTGGCCCAGTTTTCACAGCTGAATTAAGCCTATTCAACTTAGCTCCAAAGATTGAAAAGAAGCAGCATTTTGGACAGGCCCCCTGTCAGAAATCACAGCCAGAGCTGATTCAGGACCTGGTGCCCCAGGGGAGAAGCAGCAACCCTGGCACAGTTGGGGTGTGGGCCATGATGCCCACAGGTCATTTCAGACTCCAGCACTGCTGCTCCCCAGTTTCCATCTCACCCTACTCACAGGCAAGAGAAGTCATGGAATATTCTACCATGTAAAAGACCACGTAGGCAAGATAAAAAATGTATTTTCTTATTTCTTTAGTAGGGAACCCTAACAAGAACAACCCCTTGGGGCCTGGGATGTGTGGCACACCAACCCAGAGCTCTGCATTTCCTGGGCTCTCCTCTCCCTTTTGCCATAACACACGATTTTTCCTCTTCACCACAGGTGCACAATGACCACAGGTTTCCAAGGAGCTGCCTACAGCAAACCCCCAGGTCTATTTTTCCCCTCTGTATCTTCCCAACTAACACAACACTCATTCATGGGTATGAATAATTCCTTACAATTCCTCTTTGACTACAAATAATTCCCTATAATTCCTCTTTAGCTCGTCTGCCGTTACATCATCCTGTCCGTGTGGGCAGTGAGTATTTCTGGTTTCTCTGTTCTTCTGACTCCAGCTCTTTTCAAGCCACCTCACCTCTCCCTGTAATTAGTAACAGGCTTTTCCATCACAAAAGTTGGAAGTTTCGCTGAGCTGTTGAAATCCAGCCCATTTCAAATAGTTTTTTGTGCTGCACAAGTTGCCACAGGACACTGAGGCCAAGACTTGGAAAGATTTTTTTCACCCCCCCTGTGCAAGGCTTCACCTGGAAGGCTCTAAAACAAGAAAACAGGAGTAACCCAAAGGCTGGCAAGGTCTGTGTTGGCCATAACACATTTCATGCTCCCTGAGTTATCTTTTATTCTGAAAAAGAGCTGAGTTATCTTTCCTAGAAGCCAAGCATCCTGGTTCACAGTACAGTTTACTGACCTACAGGCTGTGCATTGTGTTAGAGGGGGAAATATCCACATTATTTACATACTCGAGAGTAATTTGTTCCCTGCAATCACCAAAGCTGGAAATCCCTTCAAGCAGAAGGGCTTTTTGCAGGATGTGGTTGGCTAGAGCTCCAAGTTTCACCTTTTGAATTATGATGTCTTTTACAGGGCATGGATGAAGTGTGTGTATATACACTCAGATAACACACACAGCCTGCAGTGGGCTTGTTTTTGTTGCTGAGATTTTTTAAGAGAGGGAAAAACATCATAAAATCATAAAATCACAGAATGGTTTGGGTTGGGAGGGACTTGAAAGTTCATCTTGTTCCAACTACCTGCCATGGACAGGGACACTTTCCACTAAACCACGTTGCTCCAAGGCCCATCTAATCCAGCCTTGAACACTTCCAGGGATGGAAGATGAAAGATTTTGCAGAGATGTTTTAAATTCTTGGCCAGGGCTGCAGGACAGGAAGGGCCAAGTGTCTCTTATCTTTTCTTAATTCCCACTCTGCCCATCTAGAGATGCTCTTGCCCCTTTCCCTGGCTGTTCCAAAGTCATTTAATGAGGCAAAAATTCATCAGGAAATATTTGCACGAAGGCAGACGGACAAACAGAAAGCTTAGGAGAAAAGCAGAACCAAGAAAACTTCAGGAAAATATTTCCTGGACCACTTCCTAACTGGGGTGCTGGGGAGGCATTTGGATAAAAGAAATAGCAAATCCTTTGGAACTAATGAAAACCATCTATTGCAAACAAAATTAAAATGCAGTCTGCAGCCCTGCCCTTGTCACAGCAGAGCTGCTCTTTGCCTTGATTTCCAAGCAGGAAAAAGAGTTTGTTCTTTAAAACAGGGCTGTGTGGGGTGGGACCCTGCACCCCCAATGCCCTGTGCAGGTGCTCAGCTGGTGATGGGAAAGTAAAGGAGCAACCCTCGGTTTTGGTGGTACTCCCTAATTTCAGAGCAAGAAGCATCTCTATCTTGCAGGAACAGCTTTTATTTGAGGGGGAAAAGATGGCTTTGGGTTTGGCAGATGCCCAAGGAGTCCCTGGAGGAAAAGCCAGCAGATGGTGCTCAAGGATGGAGCCAAGGCGGGATGCTCTGGGTGTCACCGTGTGTCAGGGACCCGGAACCAGCCACCCTGTGCCTTGCCTGGACCACACGGGAGAAACCCACAGAAGTTCCCTAAGCAGGGGTAGGAATGGCCCAGCTGAGGCACATCAGGGAAGAACTGCAAAATTTAATTTTTCACTGGGTGTTTTTCAGCTGAGACCCTTATTCTGGGAGTAGGAGGACGGCAGAGTCACCTTTTCATCCTGGAAACGAGGTAGCACACAGGGCTTTTTATTTTTTTGTCGTGGGTAGAAAGAGAATTCCTCAAAACCCTCTTCCTGACTCATAGCATTAATCACGTCTAGTTATTAATGCACCAGGGAGGAAATATTGCTAAACTTAGCCCTAGCTGCCTCTAGAAATTACCAGTGTGATGTGATCCCATCTTTTACTAATTATCAGAGGGTTTGTTTGGTGTCTGGGGGTGGAAAATAGTCTGTCCCTGCAGATGTCACCCTCTCCCCAGGGATGTCACCCTCTCCCCAGGGGTGTCACCCTCTCCCCAGGGGTGTCACCCAGCCCCAGAATGTCACAGCAGCCACACCCTGGGTTCCCATGATGGATGGGGATTGCTTTTCTGGGAGTCACCAACAGAAATAGAGAGGGAACTGCTAAAGGAAGGATTGTAAAGGATTGGGAGTGAAAGAGGGAAAAAGATAATGCCACCCTCAAATGCCCTGAGCATCCTGTCTGGCTGCTCCCCCACTATGTGTCAGTGATAAAACCCCTTTTTGGAAAGGAAAAGCTTCCAGCTTGGTTATTACAGCCACAAAGGCAGTCAGATGGGAATTGAAGAGCTCTTGCAGCCTCATTTAATTACTGGAGCACTTGGTAAAAGTCACTTCAATATTAAAACCATGTTAAGAGAAAGAAAAAAAAAAGAAGAAATGTTAACAGCAAGAAAAAAAAAATCAATCTAACTCCCAAGTTAAACATGTTCTCAATTGAGCTGTGATAGGCACATAACACAAATCACACACGTTTTACCAGTGTTGTTACATTATTTATCTGGAATTCTCTGACTTGGCTGTTTTTCACTACTCTTCTGGGGGGTGTATGGAGCTTTCCTGTGGTTTGTTCATTTGGTTTGGTTTTTTATTTTTTTTTTCAGTCAATTAAAAGTGTTTCCCTGAACTTCCCTGCTGCACGGAAAACTCTGATTTTCAAGGCAGATCTGAAGTAAAGGCAGGAATTTAGATCCCAGCTGCTGTTGAACTGATACGACCAGACCATACTGGTGGATATAATTCTTCATTACAATAGCAGCTGTAGCCTCAAGTTCTTGCTTTACTGAATCTCAGAATAACCTGGGTTGGAGGGACCTTGAAGACCACCTTGTTCCAACCCCTGCTGTGGGCAGGGACACCTTCCACTAGATCTGGCTGCTCCAAGCCCTGTCCAACCTGGCCTGGAACACTCCCAGGGATGAGACACCCCAGCTGAACTCTGCCCAGCAGCTGAAATCACATGGAAAGGCCTTTGGTTTGGATGCTTCTTCCCACATCATGTCCCTCCATCATACATATTTTACCTTTTAGCAGCTGTCCCTCACCCTCACCCTGGGTGAAAATAAAAATAAATAAATAAATAAAATCTCTTTGTCATGGCTTTCCAGCAGTTCCTGTTTCCACCATCCCCTGTTCAGTGCCCGCTGACACCCAGAGAGGAGCTGCAGCTCCCTTTTGCCAGGCTCATTTATTGTTTGGGAACTCCCTGCCTGGAAGCTCCAGCTTGACAGAATTTGGAGGGAGGACACAACACCCTGCTTGCTTTTGGGCATGAGGCTGGGGAGTTTCACTCTGGGTCCCACTGCATCTTCTTCAGTCTCTGCCAGTGCCAAGCCAAGCACGATTTCTAAAAGGAGTTATTGCCTCAGTCCAAGGGCTCAGCATTTTCCTGAAACATTCCAGTTATTTCTTTATGTGGCTGGTCTTTCAAACAGCACAAACCCAAGAGCAAACATCATAAATCCCCCTTTGAAAAGAAAAGAACTTGACTATTTGATTCCAGGGACGCCATCTCCACTCCAGCCTTATATGGAACAAAACAAGAGCAAGAGATAAGAGTTAAAGTTTCCATACCAGTGTTTATTGCAAAACACAACCCAGTCCAGTCTGAAATGTTTGACTTTGGCCAGTGATCTGCTGTCGTTCAATAGGAATAAAATTAGCCTCAAATTTAGTAGGCTCTGCCTAATAAAATGTTAAAGTATTCTTTCACTTCAGGTATGTTTAAAAAAAAATAAAATCACCAGTCAGGAGCTTACAGACTGGATTTGCTGCCTTTTAAACTTTTCCTTTGAGCCTATATGACTTTTAAAATACTTATCCCCGTGCTAAGGCGTTAACTTTTTATTTGCAAGTTATGGTTAACATAAATCCCCCACTTCTGCCTCCCCCTCTGGGTGGGTATAAAAACCTGCTGTTACATTTTAATGGGAGAAGAGACTCTGTCCCCCTGTGCTGATGTTGTAACTGTTCAGGGAGAGAGGCCGAATTTCCCGCAGCCTCGAGCATCTCCGAACAGCGCTGCTCCGGAGCCCCGCGTAACTTGGCACGGTCCTTGGCACAACCCGACTCCTGCGGACATCCAAGACCAGCCCTTCCCCATAAAAAGACTTTGTTAAATCAGCTTCCTCCAATTCCACACTCTATCCTCTTATTTTTAAATTTTTTTGTGTGTTTTGTATTTTAATATCTATTTCTCACCACCAAGGGAGCAGCGCTTTGGACGCGGCGCGGCCAGCGCGGAGAGGGGAAGCCACACAGCGCGGAGGCGTCCCCCGAGGCGGGGGGGAGCACGGGGGACTGCGTGTGATGAGCAGCTCTGACCTCAGCCCCGGCAACGCCAACACGAAGCATCTGGATCCCATTAGCAGCGCCGGCTCGCCCGCCTCCCCGGCATTCCCGAGCCAGCTGCCTCCTCCGGCCTCGCTCAGACCCACGGCGGCCGTCGGGCAGGGACCAGCGCCCCACCAGTGCCCCACCATTCCCTCATCCCACCAGCGCCTGCACCCCGCCGAGCAAGGCGAGAGGGGACTGGGAAGGCTGAGCAGCACTGCACGCCATGAAGCAAGGGTGAGAGGCGCTTTGGAGCGGAAAATCCTGGAATAAGCAACTCTTCTGGAGGTTCACTCAGGGGTAAGTGTTGCTTTCCGTGTAGGAGCCTTCAGCCTAAGCGCAGCAGCTGCTAAGCCGTGGGTTCTCTGCTTGGTGGAGTGGTAGTTTTTGGGGGTTTTTCGAGGAATTTTGGACAAAACCCATCCCCAGGTTTGCATCAGTCTTGGAAAAGCAGAGCGATGCTGCCGGCTTGCTCACACCGGGAGCTCCTCCCGGAGCTGATGCACCGAAGGTGTGTGGGAACACTCCTGTCCTCACCGCTGCAGGGGCGCTAAAACCATCCAAAAGCACTGACCGGGGTATCTCCCCTGCTACCTCGGGCTGAGTTTGGCATTTCTTGCCTTGGAAGCACTGCAGCAGCAGCTTGGTGGGATGGGAGCGGGATGACACGGGAAGCAATGCCCCAAGAAGGGCATGTGGAGGTTTGGGAAGATGGACTAGCACAAAGAGGTGGGGACATCAATGGGACCCTGCAAGGAGTGTGCTGAGGGGCTGTCTCAGTGCCCTTCTCCTGCTCCCGGGACTGGGGGGTGTGGGATAGCCACCCTCACCCCTCTTGCCCCAAGGTGAGGTAGGATGAACCCGGCAGAGGTGCTCAGCCGTGCTCAGGTCCTGCTGCCAGGCATGTCCCCACTGCTCTGGGGTGGGCCAGCATGTGGCTCCAAGGATAATCCTCATCCTCTTGTGGTCATCCACAGAGAGGGAAATTAGCCAAACAGCAGCTCTTCCCCTAAGGGAAAGGGCTCCCCAGCCACGCATGGAGCCACCATCCCTCTCCACAGCTCTCATCTTCTCTCCCTCCTGCCTTCCCGAGCCCTTTCCCCCCACAGCCCCAACTGCCCTCAGCCTTCTGGGACTTGCTGAGGGGGCGGCTGTGACTAATCTGGAGACACCCTGCCACCATCCCGCTGGGCTCAGCAAAGCCCTCCCTTCCCAAGTGGAGATGGGGCAAGAAACAGTTGTGGCCAAACTGGTTTCCTGACCAAGCAAAAGGGCCAAAACTGGCTGGAGTGGGAGTAGCCAAAGCTGCTCTGGTTCCAGTGGGTGAAATGGGAAACTCTCAGCTCGTTTCTGGTTGCTGTGAGGATTCATGTGTGCTCTTGGGGGAGGAATCCTGTGTTTTTCAAAATTCTGGCTTTACCCCGTTTCTTGCTGGTTTAAGGAAGAAAGAATCAGTATTTGTGGCTGGGTAACTACGGTGCTTCTACAGTGCTGCTTCTGGGGCACAAATACCCAGTTTAGGAGGTTTGCAGAGAGATGTCTCCAGACTGAGGCTGTTGTGGGGAGCTAGAGAATTCCTCCATGGTCTTGTAAGAATGCAGTGGCAGAGGAGAGACTCAACTCCACATCTCCCTGGCACCATCCCTTGAGTCAGAGATCAGGGAAACAGGCTTTTTGTGCCCAAACTCTGTCTTTGCAGAGAGGGTAACCATGACCAGGGCTGTGACTGTTTAAGACAGGAGTGCAGGGCTGCGTGCTTGCTGCCACCACGCCGTCGTTCATTCATTCCCTTTCCAGTTTCCAGCACCCATCCCAGTCCCCTTTCTGGTTTTTCAAACACCTCTACAATTTTCCATTCAAACGCAGTAATTTCCCTGCTTTCAGGTTGAACCAGCCCCCGCTTTATTCCCACAAGTCAAGGAGGGGGAAAAAAAAAAACCCTTTAAAATCTGATGTTCCTCTTCTAGTTTTGCTACGTGCCTGTCCAGGAACAGGAGGGAAGGGAACATCTTATTCCTTCCATCAGTACAAACTGTGGTAACTGCACAGCCTTGCCAGCCTTGGATTGTATTCCCCACTGGATTTCCAGCAAAGGGGTGAGCCTGCCCTGCGCTGGGCGTGCACGGCGCCGGGTGGCATTGCGTGCCTGCTCCCCGCCGTGAATCACAGCCAGCCTTACCCCTCCACATGCCCATCACTTTTTCCACCTTTTTAAGTGATCTGCGTTCCACATTAAGGAGCCGATTTGTTTGGGTGGGGAGGCTCCGGGAGGCTCCGGTTACTATACATAAAGAGTCATTGATCTTTGAGGGAGTTTCCTTTTTTTTTTTTTTTTTTTTTAGCAAATACTCCCTTTCCTCTTATTAACAACTCTATTTTAGTCTTTGGATGGAGAAAACAACCAGGTTTTAAGCCAACAGCATGCTTAGAAGGACAGAAATGAATATGTGATTCATATTGAATTCTAGCTCTCAGGGTGCCTGCCTGGGTAGGATATGGAAGCACTGTAACTCTGCTGCTTTGCTGAACACTGGTTTTCGAAAATCAGAGCTCCAGTGGTTTGCAAAAGCAGACACAATTTTCCCACCCTTTCAGGCTTGATTTTTTTTCAATGTTCAGATCTGCCTTTATAGGAATAAATGTTTTCAGGGACAACCCTCAACCCCACAAGCCTCACCTTCCCACAGCACTTGGCAGCAACATTTATGCTTCAAAAGAGCTGAGACAAATTTAAATGTCTCTACCTGGAGCCATGAATAAATCCAAGATCTGTCCTATTTAGCTCATCCTGAGTCTCTACAAACAGCTTTGCTTCTCCTGAGGGCTGTGGAGCCAGGAGAGATTCAGTGCTCTGTGAAGAGGTGGCCAGGCATGGGACACTCATGTCCCTTGAAAAGGTGACCAAGCTTTTTTTTTTGCATGGAAGAATCATGGCATTCAGCCTCAAAGTCACCCCATGAGTGGCTTTTGGCTAACATTTTCCCCAGCTCAGGGAAATTTAAGGGAGAATTCAGCCAGGCAAGAGAGGAGCATGCCTCACCTCCAGAGGGCAATCTGCAGCCTCCTGGCTCCACATCAGGATTTGGGGAGCTGATTCTCCCAGCTGCTCCCTCCACAGCCATGGCTGAAATCATATCCCACTGCTGGGGGTGTTAGTAGTAGTTCTGGGTGCCTGGTGTCCCCTTCCAACTGCTGGCAGAGCTTACAACTGCTGCCTCCCACGGCTGTGGATGCAGCAAGGAGCAGCCCAGCCAAGGGAATTTGAGTCTGAGCAGTCTTGTTGGGAAACAGGGTGATGATGGACAAGGGAAAACCCCCGCAAAGCAAATGCAGGTGAAGGCAGAAGCCTCTTTGACTCTGACATCCCCATGAGACAGACTCCTAGAGGGGCCTAGAGGATGCTCACAGCACCCTGCACCAGCTATAGGACGATGCTTTGCTCTCCCTGGCCCCCTTTTGGAAAAGATTCCCCTTTTTGGGATCCAGCTGCTAGTCCACCTCTTTCTCCCAGTACAATTCGATTCACCCCTCATGCACAAGGGATTTTAAGGGCTGCAGTTGCTTCTCAGGTTTTTAGTCAATATGTTTTTTGGGGATGCTCCATGGCTGGGGAGGAAAATTGGACCAGATGTTCTGTGGTCTGGAGCAGTAAGGTATCCCAAAGGTCCCTGGTTGTGCCAGCTGGGAAAGCTGCACAAGGCCAAGCCCAAACCCAGGCCATTTGTCCCCAGAAAATGTGCCAGTCATGGCTCTGCCTACCATGCTTGCCATGCTCTGCTCCTTCCCAGAGGCTGCTCAACTTCCCAGCAGGAATGTGTCACAGGAACGGGGAGATTATGGGAACAAAAACCATAAATGCAATCATAAAATGGTTTGGGTTGGAAGAGACATTAAAAACCATTTTGTTCCAGCCCCCTTCAATACCTCCAGGGGTGGGGCAGCCACAGCTTCTCTGGGCACCCTGTGCCAGGGCCTTACTCCCCTCACAGGGAAGAATTTCTTCCCATTATCTCCTCTATTTTATTATAACTACACTCTAGTGAAAAAGACCACCCCCAACACACACAAGCAAACAACTGCTTAGAAAGCGAATTTGAAACATCCACTGAAAGGAAAAAAAAAATATGTAAAATGTCAAATTTTATGTGCAGAGAAGTATGCAATATATGCAAAAAATAGCTGCTGGGGAAAATATTTAAGGAAATCACTTCATTGTGTCGGGGGTAGAAATGATTGCTTTTTGAGAGCAGTATTGGGAACAGATGTATTTCTTCTGATGAAATACTGTAATATTAAGAGGTCGGCACACACTGTATAAACTCTAGACAGACATAAAACTTTCAGATTATTGAAGGCTACAGGAGTTAATCTTTTAACACATGAATCATGAAGAAATTGGCTCCCTGGGTTTTGGTGCTAACTTAACAGTTCAGGAAAACTCTTTCCTTTCCTAAAGACACTCAGGTTTTTCAACATACTTTTCCAGCTTGAAGTGGGTATAGCAAAAGCTTCACCAAAGCTTTCACCCCACAGGACTGCAAGGAACTTTTCATTTAAAAAATGAAATAAATCCACAATTAAATTGCCTCGTTGAAAATCTAGCAATGCCAGAGAAAAAAGGTGCAAAACAAATACTCACCATAACCAAGTATTAATATTTATTGGCATGAGTTCACATCTCTGGTTTTATCATCCATCCCCTGCAAGCTGGTGCCACCTCCAGCTTCTGTGACCAGTGGTAATTTGGGACACAAAGCAAGAACACATTGAGCAAACGGAAATTACTGCTTGTGCCTCACTGAGGCAAGCCAAGCAATAAAAATCACATCATTTACTGTCTTAAACCCACTTTTCTCATGGAGCCACAGACTTGGCTCAGTCAAAACAGATCTTAGTAGAGAAAAGAAAAAAAAAATTGCTCCCACCCACCCAACATCTACCACGTTACCTTTACAAAAAAAAAGTTGCTGTCCTTGCTGCATCTTCTTCTTCTCAAGGGCCATCCCCTGCATGAAAACAATCTCCTTACCCACCCCTTTCTGCAAGCACCCTTCCTCATTAGCTAATGAGTGCCATGAAGAGGGGCTGTCAGAGAAAATCCTTCTCTGGAACAGCTCTTCTTAAAGGCTCTTCTTTTCCTTAAGTTGTCGATTTCTAAGAGATATCCACTACCTCTTCCCACAAGACTTTGGTGCCTTTTTCCTTCTTAATGACAAATCCTGGCTCCCATGACTTTAAGATGGTTTTGTGTGATGCTAAAACTCATCTCTTGTTGATGGACGAGTCCCTCTGCTTGCACAGAACTATAAATGTCATGATGGAGGTCACAGAGAAAGCTGGAAATGGATCTGGAGGCCTCCTAAAGCACAGAACGGGGAAGGAGGGGAAAGGGGCTGCCCAGGGGTTGGTGGAGTCCCCATCTCTGGAGGTGTCCAAGGAATGACTGGGTGTGGCACTCAGTGCTCTGGGCTGGGTGACGAGGTGGGGATCGGTCCCCAGGCTGGACTTGGACTTTTCCAACAATTCTGTGACTCTGGAAAATCTCAGCTTCCCACTGCTATGGGAGCTCATGGGTGATCCTGTGGGCAGGAGAGATTCCATAGCCCCAGGGAGTTTCACTTTTCCCTTAGGTTACATTTTGTAAACAGGCTCTGAGCAGCTGCTCGATGTTAAAACCAGAAAAAGCCCGTAAATATTTGCTTCAGTCCTGTCACTTTTTAGCCAGAAAGACATCAATTTTCACTGGTTTATCTTGATACTCTGCTCATCCCCAGCTGTTGTGACTGGAGAGGGATTGGCTGCCAGCAGCTAATAAACAGGATGGTAACATAACTTCCTGGGCCTTGGGAAAAAATATAAGCAGTTTTACAGCACACATTACTTTAATGATTTTCCTTAACATGCATTTTATTTCACGTTTTTCATTCATTGCTAGCAGCCTTCTCACTCTGTGGCATCCCACCCTTCAGGGGAAGGGGGCTACCAAAGCTTGTAGATGCTCTTGGTTGAAAGAAAAGACCAAAGTGAGAGGGCCTGCAAAAGCTTACAAAGCTTTATTAATAAATTACACACTCGACATGGAATTTGGTGTGTTTGTCCCTGCTCTCCCAGAATAAGCACGTGACAGTGGCTTTTGGATAGAGTGAAAGGGAAGAGAGAGAGGGTGATGGATTAAAGAGGGAGAGGCAGAATGAAGAGAGAAATCACCATTCCTGACTCCAGCATTGATCCATTTGATGGGGTGTCTCCAGGGTCCTGGGGCATACCTGGATGCACCTGGGTTTTGTGGAAAAAATTTTCCTGCCCTGGAGATAAATTTTGACTTCCTATGCAAATTATTTAACAAGTTTTTTCTAGACTTTTCTGGAAATGGGTGGGAGGGCTCCGAGAGGTCTTGGTCCTTCCCTACATCCCATTCCTGCTTCCCAACATCATCCCTGTGCTGTGCTTATCTCCCCTAGCCAGAATAAGGATGTTTGTCCCAGAAAATGCTGCCCTACCCCTGTGTGGCTCCTTCTCCAGCCACATCCTGCTCATTCCCAGAGTGTGTTTTTGCCAACAATCCTTGGTTGGCTCCACAGCTGTTGGGGTTTGAGACACACATCTTCCATCATAGAACCATGGAATATCCTGAGCTGGAAGGAAGCCATAAAAGGATCATCAAAATCCAGCTCCTGGCCCTGCACATGACACCCCAACAATCCCACCCTGTGCCTGAGAGTGTTTTCCAGGGCTTTGAGCTCTTCTAGGCTTCTGTACAATCCCAATGGATGCAGCAAGGGAATCCCCCCCAAAAACTTGCAGCTCTTCTGCAAGCCCCTTCCCAGAGGGGGGACTCTCCCATGGGCTTGGGTGGTTGTCATGAGCTCTGTGCTTTTTGCAGAGCTCAGCTGTGGGACCTGCAGACCTTTCTGTATTTGTGTGCTCAGGGGATGAATCCCCTCCTTGTGTCCTTTGGGTGAAACTGTTTTTTCTGGGAGCAAGCTGCCCACCAGGGATACAGTCCAATCAAGCAGGTTTGCTCCTGCTGGAGGCACTGGGACAGCCAGGGGGGTGGATGGGTGCCAGCTCACAGAGGTGATGGGTTAGGCCCTTTAGGAATGACAGTGGTACCTCTGGGCTGCAGCAGCTGCCTCTATAAATTCAGGGGTTGCCAATTAAAGGGAAGACTTTGCCATGTCTTGATTAACATTGTGTGCTAACTGCTCGCTCTGGGGGCCTGTTCAATGTCTCTCCACCTGGAACTATTATTATTATTATATTATTATTATTAGTAGTAGTAGTAGTAGTAGTGTTAGTATTCCTAGTATTATTATTATTCACAAATGCTGGGAGGGAAAGGCAGAGGAGAGCTTTTGCCAGTCTCATGCTATAGGACATTCATAAATTCCATCTGGAGCACAGGGAAGACCCCAGCCCAGCTTTGACATGCAGGGAGCCAGAGGAAGTGTCAGGATCACAGCAGATTTCAGGAGACCAGTTGGGAGTTGTCCCCTCCTTTCCACAGAGCTGCCCTCTGATACCCCTGAGGAATGTCTATTCAGTGGAAGTGGGTTAGCTGCCTATTCCAAATTTTCCTGTATTTCCAACTCTTGGCTCTGTTTCCAGCCATGCCAGTGATGGCCATCAGTATAATTACCACAGTTTTCCTCAAAAAAAGTTACTCTTACCCCTAGCCCTCTTAGGTTCTTGTATTGGTCATAATTGTCTGTAATTAATGGAATTGACAAGGGTGGTGATAAGAAAATTGAATTACTATTTTTTTTCTTTTATGATGACCTGGTTAACAGTTTGATGTAGTGGAGTCACTTTTGGCTGATTTGAGTAATCAAGCTCCTTTGGGGAATGAAAGGTATTAAATCACTGTGTTCCCTTTTGGTAGGATATTTTCCCAGTTAAGCAAGCCTTGCTGGTTTCTGCTATGTAGGCTTGGACATGAAGATTAAATAATAAATTGGTCATCTCCATGACAACAGAAACACAGCCTTCAAGGCAGAGGTGTTGTTTCAGAAGGCTTGCCAGGTGGATCACAGATAAGAAACTTGCTTAAATTAGATTTTTGGCTCCAGCAGATAAAATATTATTCTTGGTGCCTTTCCAAAATGTGATTAGCCAGTGCAGGCTATTCCACAACTGGGGCTCTGAGCTTGGGGGAGTCCAAGGGCTTTTTGCTGTGCAGCCAGATCATGTGGCTCACTTGGGTCTGGAGTGCTTAAATTTCCATTTGTATATTTGGGACAGCTGAAAAGGTGAGCTGAGGCAAAGGGTGATGTTCAGGGCAATTATTGTGGTGGTTGGAAGAAATAAAGTGAGAAAAGGCAACAGCAAGAGGAAGGAAGTTGGCCAGGATGTATCAGCTGGTCATCCATGGGTTGGGAGGGCAGGTGAGAGGCCACAGTGTATTTTGGTAGTAGAAACCTAAGCATTTTCCTATATATTACATATTGCCTGGGACAGCACAGGCAAAACAAAATCATCCAATTCCACAGAGGTGGTTAGAGGTCAATTATGTGAATGAGGATTCCTCTTCCAAAGGGATGGTTGTATGAAGCAGACTCTGTCCAGCAGCAAAGAATTTTTTTTTCCTGCCAAAGTGCCACAAAAGCCTTGTAAACTCACATGGTTTGACTTTTCCATCTCATGCCTCATCTGTGCCTGGCCAGCACTGCAGCTGTTTTTCACTCTACATCTTTTCCTCCCTTAGGTCTCACTTCAGGTGCTTTGAAACAAAGAGAATTAAAGGAAAACTCAGATAAAAGACCAAAATGAGGAAACATCGACATTTGCCCCTCGTGGCAATGTTTTGCCTCCTGCTCTCAGGCTTTGGCTCGGTTGGTGCCCAGCAGCAAGCAGGTAAGCCCAGGCTGCTTCACCTGCCTTTGGCCCTGTACAACCACTCATTTGCCCTGTTTGGTGTTTAACGTGCATGTCTGTGGGAAGTTGTGGATGGATGACCTTCTGCTCCTCAGCTCCCACCTTGCTGAGGGTCCTTGGGACCCAGGCCTTGGCCAACACTCACGGTGCCTCCCTGAGAACATCACTGGCTGGTGCTGCGCCTTGGAGGATGCTCTGCAGGGCACTGGGGTGTGGGATGTGCACTCAGGGTGGTCCTGAGATGGTCTTCTCCTGGGCAGAGCTGTTCTGCCCTCCCTGCATGTGTAGGAGGGCTTCTAGCAGTGAGAAGAGCACTGTCACTGACCTGCAGAAAGGCTGTTTAAAGAGGTGGTACTTGGGACCAGAGCTGCTGGGTCACTAAGTGGGTGTTAACAGCAGGAAAAATAGGGAAAACTCAAGAGAGCACCCAGGCTGCTTAAACCAAGCTGTCCTTCCTTCCCTGAGCATTGCCATGGAGCCAGCAAAGCCCTGAGGCAGCAAAAACCATGCAAGAAGCACGGGCAGCTGGAAACAACGAGCCTGAATTCACAGGTGAAGCTGCCAGGATCTCTCTCTGGCTCAGGGCTGGTGTCCAAACCCATGGGTGAGGGTGTAGGAGGGGAGAAGCACCTCAGCTCCCCCTCTCTGGACAGGGCAGGTGGCACTCTGACTCCTCCTGCCCCCCAGCACCGCGGTGCCAGGGCTCTGGTGGCTGCCTGGTTGTTCACCAGCACTTCTTGGTTTGCTGTGGGCCATAAGGGGAAGCTGAGCTTCACTTTCATCATGCCAAGCAGGCTGTTGGTTGTTTGGGTGAGGAGGAGGAGAAGAAGGAGGCATGCTTGTGCTGACTGATAAAAAATCCTAAACCCCCATCTGTTTTTTTAAAGCTGTCAAAACCGTTGCCGTGGCTGATATAATATTTCTAGTGGATTCCTCCTGGAGCATTGGGAAGGAACACTTCCAACTCATTCGAGAGTTTCTGTATGATGTTGTAAAAGCTTTAGATGTGGGAGGAAATGATTTTCGCTTTGCCCTGGTCCAGCTCAGCGGGAACCCCCACACAGAGTTCCAGTTAAATACCTACCTCTCCACTGGGGACGTGCTGTCCCATATTGCCAACATGACTTACGTGGGGGGAGGCACCGAGCCTGGAAAAGGATTAGAGTACCTAATCGAGAAGCACCTCACTAAAGCTGCTGGAAGCAGAGCCAGTGAAGGCGTGCCCCAGGTTATCATAGTGCTAACAGACGGACAGCCCCGGGATGATGTGGCTCTGCCCTCATCTGTCCTTAACTCGGCCCGTGTAAACCTGTTTGCGGTCAGCGTTCAGGACCCGGTGGAAGGGGAGTTACAGGAAGTAGCGAGCGAACCCCTCGATACGCACCGCTTCAACCTAGAGAATTTTACCGCTCTCCACGCCATAGTTGGAGATTTAGTGGCGAGTGTCCGCTCCTCCATGACTCCAGAAAAGGCTGGAGCCAAAGGACTGGTTAAAGACATCACAGGTAATGGCTGACTGGTGGTATCTGCTGGCTGTTGGGCGTTGCCACTCTGTAGGGGCAAGACTGAGATGGACGTTCAGAGATTTAAAAACAAAGGTTTGAAGCATGTGGCCCCGTGTTTGCAGCTGCCTGAGGTGCTGTTGTTTGCAGACTGAGTCAGGGCTGGCAGGAGTCAGGGCAGGAATCCTGGAATGGGGCAGTGGCACCTTGTGGCCATCCTTTGGCACATTTGGCATGGAAATTTAAGGCTAGGGAGCTCTGCAGAGTTAGTAAGTTGCCCTGTGCCGTTCACTCCCGAGGTGGGGAAACAGGGGATGAACACACCAAACCAGATGGTGATCCTGACCAAAAATCCTCTGGAGACCAAGAAGGTCACTGCTGGTTGTGGGGACACCAAGAGGGATGTCCCCTTGGAACCAGGTTGGGGGACAGGGAGATATGCAGCATGCCATTCCAGAAAGTCACATTCTTCCCTGAAAACAGCAAAAGAAGCTGGGTGGGGAATTTCTCTGCTGAAAGCTCACCCCTGAGCTGTCCCTTAGCCTCTCCCCTCATGCACCTGGAGAAGATGTGTGGTTGGAGAGTCTTCTCTGAGAGCCCACTGGTTCCACCTGCTGGAGCCCCAGACCCTTCCCATTAACTGAAACCTCCCTGCAAACAGCATTGTTTTCAGCAGACCTGCACTGACTGCGAGACAGGACCCAATTTCCCTGGGAAAAAAAAAAAAAAGACAGTCCTCCTCCATCCCTTCTCTGTTTATGAAATTCCTGCATGGCAAGGGCCTTCTGAGCAGCTTTGTTGTTTTTCAAAGCAGAAGTCCCGGGGATCAAACCTTTCTTTTTATTCCTGAGACTCCATCTGAAGGTCAAGAGCTTGTGGGGCGACATAAGGCCGCAGCAGTGTGATGAGGCAGTGTGACATTAATCCCCCTGTGTTGTCTTGCCTGATTAACCCTCACGCCAGTCCCACTGGGTGCTCTCCATCACTGCATGACACCAAGCAACACCAAAAGGCCGTGCTCATGTGTGTTTTTGTCGTGCAAAGCGCTTGACAGGGCAAATATCCAGCTCACAAGAAAGCCACAGGGGAGTAGCTGCCCCACAAACATGACAAAAGGCTTGCCAGTGCTACAGAAATGACACCAATATATGTGGAAAATGAATGTTACACCCAGCCTGCTGACAGCACTCTGGTGGCTGTTGGGCATCTTAGCCATGAAGGACCCCAGTGCTTCCCTGTTGGAACCAGCTGAGGAACTGGTCTGTGGAAGCTGGCAGTCCTCCTCTGGGCCATGCCAGCAGGTAACCCCATTGAATGGAAACATCTGGAATCACAGACATTCCTTTAAAAGGTTTAAAGCCAAATTTCTGCTTCATGTATATCATGCATTTCCAGATTTGTTTCTGCTTAAAGGTATTTTTTGCAAGCATTTCCTTCCCATCCTATAACACAAATTTAAGTTAATTCTACTGTTGCAGTGTTGCCCCTGTGTGACTTGCATGGGTGATATACAGAGTGTTGCTAAACATGGGAAAAGATATTACAGGTCCAAACCTTGGGCAATAACAATGTGCAAAGCATGGTGCAAATACCTGCATAGGAGTTTAAGAAGTCATTTATTCAGCTGATAACTACATGTGGCATTAAGATGTATAAAAGTGCCATGGATTCTATGTTAGAAACGAGCCCTCCTATGAAATGGAAGTGTAAAAAAGCCCCAGTCCTATAAAGGGTTCCAGTAAAGGGAACCAAAACTGTTGGTCTGTGGCAGTCCCTGGAGCTGACTCACGTAAGTACAACAGTCAGCCCCGAGTTTGCCCTGAAGGATTTTGTTAAATCTGAGCTGTCTGTCTCATCTGACCCTCTTTGCTTAGTTGTGTAACCAGCATGCTTTTATTTGTTCTCCACACCAGCTTGTTCCATAAATGTGCACTGATGTACCAGGTTTTTTTTTACGGTGATGACAAATTATCCAACACATCTGTTTCATATCTCTTTTCTCTGGTGGGAGCAAGCCATTAGTGCCTGCAATCTTGTTCCTCCAAAAAGATATCCAGGATATCTAAAGCAGCCCTGGGTTAAACCACTGTGAGATTTCTCTTTCATTTTTACGGTGAAGTGGAATGTGTACATCCCTACTGAAAATGGTTCAGTGAAACCAAGCCTAAGCCTAAGTTTTGCCTCGATGGAAGAATAAATCCTGGAGCTCCTTGAAATTCTGAACCCTGGTGATGTTCTCTGAGCCAACACTGGCCATTGAGTTGGTCCAGGGGGCGATGGTGACCTGGAGACCTTCTCCTTTGTTGCTGGAATTGCAGCATTATTTGAATCTCCTGGTGTATGAAAACATGTACTAGAAAAACAACTAAAATGGCAATAACTAAATTAACAAATTGCTGGAAGTGCTGGTTAATAGCAAAGACCTCGGGTTTATTCCTGGCCTTGCTAAACCACACACCAGCTTTGCTGCTGGTTTCACCTTTGGCTTTCAAAAATTGAGAGCTGACTGAGAGAGATTTCTAAATGTTGCTAGTTGGTTATTTGCAAATAGTCTGAAATTTGACTTCTTAATGAGAGGGGAGAGTAATAGCATGAAAATATCTGAGCATGCTCTGGGGTCTTTTCCCCCCTCTTTTTTGCATGCATGCAGCTCTTGGTGATGTCGATGGTAAAATGAATTGAGAAAAGGAGTAAGAGCAGACACCAGGACATCTTGGGTCTGCTTTAATAAGCCTCAGAGCAAAAATACTTCCCCTCAACTCCATGTTCATGCCATGTACAAGCTTTGTTTGGTGTGTATGTTGTCAGCAAATGCTTGTGATCGTTTGGGTACGGTTGCAACAACTAGAGTTGGATAATTGTGTCATGACTGATTTCTTCACCCTTTTTTAACCTGATTCTGCATTCCTTGATTGAATATCCAGAATCCATATGAAAAATACAGACCAAACCCCTCTGCCAATAATCAACCCATCTTTGTGCAAAATATTTAAAGTGGCACAACTTCAGTGTGGCCTGGGTTGAGAATGGTGTGGGTCAGACTGCTGGACAAATAACAGGTGAATGGAAGCTGGCAGCTGGTCAAAGAGTTACAGTGCAAGAAAAGTAACTAAAAACTTTTTAATTGTGTCTAACAAATGCATTTCAAATAATACTACTTCCTTGTGGGAGAAGCCCATATATTCAGCCTCTGTGTTTAACCAGCAAAAGAGCAGAATTGTGACAGAGAAGCTGAAACTTCCCCTGCATCCAGCAAATATTTCTCCCAAAAAATAAAAGGCTACAATGATAAAAACCTCCTCATCCTCTACCTTCAGCATGAATTGCCACCAAAACCTACCTTTTTCTTTTGGCTTTGTCTAAATATTTGGACAGTACTGGCCACTGATGGAATGGATCTAGATTTCCAAAACCAGTGTTTTGCCAAGGTTTTTACCTGCATGCCAATAATGCTGACCCCCATGTTACTATAGCCATTGGCTTGTGTTCTGTCCACTCAAGCCCTCCCTTGATGGGTTGTGGATGCTCCTGGGCAGGGCCTGAGAGCTCATATTCAATCAGAATGCAGAACTAAGAGGCAAAAGTCACCTCCTCAGTGATCACATTGTTTTATTTTCTCATTTTCGTGTTTCTCACTGGTTTTCCAAGAAACATGTCAGAACACTGTTACAACTGCATGTAATCACTCATTTTAATGCTTTCACCTTTTGCATTTCTTTTTTTTAAAGCTCAAGAGTCCGCTGACCTTATTTTCCTTATTGACGGATCAAACAACATCGGAAGTGTCAATTTTCCAGCCATACGCGATTTCCTTGTAAATTTGATTGAAACCCTCAGAGTTGGAGCTCAGCAGATACACATTGGGGTGGTGCAGTATAGTGATCAACCCAGAACCGAGTTCTCTTTGAACAGCTACTCCACAAAGGCGGATGTCCTGGATGCCGTGAAGGCACTCGGCTTCCGCGGGGGCGAGGAGGCCAACACCGGTGCTGCACTGGAGTTTGTGGTGGAGAACCTCTTCACCCAGGCGGGAGGCAGCAGGATAGAGGAAGCAGTGCCTCAGATTTTAGTGCTGATAAGTGGTGGAGAGTCTAGTGATGATATCCGAGAGGGCTTGTTAGCGGTGAAGCAAGCTGGTATATTTTCGTTTAGCATTGGGGTCCTGAATGCTGACAGTGCAGAGCTGCAGCAGATTGCTACTGATGGAAGCTTCGCCTATACTGCCCTGGATATCCGTAACCTTGATGCTCTTCGAGAATTATTACTGCCCAACATTGTTGGAGTGGCCCAAAGACTCATTTTGTTAGCGGCCCCAACCATTGTGACTGAAGGTATGTATGCCCTTCAAGACCCTTGCATTTCGGTGAGTCGATGAATGATTGAGCTTTTGCACGCTTTACAAGCATATTTAAAGCTGTAATTATTTTTATTTTTATTTTTTTTTCCATTTGTCTCTCTGGTCTGGCTATGGAGAAGCAATGTTTCTGTGCAGAAACTCATTGGCCCAGTGGGTTATCTCTCAAAAACCATGAGGTCTTGTTGCAATAACTGGCATGACATGGGGTGTTTTAAAAGACAGGAGCAGAGTATAAAATAAAACGAGTATAGAAAAGCTCATATAATCCTTACTGGGATATCTAAACACCCTGGGAGTAAACACTGCATCGCTGCCAGTTGTAAAACCATTTATGCCGTGTAAGCTTACATTTTTTGTCATTTGGAAGTGTCACGACCATAAAATGTGGCTGAGGAAGGTAACAGGAATGCTAAATGGATCCCAATGTACCAGAGTTGAAATTATCTGCTTGCTAAAACAGTCAAATTCCACAACTCACCGAAGCTCTGGGCTGCCCTTGGTAAAAGGGTGACATTCCTGTGTTGTTGAACTTAAAGTCAGAACAGCCCTTAGTTCTTCTGAAGTCAAATCCCCACCTTTGATCCATCAGCTGAAGAAGTTTACAGCTTTCCACGAGGCCACAGGAGTTAAAAATGCAGGTGTTAATATTCCACTTGGGTCACTTTTTCACCCTTAAGTTCCACTGACATTATTTCTGGACTAGCATCAGCTTGGGTGCAGTAGAATAATGAATATCTGAATTTATAATAGGTGATTTATGAAAGATACAATCTGTCATAATACAGAGGCCCCTGGAAGGGGCCAGCCTGGAGCTGCTGCACTTAATTAACAGGATGCTTAATGCTTTGGGGATCCTGTTGTCAGTCTGGAGTTCTGTACACACTGTTCCTCATGGTGTATGTTGACATATAAAACTGCATTCCAGATGTTTTTGCTGATCCATGCCTAAACATGATTGCTATCCTGTGGCTCAAATCAAAGGGAGGAATTTGCCTTAAAGATCAGTTTATGACCTTGCCTTGATTATTCCAGGAAAGAACATTAAGAATTTTTTCTTGTAGCACCCTACGAGAATCATATTTAGCCAAATAATATGAAGTCAGCATGTGTAGCTAAAATGTGTAAATGCTGGGAACTGTGCAACTCAGTGGAGAACCTTTCTTTCCTCCTGTCTGAATTTTTACAGTTTGAATGGCAAGACTGAAAAAAATTTGGTACATTTTTTTCATCTGCACTTGCATATTTCTCACTTGAAGTGCCAGCTCATTTGTGGAAGGTGCTACATCAGCCTGTACAGTTACATACAGATGGATGTGCTAAATGGGGAAGTGGATATTTTCAAAGGAGCTTTAGGGAATTTCCTACCCCTGGCACCCAGGGAAATAAGTTTTGACTGGTTTTCTTGATTCACAACAACTTGGAATGCTGCAGTGCAAAGCAGTTTGGGAAACGCTGCAGCCCAAAAATGGTGCCAAACCCTGAGGTGCCAAGTGCTTCTATGAAATACTGAAGACATCTAGCTTCACTTTAGCTCTCCAGCTGTTCATTTTGGGATGAAGGGATGTTCCAAAGTGCCTTTCTGCTCCTTCACCTACTGGGGGAACCTGGATGATTAAGTTAGATTTGGTGCTTCACCAGACAGCTGACATGGCAATGAAGATGGAACTATGCAGGGCTGGGTTCAGCACTGAGAGCCTCCAACATTTCCAACTTTGAGAGTCAAAGATACAGTGCTTTGATCCCAAATCCTTTGAAATTCTTGGGAGACTTGCCATCAGCTTTACAGGGCTTTGGATTAAACCCTGTGAGATGTGCACAGCCCTGCTTAGAGGCTTTTGCACTAATTGTGTCCATGCAAACCAGCACCGTGGGTTATTTCTTCCTGTTTGTTTTAGGTTTGGTTCTTGCATTCCTCTGGGCAAAAATACTGCAGGATTTGAGAGCTGCAACAGGAATGAGAAGCAGAGGGAACTCTTTTTTCCCAGCTTCCCTCATCTTTCCAAACTTTGATATTTCCCCCAAAAGTCAAAAGTTTCCAGGGTCTCTACTTCTGGGTTTCTAGCTGCTGACAAGCTAAGGATGTGCTTTGGACGTTTCTCCTGGGTGATAACAAAGCAGCAATGTCAGCCCTTGCTATCCATTTGGAAAGCTTCCTATTTCCAGGCCTCTCCTCCTTGGAATAACTGAGAAGGGAAAAAAAAACCTGTCTGGAGGGATGAATGCTGGAAATCCTAGCTCTGGGAAAGGGATCATTCACACGAACCCTTGTTGCTTTGTGCGTAGCTCTGTTCTGATAGCTTGGGCAGCTGATTGCAGGCCACTTGGCAGCTCACTTGAGGTTGTGGCTTGGAGAGGACACCACCACGTTTGCTTCATGTCCTCCTCATTTTATGCCTGACAGCACCATGGCATGCAAGTTAAACTTCCATTTTTTTACAACTGGTCCTTAATGAAACTATTTCCAGCACAACTCGATGAGAGGCGTTTGCAAAGGCTTGGACTTGCTGGTGCAGGCAGGTCTTTCAGGGTGTGAGGGCAGAGGGGCAGATGAGTCACAGATGTCATCCCCAGCTCCAAGTCACCCCTTGGAGCAGCTCGTGGCACTCACCCACAGTGAGAAACCGGACAGCACCCAGCCTTTGGGAGCACCACCATCCATGGCCAGCTGGTGTCTGGCCAAGGAGGACTGCAGCCAAAGTTTTGTTCTTTGTGGAAATCTAAAGCAAACAGCCTCCATGCAGAGGAGCCCTGATGGGCTGGGGGCTGCTTTTCTCCATCCAGGCAGGGCAAGGTGGTGTTGGCTACTGCTTGCCCTGAGGGGTGTGAGATCCCCACGGTGCTGGGTGTCCTCTCCCCCAGGCTGTGCACTGGGTGTGGCAGTGAGCCTGGGAGGTGGTGGACCTTCTCCTTGAATCCTGAACCCATCTCAGGAGCTCTTAGATGGGTGGGTGATTTAAGTCAGACACAACACAACGATCTGTAGTGCTCAAGCATAACTTGGAAGCAACACAAGGTTTCCTCTCTCATGTCAATGGCATGAAATCAGGGAGGTGATGATGTGAGAGGATTTGTCTAAAAGATGGTATTAAGATTAGGCACCGTGATAATCATGTATAATGCTGTTATCACAATCTTATTGGTCTTGTTAATATTTACCTTTCAAAAAAAAGTATTTGCTGTGTTAAATATGATGATGCTTTGGTTCCAATGCAATACAATAGGGTTTTTTTCCTCCCTAACTGTCTTTCTTTAAACTTAGCCAGGGAAAGCTAATTGTGCCCTTTCTGTGTCCTGTGCCATCACCAATAATAAAGTTTCAGCAGTTACATCACAGGGAACCTGTTTGTCAAAGACACAGCCACCAGAATATAATCCAGCCCATCCATGAGTGGGCCAGCACAAACCATAACTTGTTTTCGTTAGATAAGGAATAAGATTTAGGATGCGAAGACCCAAAATCCAGGTATGTTGAGCAGGTGGAGACTATTCTTTCCTTGTGTCATTGCTCTCAGGAACCTCATACTTCTCATACCAAACCACCACCATTCAAGTGGTTCCTCTGCAGACAGAAGGAGCATTACCTGCTTATTTTATCTCATGTGCCTGCTGAGTGCCGAGATTTCTCCTTACTGCCTTTCATTTTTGCTTTGACATCTACATGTATTTTAATATTCAAGTGTGTAAAAATCACAGTTTTTGCAACTCTTTAACTCTTCAGTGTTTTAGAAAGGTGAAACGGTCAGATGTATTATTAGCCCTCTGCTAGACCCTAAAAAATTATTATGTTTGGAAAGCAAAACCTTTATAAAGGCATTGTGAGTAACACTACCCCAAGCAAAAAGCAAATGAGGTCTTAAACATTGCTGAGCTGACCTAGAATTGATGCAGAGTGTTTTGAAGGCTAACATGGTGTTCATGTGTTACTTGCAGTTATTGAAGTGAACAAGAAGGATATAGTCTTCCTGATAGATGGCTCAACTGCTTTGGGGGCCGCCCCCTTTAACGCAATTCGTGATTTCGTTGCCAAAATTGTCCAAAGGCTGGAGGTTGGACCCGACCTGATCCAAGTGGCGGTGGCACAGTACGCAGACACTGTGAAGCCAGAGTTTTATTTTAATACCCACCAGACCAGGAAGGACGTGATGGCCAATGTGAGGAAGATGAAGCTCATGGGGGGCACGACGCTCAACACTGGCTCGGCGCTGGACTTTGTGAGGGACAACTTCTTCACCAGTGCTGCGGGGTGCAGGGTGGAGGAAGGGGTGCTCCCCATGCTGGTGCTCATCACTGGGGGTAAGTCCAGGGATGCTGTTGACCAAGCTGCAGCGGAGCTGAAAAGGAACCGGATAGTGACCCTTGCTGTTGGGTCAAGAAACGCCGACCTGGCAGAGCTTCAAGAAATTGCTCATGAAAGAGATTTTGTGTTCAACCCAAACGACTTCCGCCTTCAGTTCATGCAAGCCATTCTTCCTGAAGTGCTGTCACCTATCCGGACACTCTCTGGAGGAGTGATTGTCCAAGAGCCACCACCAGGTAATTAATGGCCTTTTTCTAATTAAGGAGATACGGTTTATATTTTCTTATTCTATGACATGTAGAGATAATGGGGAAAAATGCATCAAATGCATGTTCTAGCATGGTTAAATGTGAGTGCATGAACAGGCCAGTGAACTTGGTAGTGTGATTGTTGTTACAGCTTTATCATTCCTTCCTGGAGATTTTTGTGCTGCTCTGATTTTGTCACCAGCATTTAAAGGCCTGGATGTGGAAGATGTGCTTTACTAGTTAGGTACCTAAATTGTTCAGTGGAGGCTTTTGCTCTTAGAGTTTGTGTAGCCTGTGAATGGGACACCTGTGAATGTTATAATCTCTTCCTCAGTTTGGGAATCATCCATAGTGCCTGTTTGCTCAGGAAAGTAGAGGTATCTTTGGAGTGTAAAGAACATAATCCCGTTTGTTTGGGGAGATATTCAGAGCTGACACTGTTGGACTGAAACTCACCCTTTAATAGATTTACTCAGCCCAAGCCCTAAGAGGCATACAAGGATATTTCAATGTTGATTTTTATTTAATCTGTTTGGAAGATGATCCAAAGCTTCATGAAGCCAGTGGTCTCTTTTTAGTTGTCCTTGCCATTGATATCAGTAGACTTTGGAAGCAACCATCCAATAGGGTCATGTCTTTTAAGGAAGTTCCCCCTGCATTTCAAGAGATGTTTCAGGTGCATAGAGATTTTATACCAAATTTCTCAGGATTTCTTCACAATAGAGGTGCTTGAGATTAAATCTATGTTGCACTAGATCATATTTGAACCTTGTATTTCTATCTCATGGCATATAAACTTTAGAAAACCAGTAAGACCAATAGTGAGGTTCCCATGGGCATAAGTGGTTGTTGAACTGTGTCCATATTTTTTTTTCTAGTTTCTCCCATAATTTAAAATTAAAAACTGCAGTAGAAAAGAAACTTGAAAGAATTAAAGCATGTGTCTGATTTACATGAAAAGAAGACATTTTGAGATCAATTTGCCAATTTTTGTCCTTAATGAAGATGAATATCACAGGACTTATAATTTAACAAGCTTTGTTTCAGAGTGTGTTTCCAGCTAATACAATTTTGCATGGCTATACACCAAACCTAATATGTTTATTTTTCCATGTAAATTTAAAATGTTCCTGTGTTTTCTTGTTCTTTTAAGGTCATTTGTGCAGCTTCTCTATTTTTCCAGTCTTTTTTTTTTTGTGGTCACAGCTATTGACATACATAATAAGCAAGTGATGATATCCAACCCCTACAAATTATTCTCGGTAGTAACAAAACTGATTTTGACACTGGGCAGTTGCATTTTAACTGGCTATTGTATCACCCTAGGCCTTGAATGGCACTTTTCTGGGAAAAATTAGTAATACAGAAAGCCAAGACAATCTGTAAAATATGAGAGCAATCTCTATTCCAAAGAGTCCCTTTTTTCCTTTTTGTTCTGAATAGCTCAATATTTATACGTTTTATACACAGAACAGCATCCTTACAGTGACAAGGCAAGCTGGAGAATGGATGAATCTAGCCAGAATTACTTTAAACAGAGAGAAAATGGACAGAGTTAACAAAGGGCATAAATAAATTCTTGAATAACTCATTTGGAGGAAGGCATATAGGGGGAATGTCTTGGATGGCAGCAGCTCACCGAGATTTTACTTAAAATCTTGGCATTTTGGTATGTGATCTGGATGTATTTTAGAGCAAAAAAAAAAAAAAAAGCACAGGTTGATGACCGTATGGTGTCTTTAGGGTGTAGACCTGTGTCCTGGAGCTCAGATGCTTGGAGATATCCCAGGAAGGACTGAACCTTAAAAAAAGGAACCAAAAGCTGGCTGCTTACTGCCAAAAGTGGGAAATTACTCCCCCTTCAACAGCCCACAAAGTGGATGTCTATAACAAAAGATATTGAAATGCAGAGCTCAAGAAGGCAGGTGTCCTTGGACAGCTGTTGAGCCTGATATTCAAGAGTTGATAATCCTTCCCTGCTCAATCCAGTCATTTCCAGCAAGGTCCTTGTTATTTCTGTGCTAATTACACCCTTGCTCCTCCCTCTCTCTCTCTTTCTCTACCCCTAACACGGTTCACATGCGTGTACGGCGTATCCTGCATGCACACATGATAAAAGATTTTCCATTTTTGTTTTCTGTGATGTCTCATGTTGTTTTCTGTGCTCTACTGCAGTTCAAGTAACCAAAAGGGATATCATCTTTCTTTTGGATGGATCACTCAACGTTGGAAATGCCAACTTCCCCTTTGTGCGGGACTTTGTTGCCACCCTAGTTAACGACCTTGATGTCGGCAGTGACAAAATCCGAGTTGGCTTAGTGCAATTTAGCGACACTCCCAAAACCGAGTTCTCCCTGTACTCCTACCAAACCAAATCAGACATAATCCAGCGTTTGGGGCAGCTGAGGCCCAAGGGGGGGTCGGTGCTGAACACTGGCTCCGCACTGAACTTTGTGCTCTCGAATCATTTCACGGAGGCTGGTGGGAGCAGAATAAATGAACAAGTGCCCCAGGTCCTAGTCCTGGTGACAGCAGGGAGCTCTGCTGATCCCTTCCTCCAAGTTTCCAATGAATTAGCTCGGGCCGGAGTGCTGACTTTTGCTGTTGGCGTTAGGAATGCGGATAAGGCAGAACTTGAACAGATTGCCTTTAATCCAAGAATGGTGTATTTTATGGATGATTTCAGTGCTCTGGCAGCTTTACCCCAGGAGTTAAATAAGCCTATAACAACATATGTTAGTGGAGGTGTGGAAGAGGTTCCACTCGCCCCAACAGGTAATACCCACCTTCCTGCATGCCAACTGCATGAAGTTAATCTTGTTTAAGTGAATTTCTTGTTTCCAATGTACACCTTGACATATGTCCAAGTCATGAGTCATCAAAGTGGTTATGGCTGTGCTTAACTTGATGACCTTTAAGGTCCCTTCCAAACCAAACCGTCCTACAATTCTGTGAATACTTGGCTTGACACTGGCAGCTCTTAATTTTGTTCAAGTCATTGCTACCACACTTTAAAAGCACAGTTTTAAATCTTTTGGTAGGTCAGGACCAAAGGAGGACTTGAGTGAGTCTGTGCCCACCAGTCACTGACTCTGGTGTTCCCTTTCTCTTCCCATAATAGGGCCACAACCTGTAAATACATCATGCACACTAAATCAGGCAATGGGAGCGTGAGATTTTGACCACAAGAAGTGATGTGGGAAGGTTAAAGTCATGCCAAAGAGCACAGAGGTGCAGAGGTCTAGCCAGGAACAGGTGGAGAAATCTATCCCCAGAACCACTTGGTCAAAGTGGTGTCATCAGGTTGTCACAGAGGCTGGATTTGACTCCAGAAATTCAAAGTTATCCTCCAATATTAAACCCAAAAGCTATTGGCAAGTTTAACACTTTCTAAACAGGTCACAAATTCCGTTATTGTGGCTTTGTGCCCATGAAGACACAAGAACTACCAGGATGGGCTAGTAGGGAAAGGAGGCCATTAAGATCGATAGGATGGTACAAGAGGCTTGGGTTTACCTTGGGTAGTCAATGAGATCAAAAGGGTATAAAATGGAAACAGGTGAAAGGCTTTTATGGATTTAGATGCTCCTTTTGATGTAAGCAGGAGAAGATACAGCAAATGCTTTGTGTACCTGTGCATGAACTGTCTGTTTGTTGTCTACTGAGCCTTTAAATAGAAAAAAATCCCCACCAACCCTCCACTGCTGCTTTACTTCATTCCTGTATTGTCAACATATTGTGAGACCTTAAACATCACTGAATCAGCTAATTTATGATTATGATGTGATCTGATGTGAATTTATTGAGTCTTGGGATAGACATGTCCTTGCTTCCCCTTCTTCCTCAGATGCTGTATAGTCCTGCAGACTTTGAATACTTTGGTAAATGAGAATATTGAAAGATTGAAACTCAGCTAATTTGTAGACAATTTTCTAGGATGACATATAAGAAGAAAAATGCTTTCATTTTTTCCCCTCCCTCCTTTTCATTTGTGAATTTATTCTAGAAAGCAAGAAAGATGTTTTATTCCTGATTGATGGCTCAGCCAACCTCTTGGGCAGCTTTCCTCTCGTCCGGGATTTTGTACACAGAGTCATTTCTGACCTGAATGTGGGTCCTGATGCCACACGAGTCGCTGTAGCTCAGTTCAGTGACACCATCCAAGTTGAATTTGACTTTGCTGAGTACCCATCAAAGCATGACATGCTTGTCAAAGTGAAAAGGATGAAGATCAAAACTGGGAAGCAACTGAACATTGGAGCTGCACTTGATGAGGCTACAAAGAGGCTGTTTGTGAAAGAAGCTGGAAGCAGGATCGAAGAAGGAGTTCCCCAGTTTTTGGTCCTCCTTGTTGCTGGGAGATCAACTGACGATGTGGAGGACCCATCAGATGGCCTGAAGCAAGCTGGAGTTGTAACCTTTGGGATCAGAGCCAAAACCGCCGACCCCGTAGAGCTGGAAAGGATTGTTTATGCCCCGCAGTTCCTTCTGAATGTTGAATCCCTCCAACGGATTTCAGAGCTCCAGCCAAACATAGTCAACCTGTTGAGAACAGTCCAGTTTCAGCCAACAGGTACAGGGAGCCTCGGGGTTTCCAAGAGGCTGAAAGACATGACTTACATGCCCCACTCAATTGGTAACTGGAGCACTTGGGTCTGGTGATGTTTAAAATGATTATGTAGAAACTGCTGTTGTACTTGGAGTTTCCTCTGCTCCCACTCTGATCCAGCAAAGCATTAAGTTCCAAACCAAATTTTAATGATAAGTAGGGAAATTGACTGTGTGCAAAGAGCTGCAAAAGCTGCAGCTGGTGCTGCTTCCAGTGTGCAGAACATGGGACAAACCTGAAATAACAGGGAGTTGTTGCCCCAGAGATGTTGCATTAATTGATGTACAATCCTGGGCAAGGGCTAAAAGAAGCAAATACTGGCTCATCCCAATTTCTCTTTCCATCTTCCCTTTTCTGAAGGAGTGGAATCCTGCACACTGGATTCACTCTTTCTCTGTTATCTCTTCCAGGATATAATGGCAGTTTCTACATTTTCTACATACACACCAATAAATCAGATGCCCTTGACTCAGTTACCATTCAAACTCAGTAGATGAGATGGATTAAATGAAGAATAATTTTTTAAAAATCATCAAAAGAATCACACGGCCACAATAAGAAATTCACACTGCAGTGCTGGAAATTATTCATGTCTAGCTGTGTGATTTCCTGAGGCAGCCCTAATTGGAGTACTAGCTTGTCTCCCAACAGGAGGGGGAAACAAGGAAAAGTGTAATAACATCCATATCATCTCTCCATAAAGGGGCAGATGGACTTAGAATCATAGAAACATAAAAACCAAATAGGGCTGGAAGGAATCTCGGGGTGCCATCTGCTACATGCCCTTGTCCCCAACAGGATTTTTTTGCCCAGAACTAGATGACATTGGTCTAATCTGTTCTGGAAACCCTCTGGGAGAGACTTCCCAGGTTCCATAACCAATCTGTTCAATTGCTTTCCCTTCATGTTACTCTTCTGTCTCCTTAGTCACAGTCCAAGCCTTTCACATCTCCTTCAACCTGAGGAGAACACAAGATGTCAGCTCTCTCCTGAATTTGGTGTGGCAGCCTTTTGTCTACTTTAGGCTTGACATGTAGGTCTAATCCCAGTCCTCCTGTCACCAGCTGTGTGCCCAGCTCATCCAATACTTCCTTGTAGGTCTTGTAAATTTTCTTCTACATTTTCACCCTCGTCTCACCAACATCAGCCTGCCCAAATGACCAGAGCATGACAATGGCATTCCCTGGTCATCTCTTGCCCCATCTTTTCCATGCAGATTCATGACCCTTACTGAATTTGTGCAGATTCTGTCTCAACCAAGACTTGTGCAATTAGTGTTCTTGAATTCCATCCTCCATTTTAAAACCATTTCTGTCTTGCCCAGACCACTTGGAATCCCTTTGACCACCAAGGACTATTAATAATTGTTCTATTTGCTCTATTTGCTATGGATAGCTGCATCCACCCAGTTTTCCTTGTATTCTCGACTAAAATAGAGCCACTCCATAAGAGCATCCATATTGTTTTCTTCTTTATCTTCTACCCAAGCTCTTAATTAATTAATAGGACTTTTCCCTTGTTCCTGAAAATTAGAGGAAGTGTATGAAACTGGGATACACCAGGCAATGTCTGCTCCCTCTTCCCACCTACATTAATACTCCTGTCCTATGCATTAACCCACCAGGTTTCCAGCATTCCTTTTAAGAAATAAATTTGATCTGAAGCTTGCATTTAGAATTCAATTTTCTAACTCTTTACATGGCTAAGCATTCATAAGTAGATAATTAATATTTTCTTCAGAGGGGCAGATCATGCACTAGACCTTGCTCTAAACAAGCCAACAGCACTTTTTGGGATGTCATCCATGAGTTGCTGTGTTTCAGAGGCAGTGATGTTCTCTGTTTGGCCAAGACAAAGCTTTGCAATTCTGTTGGTCAGTAGCATAACATGTCAAAGTTCTCTGATCTTTGACACTTCATAGTCTTGATTTTGAGGTTTCCTGTTTGTTTCTTTGTGGTTTTTTGTTTGATTTTTTTTTAAAAAAAAGAACAGTTTGGTCAAAGCTAGCATGTTTTTTCCTGCCTGAAGATAGTGCAGATAAAACCCCCAAAGATCAGTATCTAGCATTTTAGAAGAGCATTTCAGCATTTTCAGTTAGATGTCCTTTCCTGCAATTCCTTAATTTTTTCAGAAGTATTTATTTGTAAGTTCAGTGATGCATCAGAAAAGCTTTTCTCTCCCTCTCTTCACCACTTCCCTGTGAGTACTCCTTGTATGCCATTTCACCCAGAAACTCATTGTTTCCTGGGAACAAAAGATCCCAGACTCCTGTTGCATACTGCAAAGCCACATGTCAACTTCCCAGCCCCCTTGGGAGCTGTTGGCTTCTCCCAGCCTCAGGCAGAGATGGCACCCAGAAGTCCCTTGGCACCCTATTTCCTATGGGTCTATGATTCTATGACTCAGTGGGTAGGGCATGGAATGTGCTGCACTCTGGTTTCCACCGACTTCCACCCATCTGCCTCCTCGCCAGGGATTGCATCCGATGGCAAAGGAACCGAACCACCTTTCCTGACACCTCGCTTTCCCCTCTCTGAGCTTTGTACTCCTTCGGTTCAATGTATGAGGAGAATATTAATCACTGCAAAAGAGAATCTCACTTTTCCCCCCCCCTTCCCTTACTTGTCTCAAGCAGTAGTTGAGCGAGGTGAGAAGAAGGACGTGGTGTTTCTGATCGATGGCTCGGATGGTGTCAGAAGAGGTTTCCCTCTCCTGAAGACGTTTGTCCAAAGAGTTGTGGAGAGCCTGGACATTGGCCGTGACAGGGTGCGTGTGGCTGTCGCACAGTACAGCAACACCATACAACCCGAGTTCTTGCTCGACACCCACGAGGACAAGGCAGATCTCATCAGTGCCATCCAGCAGCTGAAGCTCATGGGGGGCTCTCCTCTGAACACCGGGGCAGCCCTCGACTATCTCATCAAGAACGTGTTCACAGTGTCAAGCGGCAGCAGGATAGCGGAGGGCGTCCCGCAGTTCCTCATCCTGCTGACTGCTGACCGGTCCCAGGACGATGTCAGGAGGCCCTCAGTGGTCCTGAAGACGAGTGGCACGGTGCCCTTTGGCATCGGGATCGGAAATGCCGACCTCACAGAGCTGCAGACCATTTCCTTCCTCCCAGATTTTGCTATCTCTGTGCCCGACTTCAGCCAGCTGGATTCGGTGCAGCAGGTCGTCTCCAACAGAGTCATCCGCCTGACCAAGCAAGAGATAGAGTCTCTTGCCCCTGACCTGGTTTTTACATCACCCAGCCCAGGTGAGAAGATGTTTGTGTCTGCACCAAGAGCCGGTGGCAAAACATGATGTTTAGTAACATCATGGCTGCAACACAAACTGAGAAAAGCAAAGATGGTCACAGCTAAGGCTCCAAGTCTGTCTTGGTCTCCTTGTTGGTGCACTCAGGGGTGGTAGGAGCTGTGCAATTAAGCTGAGCCACCTTTAAGCCCAGCCCCTCAAGGTGGTCCATCCATATGGAAGACCCACAAAGTGAATGCTATTGCCTTAATCTTATTTTAAGTGGATGGATTTTAAGAGCATGCAGTTCCTTCTGGAATGGAAATTGTGTCATTTAGATGCTACAGGGACACCTTCACAGCACTATAAATCAAGGTCAGCTTTCTGCTAAGTGTAAGACATGCTGATTTTTCCTAGTTTTGCCACCCTCATTCCCTGGGGAAAGGGAAATTTGAGGTGGGCATCAGGAGAAGGATCAGATCTTACATTTCTGGCCTCCCTTGGAATGAAATTCAGCCAGCATATGCCTGGGATGAAGAGCATCCACCCCGGATCAGTCCCTTAGAAATTAACTGTCCTACTCTGTCCCTTCCCATCTAAGCTAGACCACTTTCCTCCATCCCCATTTATCAGTGTGAAATTCTGCGATAATTCAGGCTCTGACCTGAATTACTACTGCAGAAAACACTTTATTAGGAATCAAAAAGTCATCCTGGAAAGGCAGAAGCTGAGGGAATAATGGGATAGAATCTTTCCTAGAGGGCAAATCCAAAGAAAGAGGGGTGGTTCTGAATGTAAAGCAACCTGCCCTGAGTAAGGACTTTCACCAGGCTACGTTTTCTTGAGTGGAGATTCCACAAGGAATTCCAGGTGTCCACTTGCTCCCTCTTACTTCCTTTGCTCTGGAAGTTGCTGTTTTTGCACCCCCTAGGATGTGCCTAGCATACTGGTCATGTCTCTGGGTTGAACCCAGAGCTCCAGGAGTTATCCCAGGCGGGGAGACAAGGAGTACCCTCCCCATGGCTAGAGGCATGGGTCAGTGGCATAGATGATGAGCTTAGCTGCTCTCCATAAGCAATTCCTGGTGCTTCTTCTGACCATTGCCCTCTCTCCTGCAGCGGGTGTGAAGAGGGACATCGTGTTCCTGGTGGACGGCTCCCGCTACGCCGCCCAGGAGTTCTACCTCGTCCGCGACCTCATCGGGAGGATCGTGAACAACCTGGACGTGGGCATCGACACCACCAGGATTTCGGTGGTCCAGTTCAGCGAGCACCCCCACGTGGAGTTCCTGCTCAACACCCACTCCACCAAGGACGAGGTGCAGAGTGCCGTGAGGCAGCTGCGGTCCAAGGGCGGCCAGCAGGTGAATGTGGGGGAGGCCCTGGAGTTTGTGGCCAAGACCATCTTCACCCGGCCCTCCGGTAGCCGCATAGAGGAGGGCGTCCCGCAGTTCTTGGTCATCCTCTCCTCCCGCAAGTCCGACGATGACTTTGAATATCCATCCCTCCAAGTCAAGCAAGTAGGGGTGGCACCTATGATGATAGCAAAGAACGTGGATACTGATGAGATGATACAGATTTCCCTTAGTCCTGAGTATGTATTCCAAGTCTCCAGCTTCCAGGAACTGCCCAGTCTCGAGCAGAAGCTGCTGACTCCGATTGAAACCCTGACTGTGGACCAAATCAGGCGGCTGCTGGGAGATGTGCAACCCCCCATAGGTAAGGCACTGGCTCTCTCTGGGTTGCTACTCAAACAAACGTTGCCCAAAAAGACCTTCTCTTTAAGTCAAAGTTTTCCTTAGTTAAAACCAAAGTTGTAGCACTTGTACAATTTTAGAAGGAAATCTTTAGATAGGTGGCAATTCTACCCAAGTACCTAAATACATTATAAGTTAAGATTTTCAAGTCAACTACCTAAACGTGACACCTATTTGGGTCAATTTCAATTCAAATGCACAATGTATAAAATTACCTATCCCCACTCAGCAGCTCTCCAGGGACCAGGCATGAATCTGGGACAAAGTAAAGCTGGAAACACTGACAAATCCAGATAAGAGTATTAACGAATGAAACAGATAAGGCTCTGAGTAATGCATGCTTCAAGTACTAGGCAGACACACATTCCCACTTGCACACAGGCCCTTTTGGAGAGGCTCCCCAAAGCACCATGCCTAAAGTTGGCCAAAATATACCAGTGATTTTACCTCACATGAAAGCAGATAGCACAGAAATCCTCCAGCAAAGCTCAAGCAAAGGCTTGGCACACCAATAATTTCCTCTCTTCTCGCTTCCCCACAGATGTTTCTGGAGATGAAAAGGACATAGTCTTCCTCATTGACAGCTCTGACAGTGTCAGGACGGAGGGGCTTGCTCACATTCGGGATTTCATCAGCAGAATTGTCCAGCAGCTGGAAGTGGGGCCGAACAAAGTCCGGATTGGAGTGGTTCAGTTTAGCAACGGTGTCTTCCCTGAGTTCTACCTGAAGACCCACAAGTCCAAAGCCGCTGTCCTGGATGCCATCCGCCGCTTGAGGCTTAGAGGTGGGTACCCCCTGAACGCTGGCAAAGCCCTGGACTTCGTGGTGAAGAACTACTTCATCAAGTCTGCGGGGAGCAGGATAGAAGATGGAGTGCCCCAGCACCTCGTCGTCATCCTTGGAGACCGGTCCCAGGATGATGTAAACAGACCTGCCAGAGTGATCACTTCCACAAACATCAAACCTCTGGGTGTTGGAGCCAGGAATGTGGACAGGGACCAGCTGCAGATCATTACCAATGATCCTGGGCGCGTGCTTGTGGTACAGGACTTCACGGGACTCTCAACCTTAGAAAAGAGGGTGCAGAATATTCTTGATGAGCTCCCGATACCTACAACAGACTCACCTGGACCATTCCTACCTGGTAAGGCTGCTATTCATCCTGAAGACTTTTCTGAGCAGAGATGGTATTTATATAAAGTGAAAATGATTCCCTAATATCACCTTTTGATTCCCAAATCTTTAGTTGCATTGATTAAAAGAATTCTTGGAAGTTGTTGACTTAGGAAAGAATATAATTAAATTTGAAATGAGATGAGGGTGCCTATCACAAGTATGAAGCGTTACACAAAAATTTTCTTGTATGGATGTAAAATCCTGGCAAAGGTCAATGAAACTAAAATGGTAGAAAGGAGAGAGAAATTTCATTTTCAAAGTGCTACTTCACAATGCCCTGAGCAGCTTATATGTTATAGATGCTGCAAGCAATTACTAATGACTGTGTTTTCTTTGTAATCTTTTCAGTAGGTAAAAAGCAGGCTGATATTGTGTTTTTGCTGGATGGCTCCATCAATCTGGGAAGAGATAACTTCCAAGAAGTTCTCCAGTTTGTCTACTCTGTGGTGGATGCCATTTACAGGGATGGCGACTCTATCCAGGTAGGACTGGCCCAGTACAACTCGGATGTCACTGACGAGTTTTTCCTCAAGGACTACTCCACCAAAGCTCAGATTCTAGATGCTATCAGCAAAGTCATCTACAAAGGCGGGCGAGTGGCGAACACTGGGGCGGCCATCAGGCACATCCAGGAAAGACACTTTGTGAAGGAGGCCGGCAGCAGGATTGACCAGAGGGTGCCCCAGATCGCCTTCATCGTCACAGCTGGGAAGTCCACGGATGATGGGCCAAGGGCCTCCTTGGAAATCACGCAGAAAGGAGTCAAGGTGTTCGCAGTCGGTGTGAAGAACATTGACCTGAAGGAAGTCAGCCAGCTGGCCAGTGAGAACGCCATGAGTTTCAGAGTATCCACAGCCCAGGAGCTGTCAGAGCTGAATGAGCAGGTCCTGGTCACGCTGGAGGCTGCCATGGAGGAGAGATTGTGCCCAGGACCAACAGATGTGACAAGAGGTAAGGACAATTCCTTCATAACATGCTCATTCTAAAGGGTGGCTTTTAATATTCAATGTGTTTTGATGGACTTGTCTGTCCTACTGTTGTGCTGATAGCCTGAGGTGCAGCATGGGCCCATTCCTCCTCCAGGAGTCTGAGCAAACTTTTGGTACAACAGCTGCCTGCCCATGGCCCTCAGCGTGTGAACGAGTGGTGTAACATCACCACAGAGGTGCTGTTCCGTGGTGGAATTCATTTCAGATGTGACAGCCAGGCACTAAATCACCAGCCTCCTGCACTGCATTTAGCCTTTGGACTAAATCCCACTTTGGCCTTTCTCATAGGGAGATGATACTGGTATCATCTTGACATACCAACTTCTTTAGTGCCAAAATGAAAAGTGATGGCCCTTGTTTCCCCTCCCTGTGTCTGTTACAAACCAGTTGGAACTTTTGGCCATTCAGGCGTGCATGGTGTGCTGGAAATCATAGAATCATAGCATTCTGGAATAGTTTGAGTAGGAAGAGACCCTAAAGATCATCTCATTCCAACTTCCCTGCCATGAAATACCTTCCACTATCCCAGGTTGCTCCAAGCCCTGTCCAACCTGGCCAATGGGGCAATCACAGTTTCTCTGGGCAGCCTGTGCCAGGCCCTCCCCAGCCTCACAGGGAAGAATTTCTTCCCAATATCCCATCTAACCCCGCCCTCTGGCAGTGGGAAGCCCTTCCCTCTGCTGTCACTCCAGGCCCTTGTCCAAAACCTATGTCCAGCTCTCTTGTAACCCCTTTACACAGTGGAGGAGGAAAACAGAATTTCCCTTGCCAGATCATCCAGGATATCCACCTGATCTCATGACAGATATATCAGGAAAAAATAGGGCATGAGTGGTTGTAGTTTAAGATAAAATTGCCTTAAGAAGGAATCCCATGATTTGGCTACTTCAGAAGCCAAGCTGGGGAATTGTGGTGAGTAAGTGAGCTGGTATTGCTGTCGGATCAGACTCCCAGCAGATGGTTTTGCTTACTACATTACAGCCAGTCCTACTCCCAGCACGACTGACCATGGCTCAGCCCTCTGACTTTGAGCAGAGGCATCTCCTGAACCTCCGGAGGAGCAGGAGAGCCACAACAGCCCTGAGCTGAACAGCAGCTCCAGCTGAGAAGAAAAACTGAGTGCTAGGAAAAGCAAACCACTGGTGGTGGTATTAACTTATCCCAAGTGTGGTTAAGATATTAACCAAGCAGTGTGGCTAATATCAAAGAGAATTTAGCCACCTCCCTGTGATTCTGTGGGTTTCACTTCAAGTACAGGCAGAAGGTGCACCCTGTGCAAGTACTGACAGATTTCCATGTGCTGGAGAGAGAGGAGCAGTCTTAGCTGCCTGATGAAAATGCAAATTTCTCTTGGACTTGGTTTAGGCATCTCTTTCCAATGCTAAAATTAAAAAAAATAAATAAAATTAATAAAATGCAAGTTTTCCTGGGTTTAGGCATCTCTTTCCAATGCTAAAATTAAAAAAAATAAATAAAATTAATAAAATGCAAGTTTTCCTGGGTTTAGGCATCTCTTTCCAATGCTAAAATTAAAAAAAAAAAAAAAAATTAATAAAAAGCAAGTTTTCCTGGGTTATCACTGCTGTGGTGGAAGGAAACAGAAGGCACTTATGCAGCAAGTGGTGTCAGTTCTTGATGCAGTGTCTTCACTAATGACTAAAAGAGTAATTAGAAAAACCATTACTCAAAAAAAAATCATCACATTGCTCCATGATGCTCTTATCTCTGTCTTCATTCCCCTCTCAGATTGTGACTTAGATGTGATAATTGGCTTCGATGTCAGTGATGTTGGGCCCGGTCAAAACATTTTCAGCTCCCAGCGAGGTCTGGAGTCGAGGGTGGAGTCCGTGCTGAACAGGATAACACAGATGCAGAAGATCAGCTGCACTGGCAACCAGTCACCCAATGTCAGGGTGGCCATCATGGCCCAGGCCCAGGGGGGACCCGTGGAGGGGCTGGACTTCTCTGAGTACCGGCCTGAGCTCTTGGAGAGGTTCCTGGACATGCGGACCCGCGGGCCCTATTACCTCAGGGCAGATACACTGAGGTCCTACCTGAGCAAATTCAGATCCTCACCCTCTGGCAGCACCAAGGTGAGTCAAGGCCAAGGGCTCTGGGGTGGTGTTGGTTGGCAAAGCTGACTTCTAAGTACTTTAGTTGGTAAAGAAACTGTAAATTCACAATAATTGTAAAAAAATTAATTTATTCACCATAAATTCAGTCACTTAAGCCCCACTTGTTTGCTGCACTGTCCCTGCATTGTCAAGGTCCTGTCCTGACAATCAATGAGCATCACTGAAGGCAGTTCTCACAATCACTGCTTAGCTGTAAATTATTGCTCTCCAGATATTTCCTACGTAACACCTGCATGAAACAACGTACAGGAACCTGGCACAGGAATGCAGAGCTTCATGGTCTGGAAAAGGTGTAGAAGTCCCCTCACCTCCTCTCAGATGAAGCACTGGAAAAAGACCCTTCAGACTGCACATTGATTGTGTTTCACCCCTGAAATATTCTGGGTCCTGACAGAAAGTTGTTTCTTTCCCAGGTCATAATCCATTTTACTGATGGTGTAGATGAGCCGATAGGTCAGCTGGAGACTGCTTCATCTACTTTACACTCAGAAGGTAATTTTTTTGCTCTTCCAGACAGTGATTATAGTCCATGTGTTGTGGTTTGACACAGAAGGGCTAAGTAAGTAAGAGATGATCTGAACCAAACCACTACACTATGTTAACATGTAGCCCACTTTACCACCATTTCTCCTAAATCCATCTGCTTTTGATAGTAAGGGATAAGGATTTTGTGACTTCTCCATGCCTTGGTGCTCTTCACAGCCTTCCTGTGATGTTTAGCTGCCTGCTGCCACCTAAGTGTGTGGGCAACTTGCACTGGATGTCTCTGAAGATGCTTGTTCTCTGTTGAAAAGGCTCTGTTTGCAATCAAAGATATGGATAACGATGAGTCATCACAGGGGAGGGATGCAGGCCCTCCAGAGCACCTCTCCCCATCACAAAACCCCTTCTGCTTCTCCCTGCCAGGAGTCAATGCTCTCATCTTTGTCGGGCTGGACCGAGTGACCAACTTTGACAGACTGATGCAGCTGGAGTTTGGCCGAGGGTTCACCTACAACAGACCACTCAGAGCCAATCTGCTGGACTTGGATTTTGAGCTGGCAGAGCAGCTTGTAAGTAACTTGGCACAGGTAGTGCTGCCTTGTAATGCTGGAGGAAAGCCCACGGCTGGATCTCCCACGGGGCTGAGCCGTGGCTGGATTACACCCTGTTGGCTCTGCTCCTCTCCCCTCCCTGCCTCACATCAGCTCTTTGCACAGATGCCACAGCAAATAAAGCTCAGAGCAGATCATGGTCTCATCCCACCCCTGAAGAAACCCTACTCCAGCAGAGGCATTAGGTCAAATGGGGTGGGATAAGATGCCATCAAAAGCTGCGGTGCCAAAAACCCGCCCTCTGCCTGTGTTTACACTGCTGTTTTTTTTAACCTTACAGTAATGCCCTGTCGTGCCTGGTCTGTGCTAAACCTCTTGTAGAAGCACTGCTTTCGAGGTTTCTTTCCCTGATCTCACACACTGTCTGAATTTTAGACAAGCTTTTAATAGACGAAAAAGTTACCCTTTAAAGTCCCTTTCAACCCAACCCATTCCATGATTCTTTCTTCTTCACAGATTTACTGCTTTCCCAATGCATAATCCCTCTCAAGTGCTGAGTCAATTTGCTGTTAACCTCAGTATGTCCAGTTCCTCCCAGCTTCTCTGCTGCCACCAGCATGACTGAGCTTCTTTTCCAGTAGATTTAATATCCACTGGTCCCTGTGGTAGCCTTGCTGTGTCCTTCTCTGCAAATCAAAGTGTAGCCACTTGCAAGTGAGCCATAGGTTTTGGGGTCAGAGTTGGTCCTTAGCCCCTCCCCAGGTAATTCAGCCTACAAAAATCCTTCCAAAATGTAAATGTGCAAAGCTGGCAGGAAACATGTGCAGCCAGCAATGTACTTGGCAAAGAAAGTGATTTTTTTCTTTTCTTCCTGTTGAATGATGTAAAACCAAGCTGTGATTTCTCTGAGTCCATATCACTCTTTTTAACATTTTTTTTTCATCCTTTACTGTGTGCTTGTGCACCATTCTCAGCCTGCAGATTGCTGGTGAGCTGCTCACTGCAGTGATTTTCTCATGGCCTGCTCCACAGCCTGGATTTGTTTCTTTAGAGATGGGACTTCTCTCCTCTAGTGACAGGCACTGCTCTGGGGACTGATGTCCTGCTAAATGCACTCCACAAATTCTGCCCCACACGGTTTCTGTTTAAACCCTTCCCTCTGATGTCCAAAATCAGGTGTTGGGGCTCTGGCAGGTTTCTGACACTTTGGTTTCCCATTTTTCCTGCAGGACAACATCGCAGAGAGGACGTGCTGCAAGGTGCCCTGCAAGTGCTCAGGACAGAGAGGGGACAGAGGTGTGCCAGGCCCTATAGGACCAAAGGTAGGTCACTTCCTGTGGGGATGAAGGGTCCCTGTGCACGGGAACTTGGTGGTGGTGTGCACGTTGTGTAGTTGTAGTGGGTGATGTTAATGAGGAGATATCTCCACTTATTTCCCCCCATTTAAAAAACTGACCCTGGGACACGCAGAGCAATTGAGGGCTGCTCTTTTTCCCTTTCCTCACAGCCTCAGTGCGGCAAAACATCCAAGAGGTCAGGGATAAATGGCTGGAAGGATGGGGTGAAGGGTCCTGGAAAACAATTTAGGCACATCAAAAGGAGATTATACCTCTCATTAACATGAATGACCAAGCAGCTGCTTTGTGCTTATCTTGTGAAACCTTGACTATCAATTACAGAACTAAGAAAGAAACTCACAATTTTCTTTGTTGTCTTCTAGGGTGTCACGGGAGATCTTGGCTACGGAGGCTACCCTGGTGATGAAGGAGGACCAGTGAGTGACTGCCCCTGTTCAAATGGGAACCTCACCATAGTGAAGTGTTTGGAGGCTTTTCCACTAAATGAAAAGCCTCCAAACATTTTTCTGCTGGGAATGTGGGTGTGGGTTAGAAGAGACAGCAGAACTCTGAGTTTCCCACACCTGGCAGGCTGAGTTGCTAGTCCCAGCTGCTCCCAAGAGAGAGTCAGTAAGGAGCTTCTTGAGAGTTGGAGAAGGATGAGGGGGGAATAACTCCCATTAGTTGATGTGACCCATGTCTGTCCTATTCCCCAAGGCAAGTAAAACCCTCAACTTCATCAAAGCTGTAGCCTATGCCAAAGTTATCCATACCACCTGTGGCTGAAAGATTTGAGTCAGTCCCCAAGTGAAACCAAGAGTGATGTCCCTATCCATCACACAGCAGACTATGTGAATCCCATGAATTCCTACTAACACTCTTCATCCAAACTCTGTGTGAATCCCACATCAGCCCTGGGATAAACATCCCTCCATGCATCATTCCCAAGGGGTGAGGCCGAGGCCAAGGGGCTGATGGTGCTCATGGCTTTTCCAACAGCGCAGGCAGGGGCCGAGGGCTGCTGTGAGACTGCATACCAGGCAATGTTTTCCTGGGCCACGAAGGTCAGGGTGGGGATTAGACATCTGTGCAGAGCTCTGAGGGCTTCATCTTGTCATTTTAATTTTGAAAGTGAAGTTTCACAAAGCCCTTTCACAGCTGAGGGACTGGGAAGGATGTTTCTCTCTCAACGATGAACACGTGCAGTTGGTCTCTGCATGAGGAAGGTTGTGGACAAGAGATGGTGGAGTGGCCAGGCAAAACCTGCTGCTCCTGTGCCTCCTAGCCACCTCCCGTGGCAGTTAGCCACAGAAACAGGCTTAGCAGGCAAACACTGATTGTTTTTTTCCCCTCCATGCACCAGGGTGAGCGTGGACCACCGGGTATGAATGGGACACAAGGTTTCCAGGGATGCCCCGGGCACAGAGGAACAAAGGTACGTGTGGAACAAGCCTGCACAGAGCAGATGCAGAGTCTGGTGGGTGGGAGTCCCCCAAAGGTAACTCCTGCTGGTTTAGGAGGTCACACAACCTCTGCCACATGCCCCTGAGTGGTTGTGTCCTCCTGGCCAAGCACCAGGGCTTTCAGAGGGTGTTGGGGCTTTAGTGCTGCTATGAAGAGCAAAAAGGCAGCCCAGAGACCCAGGCTCAATCCACTGACAAGGCTGCTCTGTCTTCTGCAGTCTGGCTCTGGGGGAAAGATTTGGGAAGAGATGGATGTGCGTGTCTTGGCTCAGAGATGGGACAGTGAGTGGGTGGAACTCTGCTGATGGGGAAGAGGGAGACAAGTGAGCCATGGCTGCAGCTTTAAAGAGGAGCCCTGAGCTAATGGGCCAGGACAGCAGCTGCACCCCAAGCCAGAAATGGTGGTGAAACATATAATATTTATGGGAAATAGTGAAATTAAGGGGATGTTTCCTACCATTTGCTCTGACCAAATGATCCTCTGGCAGGCAGAAGAGGAATGCATGAACCAAGCCCATTAGTTGCAGCTGAGATACTGAGTCTGGTTAAAAATCTGCTTAGCCTTAGATAAAGGCACTAGGACTGGCTCTGGATTAACATAACAATGGGTGCAGGGAGAAACAAAGGTCAGTGGGGAAAGAGTTGTGGCTGAGGAGTGAGATATTTTATTGGATCACCTGGATTAACCTACATGCCCCATATATTTTATCTTGGCACAAGTGGTGGGGAGGCAGCTGAAGACAAACACTGGCATAAGAGAAATTAGGAGAAGTTCTGCCCTGGTTGTGGTTCTGGGCCTTTCTTCTCCACTTCTTCCCATGGCAGTGAGCTGGACAAAAGTGGAGTAACTCTCTTTTCTATCTCCTTAGGGTTCTCGGGGATTCCCAGGAGAGAAGGTAGGAGCTATTCCCTCATGCCACAGCAGTGAGCATGACTGTGTGGCACATCAATATCCCCCTTCCCATTCCCCCTTCCTCTCAGTGAGCATTTGCCCCTTGCCTCCCTTTCACAGGGTGAACTGGGAGAAATGGGTCTGGATGGCATTGATGGAGAAGAGGTCAGTCATTTTAATTGCTTTTCTTTTAATAATTCAGTGCTTCAGTGAAGTATCTAAAAAGCACCCTGGAAGTGGCAAATATTCTAAAATACTTTTCTTTCTCTAGGGAGACAAGGGTTTGCCTGGCTCTTCTGGAGAGAAGGGATATTCTGGCAGGAGGGTAGGTTTTAATCTCTTTTACAGTGGAGCTAAAGGATGGGGTAGAGGTGGATTTGAGCCAGGGGAGGGTGGAAAGCCATCGTGCTCCCCTCAGGGCTGAGGGCTGGGCAGAGATGCTTTTGACAGGCAAGGGCTGCTCTTCCTAATTCCCCATCTCTTCCCACAGGGAGATAAGGGAGCTAAGGGTGAACGAGGAGAACGCGGTGACCGTGGGCTCCGTGGAGATCCGGTAAGTGCTGCTAAGGCATCTTCCTGGTTTTCCACCCACTTTCCACTGATCCTGGGGTCATCACAGAGGGGGGCTCTGGCTTATTAGATGCTGCTTGACAGTGGCAGGTGCCATGACAGAGCAAGGACTTGGAGGTGACATGCAGATACCACATCAACCACTCTTTCACCACGTTAAAATTCCCCTTCCTTGTCTTCTTCAGTATCATTTCTCAGTTGAAAAGCTGTGTCTATCTGAAAACAGCAGGAATACTTCATTTAATTCAGTCAAAAAAGGAAGAAAAGGAAAGAAACATTGGTTCTCAGCTCTAGCAGAGCAGTTTATGAGATTTGATTTTCATGTCCCACTTACACAGATGTTTCTCATTGCTCTGTTGCTTTCAGGGAGATTCAGGAGCTGATAATACTCAGCGGGGCTCCAGAGGACAAAAGGGTGAAATTGGACCAATGGTAACATTTCTTTGTTGTCTTGCGTTGTTTTTTAGTTTTTACAACAGAACAGGACAGAGAAAGGGAGATAAAAGGATGCTGCCAAAAAGATCCAAGTTTCTTAAACTCATTATTCCTTGTCAGATGGAATATTTTTTTCCACTAGAAAATGTTGGTTTGCAACCAAAACTTTCTCTGGGAAGATTTCACTTTAGAAGATGTTTCGTGTAAAGAGCACCTTTGAAAAAATTATTATTATTTTACAATGCCTTTTGGGATATTGCCTCTGAAAATAACTTTGTACTTGGAAATTACTTTCATGTGTTCTCATGGGTCATATACAAAAGCAGAGAACTAATTAGATTATACCAAATCTAAACCTCCTGATTCACCTGAAACCTTGACAAGAAAAAAACCAACCCCATACATTCCCCAGAAGATTTCAAAACCCATCTGTTTTCATATCAGCTCACAACAAAAAAGTGCATCTTAAACTGTCAGAAGGCATTTCCCAAAGATTAGGAATGTTGACTTTTGATGGCTCAGAAACTTGATGGAAAGTCTCTGTGAGCTGTTAGAAGGATTTCCACCAAAGCAGAACTATGAATTTGTGTGAAAGTATGAAAGGAGACTTTTTTTGAGAACTGAATCTGTTTTCCCACTGCCTCCTCATCTCCGGGCTCTCATCTGAGTTTTTTTTTTTCCCCTTAGGGAGATCCAGGACCTGCAGGGCTGGAGGGCCAAGATGGTGGAGTTGGGAGGAAGGTGAGTTTTCAGACCTTCAGTCAGCAAGGCCTGAGCTTAGATTGATAATAACTTTTCCCCTCCTTCCTTTCCATGTACTTTTTTCACAAACATCAAGAATTCAACCTCAAAACCCCCAAAAAAGAAAAAAATCTCAGAAGGAAAATGCCTCATGGCTTCCTGGCTTGTTGTAGAGACTTAAAAGTCAAATTTATTCCCACACAAATAACTCAGTGCTTGGATCAGTGGAGTTACATGTGATTTATATATAAGGCCAGGTTGGATGGTGCTTGGAACAACCTGGTCTAGTGGAAGGTGTCCTTGCCCATGGCAGGGGGCTGGAATTAGATGAACTTGAAGGTTCCTTCCAACCCAAACCAGTCTGTGATTCCATGATATGCATCTGCATTTGGCTGCTGGTCTTGGAAAAGCAAAAACCAAACTGGAGTTGGGATGTCTGGAAAGTGTTCCCTGCTGCATGTCCTTCCCACCCCAGGGATGGTGACACACTGCTGGCATGCATGAGAGAGCAACTCACCTACATGGGGGATGTGAGGAGGAAGAAAACATGCCTAAGTCTGATTGAAAAGAGCTGGCCATGTGGATTTCCCCTCTCCCTTTCTCTCCCCGTAGTTTAAACCATCCAAATATAATTTTGGACTATGAGAAGGTTTGAAGCAATGGGGAAAGGTGTGCTTACATGTTAGAGTAACAAGCCTCATTGTTCCTTCGTTTGCAGGGCATGGCAGGACGAAGAGGGCCCATAGGAGTTAAGGTAGGTGGTGATGGGACAACAGCTGGGGCTCCTGCCACACCACAGGCCAGGCAGCCTCAGCACCCAGAGAGATGTGCCAAGAGAAGGGACGTGCAGGCTTTGCTTGTTCCTCTCTGCCTCCTCTCTCCTCCAAATTTCCCTCCTCCTCCTCAGGCTCCTCTCCCTGTGTGCTTCTTGCTGGGCTCGGAGCAGAACCAACTATCCACATGCCTGCCTGTCTTCTACAGCATTCCCAGTAGGAATGTTGGATGTTTATCCCCATGTGCTGCTGGAGCAGTGTAACAGGGCCAAAGCATGAGGGTTGATGCCCATCAATTGCAGGAGGCAAATTGCCCCCACCATTGCTGTGCTTATTCTCTGCTTGATATCTTGAAAAAGAAACAAGGAAAAAAAACCACTGAAAATCTGTTCTTCCCTGCTCTTTGTGCAGCTGTGGATACCCTGATCTCTCCCCTCCCATGGTGCTGACCATGTCCTCCCATGCTAACCTGCACTGTCCTGTTTTGTACTTCCAGGGCACCAAGGGCTCTCCTGGTCAAGCAGGGCCGGCTGGAGAACAAGGCCTGCGAGGGCCACAGGTCAGTGAGTTCACAGCAGGGGAAAAGCTCTGCCTCAGGGTGCTGTGGTGTTGCTTTATCACATCCACTTCCCCAAAAAGTGTCATCCTCAAGGACTGTTGGGATTTGGGTGTTTTTGGATGTGCTGTGGTCTGGCTGTCCCACTGCATTCCCACCAGCCAAGGTGTGACGTGTTTGCAAAGCATCCCTCAGACACTGCAGCATTTGCTTCCCCTCAGATCTTGGTGCCCATGTGTGCTGACAGCTTCTCTTTTCTCCCCACACAGGGTCCACCTGGCCAAGTTGGCACACCAGGCATCAGAGGAGAGCAGGGTATCCCTGGACCCAGGGTAATCCTTCAGCTGCTTCCCAGACCTTGACCCGACTATACTGCTGTTGAACTAATAAGATTCCAATGTGTCTTCCCACTCCCCTCTCCTAGAGCTCCAACTCTGCTCCACTCTCTTTTAACACACTCTTCCAGCATGATTCTCCTCTCAACTTATACTTAAGACTTCTTGATCAAGAGTTACAGAAGAGAAAGAGCTAAAAGCAACCACAGAGGGGTCAGGACCTCAGTGTTTGGCCCGTTATTGCAATTTTAGCTAAAGAGGATCCCTGAGTGACTGGTGGGGCACCTCTGATGTTTCATCCCCTGAAGCATGACCATCTCACATGCCTGCTGGGGCCACCCCATGTATTTATTCCTCCCTCCTGCTGCGTTCCTCAGCCAGACCCACCAACATAAAGCCAAATTGCCCTTCCCCACCCCCAGCATGGCTTTCCCCTTCTGCTTTCCCGTGGGTGTTCTCTTAGGGACAGAACAAATTGCTGCTGACATTTGCATTGAACTGAGCTGGACCTCCATCTCTTCCCAAACATGAAGCAGACTTCTGAATTTCCTGAGGTGTTTTGAGAGACACCAGCCCTAGTAGCCAATACATGATTTCTATGGTTACCCAGATCCCTGGTTTCTGGCACCCAGGTTTTCTTGACAAGTTGCCAACATGCCTCTCCTCATTTCCATTCCAGGCTGGGAGTGGACCTCCAGGACCTGCAGGAGAACGTGGCAGGACTGGTCCCCTGGGAAGGAAGGTACGTCTTTAGGAGCACTGGGCATCAGCAACTAAAGCTGCATTGAGAAGCTTCTGGATTTTTCATGGGCTTCAAGAAATACTAGAGATGAACCTCTTGGGCTTGCACAGTGTGGAGAGAAGCAACTCTGTGCTCTGGTTGTCTAATTAGGCTCCCATTTCATTGAACAGAAAGGCAAAAGTAACTGAGCAACTGAGATTCCCAAGCAACTTTCCTGGGCGGATTCTCAGAAAATGCCCACGTGGGAAGGTTTTATCTTTCCTGAAATCACCAAAGGTCCCACTGAAGATCCTGCACTTGGCAGCATTTCAGGCTGTGTAGGTCCAGTCATGCCTTTCAGCCACAAGGAGGGCTGCAGACTGCTCTGTGCGAAGAAACCAGTGTTGATGGGGTGGGGAATGTTCAGAGTTGCCTGGAGTTTCAGCACATGCTTTAACAGATGCTCCTCTTTTTAGGGTGAGCCTGGAAACCCTGGACTCAAAGGGCCGAATGGACAGCCAGGCCCACGAGGAGAGATGGTGAGTGTCACCAAGCCCTCACACCTCTGTGGACACTTAAGGAACTTTAAGGAACGTTGAAGAGTTTCACAAAGGCCTGTGGCTTCAGTGGGTTCTTTCTATTGTTGCTGTTGGACCTGTGGGGTTTAAGTTGTTTACATATGACATATAATTTACAAATTAATGACTCCGGCTTTCCAATTTTAGGGTGATGATGGACGAGATGGAATTGGTGGCCCAGGTCCTAAAGGCAGGAAGGTAGGTGTATGCTCATCATTCCCACCTCCTTAACAAGGACAAGGAAGCAACCAAGATCTCCAGTGAGGATGGATGAGGGCATTTTCAAGAACATATTCAAATTAACCTTTCTGTTGTTTCAGGGAGAGCGTGGCTTCATGGGTTATGCAGGGCCAAAGGTAGGTGCAGCCCATGAGCTGTGCATTCATTTTCTGAGCAATTTTCCATGGGCCTGTGCAGGTTTAGAGCTGCTGTTTGTGGTTTTCCCCTTCTAGGGTGGACCTGGTGACCGTGGTGTCGCTGGAGGCCCCGGCCCCAAAGGAAACAGAGGTCGCAGAGTAAGTTGGACCATGGCACAATTTTTCCTTTCTGTGTGAATGCCCTGAAAAATGGATGTGTTTTTTCCTCCAAGTGCTCCTGGGAGTCCCCCTGCAGATGTTCATGGAGAGGACTTCTCTGCTCTCTCATTCTAGGGAAATGCAGGACAACCTGGGATACCTGGTCAGAAAGGAGAGATTGGATATCCTGGGCCATCTGTAAGTGTTCATTTCACTGCTGATTGGCTTAATGTCATGGTCCCTGTGAGTGCAAGGGGTTGAAAAATAAGCTCTTCACTGTCTGCTGCTGATTTCAAGTGGGGGAAATTCTTCTTTATTTGTCTTGGATGTGTCTCTGTAAGTTTATAAGTAGCTGTTTATCACTGACAAATATTTACTCTTGCTCAAACAGAAGGAAAAAGTCAAGAGACACGCTCTTAGCAGGCATTAGGATTTCCCCATGGCAAAATGTCCCTTAAAATTCCTTCTAGGGGATTCTCAGTGCTTTATCATTTACCACCCCACACAGGATATGGTCCATGACCAAATCTGGCTGGTATAAGGCACCCTAGGAAGGCCAAGGTGACTCGGCTTGCTTTGCATGTGAACGTGTAACTCATAGAATGATCTGGGTTGGAAGGGACCTTAAAGACCATGTAGTTCCAACCCCCCTTTTGGGTTTGGCCTCAGCTAGGTTTACTCCTCACACAGAAAAGCCCTTCCCCCTGTTGCTGGAAACACAGCTGAAAACAGACAGTCTTTCCCTTGGCTCTTGCATGGCCCATGGTTCAGTAGTTATTCCAACAGTGCTCATGGGGCACCCTGGAGATACACATTGCACTCAAGTTCTCTTCCTTCTTTGAAACAGGGCCTTAAAGGAGAGAAAGGAGAATCCAGAGATGTAAGTGTGGCATGATTTCTCTCTTGTTTTGAAACACCCTTGGGTTGGCTGTGTGACACATCTCTTTCCCCCTCCATTCTTTATTTCCTAAAGCAATGTGCGCTGGTGCGGAACATCAAAGACAAATGCCGTGAGTACCTCAGTGCTTTGCTAAGCCCCTCCCTCTACCCTGATTTGCACATCATGTTACAAGAATGGCACTGACCAAGCTGGTTTTTCTCTCCATCTTTTCCACAGCTTGCTGCTATGGTAAGTCTCATTCAGTCCTTTAAACCCCTGGGTGGGCTGCGTGTCACGATCGTTGCTCTCCCTTCATATGAATGATTCACCCTGGCTGAGGACACCGTCCTTGAGTCCTGACAGCTGTTTGAGGCATGACTTATTTCCAATGCACATTCCCAACAGGTCCCAAGGAGTGCCCTGTCTTCCCAACCGAGCTGGCCTTCGCTATTGACACCTCCTCGGGCGTCGTGAGGGAAGTTTTCAACAGGATGAAGCAAACCGTGCTCAGAGTGGTCAACAACTTAACCATTGCTGAGAGCAACTGTCCCCGGGGGGCACGGGTGGCTCTGGTCACCTACAACAACGAGGTTACCACCGAGATCCGCTTTGCTGATGCCAGGAAGAAATCCAGCCTCCTGCAGCAGATCCAAAACTTTCAGGCAACCCTGACCACAAAGCCACGCAGCCTGGAAACCGCCATGTCCTTCGTGGCCAGGAATACCTTCAAGCGTGCCCGCAGTGGCTTCCTGATGAGGAAGGTGGCTGTCTTCTTCAGCAATGGGGACACGAGAGCATCCCCACAGCTCAACGATGCCGTGCTGAAGCTCTATGATGCCGGGGTCGTGCCCGTGTTCCTCACCAGCAGGCAGGATGCGGTTCTTGCCAGAGCTCTAGAGGTTGGGGCCCTTCACACTTTCTCTGTTTTCTGCTTGTGCCCTTGGTCTGGTTTGTTGGTGTTGGATGCCACAGGCAATGCTTGGCTTCCACAGGCCTCTCAAGTGTGGAACAGAGCATTGCTGCCCAAACTCATCCATCCATTAGGAGAAAAACCCTAATTGTGTAATCATCACGGCACATGGGAAATGCTAGTGAGGCTCTCATGAGTCACTCTTTTCCCAGGCCATGGCTCCAGGGATGAAACAAAAGGAAGAATCTGACAGAAAGGAAAAGGGTAGGAAGGTGGGAGTACATTAGCTTTGCTGGCAGAGGAAGTGTGGACAGGCAGAGATTGAAAGCCATGAAAAGGCCCCAGATGAACTCACGGAGCACTGGTTCAAGTGGTCCCTTTTCTTGGAGTTTATGGCTCTAAACTGACATCGGGGACATGAGGCTCCTCCAAAAAGGGTCCACTGAGAGGGCATTGCACTGAGCAGAGAATCCCTCAGAGCTGTGGATTGCCCTCCCCTCCTCTGAGCTGAGACTGACAGAAGGCAGCATTACTGACTCCGTGTTTTTCTGTTTCCTTCTCACCAGATCAACAACACAGCGGTTGGTCATGCCATTGTTCTTCCAACCAGCGGCAGTCAGCTGAATGAAACCATTCAGAGGCTCTTGACTTGTCACATTTGTTTGGGTAAAGCATCCAATTTCTCCTCTAGACAGTTCCAAATCCTGGTCACGCAGCAGTCGGTTGTAAGAAAGGAAGCCCAGTTGGGAGTCAGCCCTTTTGTTGATGAATACAAGGGATTCTTGGGTTGAGCAGAAAACATTGGCATTGTGAACGAGGTCTGCTGGGTGTTCTCTCCTTTGTAAAGAGAAGCTCCTCTTTTGTCTAGCTGCCACTTTCACAGCCCAAATACTGATAGTTAAGTGCTCTAAAAGATGGCCTTCTGCCACTTATGACAGAGTGCTTCAGGGATCCCCTTGGACAAAGGAGCAGAAAAAAAAAAATACTGAACACACTGAATGTGTTGTGGGATGAAATGACTTTGGCATCAAGCAATGGACCAGTGAATGCCCAGGGCTTGATGGTATTTCACGTGACACAAGAGATGTTTACAGTGGTGAGGGAGGGTTGAGTTCAGGTCCTGCAGGTGAAACCCACTGTGTTTCTTCCCCAGATGTGTGTGACCCCCATCCCAGCTGCGGTGTAGGTGGCCAGAGACCTGCATTCAGAGACAGGAGGGCAGCCCCCACAGATGTGGACACGGACATAGCCTTTATCCTGGACAGCTCTGAGTCCACCACCCCTCTGCAGTTCAACGAGATGAGGAAGTACATTTCCCACCTTGTAACTAACCTGGAAATCAGCCCAGAGCCAAAAGTATCCCAGCACCACGCCAGAGTGGCCGTTCTCCAACAAGCACCTTACGAACACGAAACCAACTCAAGCTTCCCGCCAGTAAAAACTGAGTTCTCACTAACTGATTATGCATCCAAAGAGAAGATCATTAATTACCTCCACAACCAAATGACCCAGCTCCATGGCACAAGGGCTCTAGGAAGTGCAATTGAACACACAATCGCTCATGTTTTTGAAAGTGCACCAAGCCCTCGGGACCTGAAAGTCATAGTTCTGATGATGACAGGAAAAGTGAACAAAAAGGAATTTGAGCACCTGCAGAGGGTTGTCACCAATGCAAAATGCAAAGGGTACTTCTTTGTTGTCTTGGGCATTGGCAGGAAGGTGAATGCCAAGAACATCTACAGCCTGGCCAGCGAGCCAAACGATGTGTTCTTCAAGCTGGTTGATAAACCAGGAGAGCTCCATGAAGAGCCCTTGCTGCGTTTTGGGACACTGCTGCCATCCTTTATCAGAAGTAAGTGTAACATCCTGCAGCCAAAGTGTCATGGAAGGGGCAACACGTGGCATCAGAGGGGTTAATCTGAAAGGTTTTGGGCAGCAGGACCCACTGAACTGAGTCTCTTTTTCTATGGTTTGCACTGTTGGGTGCAATTTGGGCTGCTCGTACTTTACCTACCTGAGTATGTCTGGATTTTGTTCACTTTGGCCTTCCCATCCCATTCCACGTTGATCCACCAAGTGTGCTTTGCCTTGGTCTCCATGGGCTCCCCTGTGGATTCTGATCTCATCCCGCCTGGTTTGCCTCTCACATAGGTCCTGCTGAGACCCTTTGCAGCCTGCTAGAGCTCCCTTGGAGCTCCTTGAGCACCCAGAAAATCTTTCCTCCCAACTTCAGCATAAACATCATGTCCAGCAGGCCCTTGGCTGGCTCAGGCTGAGACCTGCAGTTGCTGTATGCAAATTGAAGGACCAAATGGACAAGATTATTTGCTCAGGGATAAATAATGCTGCTGTGTTTGGGATGTGCTGACTGTGCCTCAAAAATTTACATCTCAGCTTAGCTAGAGACCCTGGGCTGAACCTCCAGCTGCCAGAGATCCTAAACATACCCGTCCAGCAAAGATAAGAAATGGACCTCTGCTAGGAAAGCTAGTTTTTAGCAAAAAATCCTGAAAATCAGATTAAGGGGCTGATATACCACAGGCTCAGGAATGTCTTGCACTAAATAGGAAGCAAACATCTGGAAATAACTGTTTAGGTTATCTCAGTTTGTTTTTTCCATTTACTGCTTACAGCAGTCCTGGAAACTTGCAACTCTTGAGAAAAAACCCATTACCTGTGTGGTTGGAAGTGCCTTGTTACAAGAAATGTGTTTATGCATTACAGACTCAGGCAAACAGCCCTCTTGTAGTTAAGACCCTCATGTTTGTGAACTGGAATAACAAATCTCCCATCCCAGTAACCAAACAGTAGCAAGAAGAGAAAAGCTGGTTGCTTTTTTTTTTTTTAATTAAGGAGATATATATGTAATGTGTTGGTGGTGGGTATTGACCATCCTCATCTCCAGTGTTTAATGTCTCTCTCTATCTCCAGGTGAATTTGCTTTCTACCTGTCTCCAGAGATAAGGAAACAGTGTGAGTGGTTCCAGAATGGTCAGCAAGTCCAGAGCCAGCACCCCGTGCTCACGGGGCAGAAAGCAGTGTGAGTAATGCTTTGGGGATGAGGAAAGAAAAAGCAACTTCAATGCAAGCAAGCAGGATTATCTTTTAATTAATATAATTTTAATAATGTTTATATTAATTAAACTAGTTCCCTCAGTGCTGTGTCAAAGAGCAACAGAGACATCTTATAGAGAAGCTAATGCATAATTGTAAATTTGGGGTAAATTTCATATTTGTATATGTATAAAAATATGAAGGAGGTACGTGCTGAGTTTGATCATATAGGTCAGGATTTTCAGAAATTACTATTAATTTGGTGCTTTCTACTCATAACATTCTTTTCAGAGACTAGGCTACCCTGGATTATCTGTCCTCCATGGCAGAATCCATACTAATATTTTCTGAAGAGAAGTGAAATCTTGTGTCACCAAGACTCACTGGTGGCCCAGAGCTGTCATGGCTTTAGAAGGTCAAGCCTCTTGAAGTCAGGCATGCTACAGATCTCTCTGTTGAATTCACTCTTACCACAGAATCACAGAACAGTTTGGGTTGGAAGGAACTTTAAAGCCCAGCTTGTTCTGACCCCCTGCCTGGGCAGGGACACCTTCCACTAGACCAGGTTGTTCCAAGCACTTCTCACTGCTTGGATTTAAGCCCTTTTCACTCTTCACTGTGGGCAAATCTAAAGCTGGCAAAGACTCTTGACTCCAGGTGGGTTCTTGCCAATGGTTTCTACATCAGCTCCTTTCTGCTTCCAAACTTCTGCTCAGGTTCGTGGCTCCCAACGCCACCATCACCCAGACCTTCCCTGCCAGCACCACGGTCAGCGCAACCATCAAGCCGGTGGCGAGTGCCCGTGCCCGAACCACTCCTGCCAGCACCACAGCCCCGGCCAGGGCCACCGAGACCACCCCGGCCAGCTCCGTGGTCCGGGGGAATGCCACAGCCCAGGGAGCAGCCGGTGCCACTGCCCACGCCAAAGCCAGTGGCCGGGCCACCAACGCCACAGCCACCGCGGCCGGCGGCAGGAGGAGACACAGCGGTATGTGAACAGCCCTCCCCATGTGGGCAGTGCCTCCCTCCAGGCTGAACCACAGCAGGTTGGGGCTCTTCTTGCCCCCTGAGAGGATTTATTCCTGTGGGAAATGTCACCCAGAGGCTGAATTTCGGTTTTAAGTGTAAATCTGGAAATCTGTGCTGGGGCGCTGTCAATTTGTGTTAAGAATTTTGTGCAAAAATGGGTAAGAGAAAGGCTTCCTGTAGGTAAAACACAAGCAGGAACAATCCATCCAACTTCAGAGAACTTCTCTTTCTAGTGTGGCTCATTTGTTTGCATTATTTCCTCATAGCATCACCCCTTGGCCAAGTTTTGCTATTTATGGTGATTCATATAATGGCATTGTTTGAACTCTCAGCTAATAGGAATAGTTAGTTCATCACTGGATCAGTGTGGAGACCTATTTGGGAATGCCAAGCCTCTTTCATGTAAGCACAGTTCATACAAAGGAGATTTCCCAGGTGTTTTTGCAAGGAGGTGCAGGCAGATCTGCACTAGCTGAGCAAGGATCAAAGAATGTGTCCAAGCACAGGGATGCTCATCCAGTGACTGATGGCATAAATAATAAGTAAAAAGCAATAAATAAAAGCAATCAGCTTTTGCAAGGCTAATGCTTTCATCAGCTTGAGGGGAATAAACTTTTCTGTGTGTTTCTTGCTCCACCAGTGTTTTAAGCAGTGTTTATAAAGGTCTCATCCAGTACTCTGCCAGAGCAGGAAAACCTTTCCATAATAACTTCTTTGACCTGTTAAGGTTGTGTTAGGGTTATCATCCCCAGAGGTGTTCAAGACCAGGTTGGATGGTGATTGGAACAAGCTGGTCTAGTGGGATGGAGTTGGAATGAGATGGTCTTTAAGGTCCCTTCCAACCCAAACCAGTCTGTGATTTTATGCTCACTCTTAAGCAGGCTTGGCTGGAAAGTCTTCAGCAGCTCAGTGAATCTGTTGCTCCCTAGAGAAGGATCTGACTGGGCACATTTGCAGTTGTTGGGAAAGTGCTGGGAATTTCAAGCTGTGAAAATCTTGTTAAAAAAAAAAAAAAGCTTTGATTTGCTAGACTATTAAATATAAATAAACCACTTGGTGAAATCATCTGGTCTATGGAAAACAAAGCCTCCCCTGCAGTGGCATCTGAGACAGCCAAGTCCCATCTTGGCTTGCACTTGCCATGGAAAGAAGGTTCTGCAGCACTGAGACATTTTGTCCTTGAGATCTTTCCCTCTTCATTCACTGCTTGGTGTCCCTTCTGATTCTGCCCTGCAGCCAAGACCCACGACATCCAGATCACAGATGTGACTGAGAGCAGTGCCAGGCTGCGCTGGGCCAGCCCCGAGCCACACAACACCTTTGATGTCACTGTCACCTTGGCCCACGACCACTCCCTCGTGCAGAGGCAAAACCTGACTGGCACCGAACACGTCATCCGGGGGCTCAGGAGTGGGCAAAAATACATCGTTGTCATCACTGGCTACCAGAAATCCCAGCCCAAAGTAACCTACACAGGGTCATTCAGCACGAGTAAGTGACTCTTAAAAGCCTGTGGACATTTATTTTTTTATTAAGCAGACGCAAAAAGTGGGAAGGACAAGAAAAGGGAGCGGGGATCAGTTGGTACCAACAATGCCTGGCTGTGCTCAGTTGTGTCACCTCATGTCTGCCACCCTCTGGGTCAGGAGAAGGGTATGAGACGTGGCAGATGTGTTTCTTTGAAAAATGGGAGTTGCACTTCAGAGAGGTTAAATCCACACAGAATGTGGGATAATTAAAGGCAGTCCCGCAGTGGGGTTTGTAACGCGCTGCAGGTTTTGTACATTGGTGCAAAAGGCCTTGGTGGGGGTCCAGCCTGCACTACTGCAATTATTGATGAGTCAAACTGGTAAACTCAGTCCAGCCTGATTTCAAAACAAGGAAGAAAAGCTGCTTCTCTGATCACCATTTCCATAGCTACCGATCTGCTTCCCGAATTATCCAGAAAAAAAACACAAAGAAGAGATGAAATGGAGGGCTTAGTCCCTTGGGCATCCAATTCCATGTGTGCAGATCCAGTGTGAACCTCACCAAACCCTCTGGCATGGCCAAAATTGCTGTCTAAGACACAGCCAATTTATTTTAATACAGTTGGCACAGAGGTGACTTGGCCTCGTGGTGTGAAGTTTGTGCTGGTCCTGCCAGTGCCGTGTCTGGCTTCCTCTGGCATTTCCGAGACAATTCCAGTGCCCATGGAGAGCCTTTCCTCTGGCTTCAGTGGGTTTGGCCCAGTCTCTTACCTTCACAAGCAATAAACATGCCCACAAAAATGTTGAGAAAAGACATCAGTGGGTAGAAGTAACATTTGCATGTGCTAAATTGGAGCTCCCAATGCCCAGAGAAGCTGCTTTTCCCATAGAATAAATCCTGAATGGGTACAAACTGAATAGGCAGTGGCGACAAGCTGTGACCTGGACACTGAGGAGGATTGTCCCCCTTATCCACACCCAAACACTAAAGAAAAGCAAATCCAGCCTTTCCTGTGGCTGCAGCCCCCTCCTGCCTTCCAGCCCCATGGAATTTTTTCAGCTGTGACAATTCTCACTGTAGTTCCTAGAGGGATGTGAGGGCTGATGGAGGGGGTGTGTTCCTTTAGGGAACAAGAGAGTATGGATCCATCGTGGATTGGCTCCCCTGGGGGTGTCATTTTTATTCTGCCCTCTCTAAGGCCAGGAGAGCAGAGCTAAACTGGCTCCAGAGAGGCCACACCCAGTTCCTGAGCCCCTGCCCTGTCGATGCTGTGGGGTGAGTGGGGGCATCCAAAGCCCTGAGGGCCCTGAGGATGCTCCTCTGTGGTGACCCCCAAGGATGAGCCCAAGCAGAGCCACTGGCTGGGGACAGAAGGCGATCCTGTCCTGGTGCAGCCGGGCAGTTGGGGATTACTCGTCCCCTCTGCTGCCTCCAATAAACATTTATCAGACCATTTAACAGATCCAGATGTGGCTCCTGCGCTGGAGCTGGGGACAGAGAGTTTGTTGATGACTGCACTGAGGGTGCTGCTGCTGCTGCCCTTCCCTCTGACTGACCCTGTGGCTGTCCTCCACAGAGACCCCGGCGCAGCCCCAGGTGTCCCTGGCCAACATGATGCTCAACACTGAGCCGCTGGAAGGGCCTGAGAGTGGTGAGTGCAGGCCATGGGGGGTGTGCTGGGCTGGGGGCTCTCACAGTCCCACCAAGACCAAAGGATCTGCAAGTGCTGGGCTTTGCAAAGCCAACTGATCGTGGCCTCGATGACATCCTTGGCCACACGGGTCTGAGCCCTGCATTGGGGTCTCTGCCCCATGAGGGATCCAGACCCCCTGAAGTTGCTCTGGTCTTCCTGGGGAACTCCAACCAGGTGCTGTTTCCATGATAAGGATGGGAGATGAGCCATGACCCAAGCACTGGCCACTCCTCAGGGACAAGCTGTGCCCCATGTCCTCCCAACATGCCTAGACATAGGTGTGGGTGCACAACATCACCCGATGCTTCCTTGTTCCCTCTCTCTCCTTTTGGGGCAAAACCCAGGTCTTGGCACCTTGGTTTAACACACAGCTCCCAACGAGTCCAGCTTGGCCAGGCTGGATGGGGCTTGGAGCACCCTGTTCTGGTGGAAGGCCCTGCCCTGTGATTGACCCCGTGTTAATGACCCATAATCACCGTAGCTGTTCATACTTCATCTCTTTGGGTGACATCGAGCTCATCACATCAGTGCTGTCACACTCAGTGGCACCACCAGTGTCACAACCCCTCCTCCAAGGACCTGAAAGGGCTCTCGGCCTCCATCAAGCAGCACAGCCACAGCAGGCACACCAAAAATGGATCTGTCATCCCAAACTCATCCCTGGATCATCGTTCCCATGCTTTCCTTTAAACATTTTGCTTGCACTGTGGCTCATTTTCTTCACAAAGTGGTCTGAGAGCCCAGGGAAATGCTGCTGCTCCGTGTGTTCAGCCAGGAGCTGTGGAGCTGCCGTTGAGCTCTGGCTGCTGGTGTTGAGTGGGATGAGCATGGATCTCACTCATGCCTGGCTGGTGGCACCACTGGAGCTTTTTGCAGCAGAGGGGCCAAGGGCTTGTGCTGGACCCACTCATTTCTCCTGCATGACCCATCCTCCTTCCCTTCCCATGTGCTCCTGCTCATTTGGCCCCTCTCCCTGGCACTGTCATCCCCTCAGAAGCCTTGTTCCTGCCAGGTGACAAGCACCCCATGGCTTTGTTTAACCCCTTGTTTAACCCCTTGGCAGCAGCCCTTGGGAAACCAGGTGTGCAGGCTCCTCCTGCTCCAAGGAAAATGGATGTGCTGTGTGCTTGCTCTGCACTTCCACACAGACCTCTCCCTCTCGGCTCCTCTTGATGACCCCCTTGCAGCAAATGCCTCTGCCTGAGGTTTTATGGCAGCCAGCAAGCTGGGGGGAGCATTCCCCAGGGATGCTAATCCAAAGGTTTTCACCAGGATAAAGACACTAAAGAGAGCAGAGGATTGGGGATGGGTTTGGCTGAGCCTCCTCTAGTACACCCATGGGTAAATATTCTGAGAGACCTTGGAGGAAAGCCCACATTCTGCCCTCCTTATATAGGTAAAATAGCATAGATGGCCCAGCATAGCTAATAAAAACTCAGGGATTTGGACCTAAATTATCCTTTTTAAAGGCAGGAAAGGGACATAGGTTTTAAATCTTCATTTAGCCTTCACATACACCAGGTGCAACTTGCTTTTAGAGATAAACACACATAAGGATTAGAAGTTACTGCCAAGACAAATAGCTTTGAAAATTAAGGGGCGGGGGGGATTTGTGTGAGTGCACCAGTGGGGAGTAAGGGTTCCCACTATGTTGGTCCAAGAATTTGGGGTTTGGATCTGTGACAAAACCAAGAGCAAGGAGAGGTAAGCTGGAGGCTGGGGAAGGTTTGCATCCAGCAAGACAAAACATAAGTGAGGGAAACGCTATCAATCCTGAACCAGGCTTTATTTTCCCTTTTTTTTTTTTTTTCTTTTCAACCTCTTTGCTTTTTCAGCTTTTAACCCTCTCAGAGTCACTTAACCTTTGCACCTTTTGCCATGCAGATTGGCCAGACCCTTGCTTGCTGGACTTTGACATGGGCATGCAGTGCAAGGACTATCAGATTGTGTGGTTCTTTGACTCCAAACACAAGTTCTGCAGCCAGGGTTGGTATGGTGGCTGTGGAGGTAATGCCAATAGATTTGAGACCGAAGCTGAGTGCAATAACAAATGCTTAAAGCCATGTAAGTACCCCATGAGGATTCACCCTTTTGCATTTTATCCTGTTGTCAAATGATGTTTGGATCAGAGAGAAAACACTGTTTAAAATCCAAACCCATGCGCTTTTTCCTCCTCCTCCAGCAGCAGCTGAGAAAGCCATGCAGCAGCCACCCCTTGAGAAAAGATTATCATCAGGTAACACTCCCCAACCAAAATTAATCATCACAAACCTAGCAAACCCATTCTTTCACCTTGACCATTTCACAGCATGCATCCAAGCCTGTCCAACCACAGATCAAAAGTAGAGCAGACTCAGTTTTCACTTGCTCCTTCACACAACCACGCCCTTCCATGTGCTTTGCATGACAAGTCACTTTGCATGTGTGTTGTCCCACCAGGACATGCTGAGTTGGCACAACCTGAGGGGCAAAACTCGCTGGATTTCATCAGAGACCTGTGGTTGCTGAACTGGAGTGTGGCACGGTCCCAAACCAGTTTGTGTTATCTCTGTGTGACCAAAAAGTGCCACCACTCTGCTGAAATGCAGAGAATTCCCAACATTTCACTGCCTGCAACCAAAACACCTGATGGAAAGTGACTCAGTGGGGCTCGGGTATTGCATGGAGATGTTTTTCTTCCTCACCAAAAGATGAAAGTCAAGGCTGAGGGAGGAGCCTGCAGGAAAATGGCAATGTCCTCCCCTCCTCAAGGAGTTTCTGAGGTTAAGGGGTTGTGTTTGCAAACCTCTCCAAGACCTGGGAAGGGTGAAGAAGCTTGAAATCACTTCTGTTGGTTCAGCAAGGGGTTGGGATGGGAACAGAGCCCAGCAAATCTTCCTTATCAGAGCAGCCTCCCCCTCCCAGAGGGGTTTCAGAGCCCTTTGTGGAGCTGGGAGGAAAACCAAGGTACAGCTCTGGTACCTAAAGGCAGGGCTTCAGTCCTTGCAGGGTCATGACAGGGTCTGAAAAGGCAAATTACAGACCCTTCCATCCCATTTGCCTTTCTTAGGTTTATTTTAGGATCCTTAAATCATGCTTGGGAATTTTTGTCACTGGCAGCCCTGCAGAGATGTGGAGGCAAGGAGGAGGCGGCCACCACCAGCCACAGAGATGTCTGAGGTGGCAAAAGGGGATTTCAAGGTGCTTTGGGGATGCAAATGGGCATCATGGATCCTCTGGCCATAGTCTGAGGATTTAGCAGCTGGAGGAAGCAGCACAGGAACCTGTAGCTTCACTCCAGAGCAGGATTCCACCATCAGAGAGCAGGGAACCCTCCCTGATGAGGTTTTCTCCAGAGGGCACGTGTTTCTGCTAGCCCTGTCCTACATGCTAGCCCCTGCTGATCATTGTCACATGCCTTGATGATATTTCCAGCAACTGCTGCTGAGGCTAAAGTGATATTTCATCAACTTGGCACTGCTCTGCCCTGGGCACAGAGCCAAGACAAGCAGCCCAGGGGCCCTGGAGGGATGCTCAGGTCCCTGCCCGCCACTCTCTGCTCACTTTATTCCCTTTTCATTTTCTGCAAAGCCAGAGCTTGAACCCACATGGAAAACAGCCACAGGACTTAATTCAGCTCAGCTTTTTAGGTGCTGGGTGGTGGCTCAGGCTCTGGGTTCAGCCCACAGCAGGTGTAACACTGAGAAATGAGTTGAGCTCCCAAACCTTAAGGCACTTTGGATGCAAAAACATGCACCAGACCCACTTCCCCTTTGAAGCCTTTTAAATGCTGTGATCCCCTTTAATAATTGACTTTTTATATATATTTTTCATGTGTAGATGTGGAACTCGAGGCATGGTTTAGTGGTGAGCTTGGCATGCAGGGATAGTAGTTGGGCTCAAGGGTCTTACAGGGCTTTTCCAACTTAATGATTCTATGGTTCTATTTTATTAATTGGTATTCATTTTTTTGGCCATGACAAAAGTAACTGTTAAGTGTAACTGAGGAGCCCAGTCCCAATTTTCTTCATGGGATGAATTAAAACCCTGTTTCTCCCACCTTTTGAACCTGCTACAGCTTAAAACACATTTTAACTCCCTAGTTCTTGCTCACCATCAATTCTTGGAAATTTTTGGATAAGCTTTTGGTTAATTTCAGACTGAAAGAGGGGAAAATTAAGTTATATTTACAAAAGAAATTCTTCTGGTTTGATTAGTTTTTGGATTTGATTCCTGTGCAGATTTGGGGTAGAGTCATTCCTGTGTTCACATCTGCTGGATTTCAGAGTCTTGGAAGGTGGGGAAGAAGGGACATGGACTTTGGAAAAAGAAAATCTGAATATAAAAAAGGCAAAGAGACTGCCTAAGGCATGGGGAAGCTTTTGACTGTAGGAGCCCAAAAGCAAAGCTGAACTGCAAGGCCAACACTGATTTCTGACTCCCCCTTACCTGTGCTGAGCAAAGGTGGCACGAGCTCCTTCTGCACCCCTGTGTGAAGGCAGGTTTGTGACCTGATGGTGAATCAGTGGCTCATATCAGATAATTTTTAACTTTAGTTTTGTAAAGTTAGTTGGCATTTTCATTTTGCCACATCCAGGCGTTTTGTTGTTTTGTTCCCCACCCACCCAGCAAGAGATGAAAGACACCCTGAGCAACGTGTGGTAGATCCAGGAGTCCCTTCACATGGAAGATTTCTCTTGTCAGAGGAAGTCAGTCATTTTAGTGGGAAAATGATGGTGCCAATACTTCTTCCCTTGCAGCCCAGCCAGTCCTCTCCCAGGTCTGAGACCTGCCAGCTCATTTCCTACAGCTCCAGGGGATTTGCAGACAACCACTGCCATGCAACCCTCCCCCTCATCGCTCCTGGATGCATGGCAGCCACACGGAAGAGGAGTTGTGCACCAGGGCTGGTGACCTCCAGGGAAAGGGCTTCTCTTTGCAAAGAAAGGGATGGGATTTAGGCCCAGGAGATGTGCCCAGTCTGTGCCATGGATGCCCTTTCTCCGCTTGCATTCCAGCCCAGCCCTGCAGACACACTCAGAAAAGGCTGGGCTTCACCCAGCAGTGCTGCTGACCACTGTTGCTCCTGCTTTTTTTCCACAGTCATGGATATCTGCAGGCTGCAGAAGGACGAGGGCACCTGCAGGAACTTTGTGCTGAAGTGGTACTACGACCCCGAGACCAAGAGCTGTGCCCGCTTCTGGTACGGCGGCTGCGGCGGCAACGACAACAGGTTCAACACGCAGAAAGAATGTGAAAAACTCTGCATCCCTGGTAAGAGGCACTCAGCCAAACCCCTGGCATTCCCACTCTGCAGCATGGGGTCGGACTCCTCAGCAAGCCCTGGCAATTACCTCATTTATCCTCCCTCAATATCCTAAATCAAACCCTTTTTGTTCCCTCTTTGTCCCCCAGGTACCATCAACGCCGGCGTGGTGACGACGATAGGGACATAGAGCCAGGGGCTGGCCAACACTTACCTCTGAGACAGCATCACCTTTGCCACCTTGCCCCTATAGAAGCTAAGGGTATAGACGACCTTGCACTGTAATATTTCATGCTTTTAACTCCCAAGCAAACCCCGAGGAGAGGGTTTTGCTGCATGACCTATCAATATGGTGCTAAACTGTTTGTGGACTGAGTGCTACCATGTGCCCGGGTTATATTGTATAGCTTCAATGTTGCCAAATATTTACCCTAAGTGCAGATTGTTATCGTCTCTCAACATGTCTCTAAATTAGCCTTTTTTTTTTCCCCCAGTTCTGGCAATTTGCCTATCTAAGGCACCATGAAAATGAGTGAAAATAATAAAAAAAAAAAAACAATCATAATAATTTCACTGCAACTTGTTACCTGCTTGCTTTTATCCTTCTCATAACTGAGCATAACTTTACAGGGGAAGCCTTTGTGTAAGAGAGTGGCTGATTCTGATAAACAAGTGGTTCCATTTTCACTCTTCCTCTTTTATTTTTATTTTTTTCCCCTTCTGCTGGATTAGATCTCAGAGTAGATCTTTGTATGCATTTGTACCACACGTGGCCAACTGAACTAGCAAGGAAAAGGAAGTAAAGTTTCCAAATGCAAATGCACTGCTGGGACCAAGGCCTCAGTGAACAAATCTTTAAATTGTGGTGTAGGGTGCCTCTGGCATTCTTCTGATGTTGTATGTTTTATAAAATACAAAGCAAAGCAATCTGGGGAGGGGGGAGCAGCGGTAGGGAGGGGGATTTTATTTTTATTGTGGATTCCGTGTCAGGAAGTCTATACAAAGAACTTTTAAATAAAGTCTAATGAGGTTTTGAGAAATTCGTGGGTTTGTCTTTGTTAAAGCCACCGTGGGTATCAGTGGAGTCATTTTCCAGGGTCTGGAAAGAAATTATTTGGTGGGGGGGAGGAGGAATCTCACTGTGCCTCAGAGAGAGGATAAATGTGGTGTGGATATTCAGGAGGACAGCACTGAGAGGCTGCTGGGAACCTGGAGATTTCCAGCTTGGAAAAAGGTGGAGACAGAGATGTCTTGGTTGTGAAATCTCCATCCTGAAGGAATTTAAACTCAGCTGGACATGGCATGGAGCAACTTGGCCTCAGCCAGCCCTGGGTGTCCTTTCCAACCTGTGTGACTCAATGACCCCATGAATATTTTCATCTGTCTTCTTTGCTTTCCATAGCCATGATTTTTACCCTTCCTGTCCTTCTCTGAGCTCACCCAGGGAAGCCAAAATTCCCAGAAACAATGCACATTTCCCAGCCCCTTCAAAAATCCCCGCTGAAAGCACAAACTAGATGGAAGTGGCCAGGGCACAGTACAGCTCTGGGCTGTGGGGCTGATGTCCTCAGTGACCCTGAGCCTCTGTTGTTGCCCACAGGAAGGGCATGATAACTCTTGCCATGGCCTGCTGGAGGTGCTTGGAAGGAAGAATGGAGCCTTGCAGACACATGCCATGGAGAGGGCAGCTGGAACACCAAAAGCAGGGCAGGCCCATGGGGGAGGGCATTGACTTCTGGAGAGCTGGACTGCATTGATTAAATCTTGGAAAGGAGATCCTTGCAGTTCAGGGCTTATCCAGGTGCTCTTCCATGGGTCAGGGTGGGACTGGCACGAGGAGAAGACAACCTGGTGCTGTCCTGCTGCTTTCTGAAGCCCTTCAGGTGGGTTCCCAAAGGCCACGACAGGAGATGTTGCATGAGTTGCACACTAAACAACGATGCCTTTGGAAGCAGCTCCAAGGAGGAAGATTTGCCCTCCAAAACACCACTTGCAAGATTAAATGAAGCCACTCTGACACCTCAGGCTCCCTGTTCAGTGCTGCACATGATCCACAGGGTTCCAAGGGCCTCACCCTGACTTGTCCAGGACGCAACAAGAGCTCACAGGGCTGCTATGGGCTTTGTCCTCGTGGGGATTTACAGTTCAGGCATCCCATTCTTGGCACGAGGAGCAGCCCAGATCCCAAAACTTCCCATCAGCACCGAGCCACTTGTGTGGGGACAGGGGACAGCTTGCCTGGGGATGAGCCACGATGTGGCAGCTGAGCTGGGGAAGTTTATTTGGCACCTTCCCCGAGCAGACCGCAAGGGCTTCATTAAAAAAAAATAGGGGAATGGGCAAATGTAATTTATTTATCTATCTATCTATCTATTTATTTATATTTTAAAATTTTTTTTTAATTATTGTAATGGCTCTTGCGGCAGCACCGAGGGACACAGGAGCCTGCCCGACACCTCGCCGCGCACCGGGCATGGCCAAGCCCCCCTGTTTTGCTCTCACGGGGTTTAAAAGCCGCACTTAGGTTTAAGTGATCCTTCCCTCCATCCTCCCACCCCCCTGCCCATGGAAAAGGCTTTCCCACTGCCGGCGCCGCCCCCGTTCCCCGGGAAAGCTGCTTTCCACAGCCCGGGATGCCCGGGCGCATCGCGGGGTCTCACAGCGCTCCGGGGGGAGAAGGGAGCTCGGGAAGGGGCCCCTCATCCCCCCCTCATCCCCTCCCATCCCCAGGGCGTTGCAGGCGCTGCCCGAGCCTTTTAAGGCAGCGCGTTACGCCCCGAGCCCCCTGCCAGCGGCCACGAGGGGCTGCACATGGAAGTCATCTGCAGCTGGGAGCGCATCTGCCAGCGTGGCTGCCGCACCAGACCCGCAGTAAAAATAGCCCAGCCTGGCCCGAGCCACGCACTCCGCTCCTGGCTGCCCGTGGGGAGCCCCGAGATCCACGCCCTGGTGCTTTTGGGGTGACCTCAGACCCCCACTTTAAGCAGGGCTTCTGTAGACATCACCTCCTGCATCAAAAATGCCCCTGTCCTGGCTTCAAAAGGTATTGCCTCAGTTTTACACCCCTGCCCAGGAGGGCAGCAACGCTGTAAAAGCCAGACTCCAGCCTAGAATTTCCCCTCAAGCTGAGGGCACACTGAGAAGTAAAAGAGTGTCACTGGAATTGCTCTAAATCTCCAGAGTTTTCCAGGATCTGCTCAGGGAAATCTTCACGTGGCTGATGTAGGTTGAGGTGACCCTGCCTTGGACATCTGCATAAAGTCCAAGTGAACCTTGAATTTAATGTTTTCTCTTCAAATCTGAGAGCTCATTCTGTCCCAGCCAAAGAAACACAGAATGGTCTGGGTTGGGAGCCTAAAGCTCATCTTGTCCCGCTCCCTGCCATGGCAGGGACACCTCCCACTGTCCCAGGCTGCTCCAAGCCTCATCCAGCCTGGCCTTGGACACTTCCAGGGATCGAGGGGCAGCCACAGCTGCTCTGGGCACCCTGTGCCAGGGCCTGCCCACCCTCACAGGGAGAACTTTCTTCCCAATATCCAGTCTAAACCTACTCTTTTTCAGTTTAAATTGATTCCCCCCTATCCTGTCACTACTTTTTTCTCATATTCTCCCTCCAGGACCTGAAGGGAGATGGGTGAGCTACAATCAGCAGAGCCACCAGCCCTTACTTTACCAGGGACCTTCCTGATGGAGTATTTCACATCCAGGCCGCCCGGAGGAAACCACAAAATCCTACACCCCCTCCTGCACCCACACCTCCTCCTTAAAGAGTGGTAGTGGAGTGCCATGGAGAAACTATTGGGAATAGTGACTCTCAAATCTCACTTTCTGCAGTTGAAATCCAGAGTGGTTTGGATAACCCTGCTGCCCGTGAAGGCCCGGTGAGAACTCTGGAGTTCAAAACCAGAGCACAGACACCTCTTATGGTACCACTGGGGTCATAAAAAGGAAGAGCAGGATGTGTCCTAGACTTAAACGTTGAAGCCAGTCCCTTAAATTTAGGACAGCACCAGCATTCAATGCTTGGTTAGGTTCCCTCAATGCTGCAGCTTTGCATTTAATCACAGCCTTCTTGGGAGACCTTTACAAGGAGAGGCAAAGTGGCTCTGACACATTTTATTAGCCAGTATTAAATTTATTACATCAGTAAAAGCAGCCAGTCTAGAAGCCTACAGATGTTCACAGGTACCTGCCCAGACCCTTCCCAGGTTTTCCAGCACTGCCTGCACAGCCAGTGTTGACTTTGCAAGGTCAGGAGTTCAAGCAAAACCACGTCTTCCATGCCCAGCATTCCTGGAAATTTGGACTGGATCCAAGTGGAGATGCAGATAAACTCGGAGCAGCTGAGCCTGCAGCAAAGGCTCTTCAGATAACTGGGACTGAAGTGTGGGCATTTCCTTGGCCAGGCGTCTCCTGCAGGGTGGGAATACCACAACTCCCAACCCCCAAACCACTAAACCTTGGAGTAAGATGGAGATGATAAGGTAGAAGAAGAGGATCTGGAAGATCCCAGATTTTCCAGGTGCTCAGTTGCTTTCTGCCTATGTTTTATAGCCCCACAAGCTCCTCGGGGCAGGGTGGGGAGCAGCACCTGGCAGGGAGCTCACTGCAAGCAAGCGCCATTCCCGTGAGCTGAGCATCCTGGGTGGCTTTAAATCCCAAAACTCGAATCCATGATAACTTTAAACTTCCCAGGCCTTGCCCAGAGGGCAGGGATCACTCAAAATGGCAGCAGGCAGCTCTCTGGAAGCGCAGCCTTCCCAAAAGCAAACCCCACGGCTCAGTGGGACGTGGCGGGATAAACAGCGAGAGCCGGGAGTGCGCTCCAGCTGCGGGATGATTTATGGGACAGCGGGAGCACGGCTTTTTTTTTGTTGTTTTTTTGGTCAAACAGAGCAGATCCGAACCAGATGTGTAACCTTTATCTCCATTGCCGCGGAGAGAGACGGGGGAGCAGACAGGGGAAAGACGTTTGAGTTTCCATGAGCGGCCGCTCCGCTGTCCCCTCCAAAGCCCGCTCATGATGAAAAATGAGCCCCGGCAGCCAGGAAACTTCGCTGGGCTGAACTCCGAGTGTTTTGTTTCCCCCTCTGTCGCCACGGCGACCACGCCGAAATAAAAGCGTGGCCGGCTGCGATGACCTCACCGTGCTGCTCCGTAAAAACTGATATTACAAAGATTTAACCCGGGCAGGG